>CM049376.1:2190979-2283479 GCA_026937815.1 Etheostoma perlongum
TTAAAAAATACAGGGGGCCTAAGTATACACCCCCCATGTTAAAATACAGGGGCATAAGTATACACCCCCCTATGTTAAAATACAGGGGGCATAAGTATACACCCCTATAAAGAAAATACAGGCATAAGTATACACCCCCCATGTTAAAATACAGGGGCATAAGCATACACCTCTTATGTTATAAGTATACACAGTTAATATTAAATACAGGGGCATACGATACCCCCCCTATGTTAAATTCCCATAGAGACAGAACTGTATTTTTCAATCCCACCTGAACACACCTCCCTGTAAGACCAGCACGCCCAAGACTTACACACCTCCTGGACTTTAAGAAACAGCAAAAAAAGAAGAACCCAGTTCATGTTTTTTGTCATATTGGTCTTCAGTCTCAGCAGAAAGAAGTGATTGAATTTGATTATGATAGAAGCGACTGTCGGTTGGTGATATGTTGACGCAGCAGCGTGGGTTAATGCTGCAGACACACCCAGTGTGGTTAACACCATTAAAGGAGTAGATTTGTGACATTAGATGCTAATCAAAAACACAACTTCGGTCTCATCTTAAAAGCAGAACTAACAACTAAACATATTCTCTGAGAAATTTAACTAAACTTCTCTTTCACAACAACAGGTTATTATTAGCTGTGATCTCATCTTGTAAGACACAGGACAGTGATGCCTACTGTTGGAATTTAAAATGTTATATGTGCTTAAACATTGTGTGTGATTTGCATTATACATTCAAGCTAAAAGGTAAAAGCATTATTTCAACATAAATGAAGACATGGTGGTCATGCATTAAGTTAGTTGTTATAAGTATATAGTTTGTTGTTTGTTGCATTAAGTTGTTTTGCAGTACTTCGGTTTTATAACATAAGATGTTCTGTTATCTTCCGTTATAATCCAGCTCTCCTAAATGTGTTAGAAGCAGAATTGATTGTTAGGGAGGCTTCCTGAGTCTGGTTTCAGTCCAACTTTTACAGCCCACTGCTCTTTTTCCTGAAATAAGGGTAATACATTTTCAGTCACATTCCAACTGAAAAGATAACCAATAGGTATAAACACACACACATCACTGTGGTATGAAGACCCCACCCTTTGTGATATAATACTGGGGGTCCGAGAGCCAAAGAGTCAGACAAATTTGGGGGAGAGCCGTGTTAGGTTGACTCTGTATTTGTCTCTAGGATATCCTATGTAATAAAATGGATTCACATATCAACATCTAAGATTTTGACATATTACACACTACGTAGATTTCCTGTTCACAAGAACACGTTATTATTAGTTGCCGAATTAAAGGAAAACAGTCACATCCTCAACGTAGAAGTGTAAAGAGTGTCTCAGCGGAGCAGACGCCCTCCTAACAGCTCTCATACAGGACTGCAGCAGGACTTTACACATCTGTTCTGGATGATCAGAACTCCACAGGAGGAAATCGGTAATTATAAATACTCTGATGTTTATGTGTCTGTATGTAAATCTACTATATGTCTATGTGGCAGGATGTTGTCTACATTTGTGTTTGACGTTTGTCTTTCAGAGGAAATGGAGGAAGAAGCAGCAGCTAACTATGTTAATGCTCCAGCACGCACTGGGAAGAAAATGGCCGCTTGTCCAGGTAAATTTCACACATTTAATATTGTTAAACAAAGTTTTTGTATTTTTTCTGTATCATTTTATACATCAAGTAGTAGTAGTAGTAGTAGTAGTACAACAAGTAGATGTAACCAGGCAATCTAATTGGTCCAATAGACATTAAGATGCTCCGATCAGCATTACAGCACAGCCAGAACCACGTACTCTCTCTTTGGGACGACCAGTTGGATTTTTTTTACACTGTGTCCAGTTCTCATGATCCATTCTTACATATAGCTACAGAAATGATGCACTGTGTTCATATATATCTTTATCTTGCACCCGGCCCACAGACCGACACAAGTGTCTTTGCTATTTTAACACTTAGGTTGTCTTCCCGTGAAAATTGAAAATCAACATTTTTGATGCTTTTTTGACATTTTCAACACTATGTAACACTAACTTATTAACTTTAGTTTTAAAGGTTTTTTTTTCGAATTTATGGTCAATAAACCTCATTTATAGGAAATTATACCTAATTAGTTAGAAAAGCAGAAATTAGGAATTATTTAGACTAAAATTAAAGGAATGGATGTTGATGGATAATCACAGACTGGAATATGTCAACTTTTACACAATACTATTTCAAAACACTTCAATTTGTTTTGCTATAAAATTGAATAAGACGCCCAAAATTAATGAAAGTAGAGATTTGTACTTGGCAAAGAGCGTTGTGTGGAATCAATCATGTTATTTTGGGGAATTAAAAAGAACATTGATATTTGTGCGCAACTTTGGGAAAATGAGACGAGAGGACAACAAAAATGGAATTTCGTTCTAGCCCTCGCCTTAAATACAAAGCCCCTGCAGTACGCTTAACGTACAAAAATGGCCAACGACAAAATTGAACACATATGTAGCATGGCAGGACATGGACATGAAACTCCATTGGAGCCCCCCTAAACCCAACAGGAAGTCCGCCATTTTTTTTAATTGAATGTTCGGAATTAGTGTGATTTTGGCAATTTCCACATGTCATACTTTAACAAACTCCTCCTAGAGATTTCATCCGATCAATTTCAAACTTGGTTCTGTGTCATCTTAAGATGTTAAAATGAAAAATTATTAAAAAGAAAAACTTTTCGTCATAGGGCGTGGCCGTGGAAGGCGGCCATTTTGTGAATTTCGCCATAGAAACAGGAAGTGGATGTAACTTGAGTGTACATTGTCTGATTGGCTCGAAACCTTTCAGGATTCATCAGAGTCTGCCCCTGAAGACATATACACGCTGATATTGGCTTAAAGTCATAGCGCCCCTAGTGGCAACAGGAAGTAGGCCTAAAAGTCAAGGTGCTATACTTTAACGATCTCCTCCTATATGTCTTTTCCAAAGGCTAAACAGGTTGGTTCTGGTGCTGGTTCATCTCAACTATCTAAAAACAGCTTAAAAGTTTTAAAAGCCTGACCGTTGGTTTCCTCCACAGACCACAGTTGTTTTGGTGTCCCATCCATGTCCAAAGCTAACATTAAAAGCTCTCTATGGTTAACAGCTGACCGGTGTTAAAAATGGTGGCCAGAAGTTTTTGTTTTTGAACATCATGGTAACCCCGCCCCAGCACCTGACATAACCGGTTCTTATCTCTAGACCAGCGCCACGTTGGTGCTGAGTTGGAGCCTGCTTTCTTGGCCCAGAGCCAGGTTTATCTGTGTGAAAAAGCAAAGAACCGGTTCGATATTTGGCCCTGACTCTGAACCAGCACCAGAACTGCCTTGGTGGAAAAGACATCCTCTCAATTTCAACAAATTTGGTCTGTACCATCTCAACACCTTAAAGATGAAATTATTAAAATCAATACTTTGCAGCTTTAATTATTATTACCCATTTTCCCGCACAATGAATAGCCTATTTGGAGATCTTATACTCAAAAACTCACCAAAATTTGTGATTCATCGAGCCTGGTGAAAATGTGGTTTTTTAAGGATTTCGAGAATAGACACACACAAATGGCTTGCTTGTGGGATTGTTCAGGATTGTGGGTAATGAAGTACTTATCCAAGACATTGCGAATAACAGACATTTATCTCAAAACAAAGTTGGTGCCCCATGAACTTTTGGCATCTATATGAGCATATACGATCGCTGAATCATGTGGTAGCTGATTTTAAGTCTACCATCAACGATTACAATTTTATAGTTCATTCTAATTGTCAATGGAGAAATTGCACGTGAGGTATCATTGAACTCAGCAGCAAGTTCTCTTGTCATTGGTGACGATTTGCGGTGTCTGAGTGCCGCCCAAATGCAGGGAATGGCGTTCTCCAGTAACCCAGACGCGTGTAGTGGAGGGCCCGTCCAACACTGCTTGCAGCTTTAATTATTATTACTTTTTTTCCAGCACAATGAATAGCCTTTTTGGAGACCTTATAATAAAAACTCACCAAAATTTGGGTTTGCATCGAGCCTGGTGAAAGTTTATGTATTTTAAGCATTTCAACAATAGGCACACACAAAAATGGCTAGCGCGCCCTACAAAATCAAAAATATTGAGCCTTACGATTGACAAGGGTCCAGGCCTGAGGACCTCTATAAGCAAAAAATAGTTATAGCGCCCCCTGCTGGCAACTGGAAATCAGCCTTATATGACAAACATCATCCAATTTACATGAAAATTATGTGATACTGAACCACCCCTACACTTCTGCTTTCAGCTTTATTTGTTCTTGTATTCCATCCTATTTATTATTTCTTTTATTCTGTATGTGTGCAGAATATTTTTACATTTCCGTGATTTGGGATGTGTTTGGGAGTCTATTCATCTAATCTCAAATTTCTCCCTCAGGCCAGAGGGTTCGCTGCTTCTCTCAGTCTTTTCTACGCATAGCAGTGTGTTGGCTGATACTGTTGGTCATCATGGGCCTCTGTATCTACTGTGAGTACCACTGTCTTAACTTGATGTTGTTATTTAAAAGACAGGTTCACATTTTCTCAAGTCTGATGGCCAGATATTCATAGAAACAGTTTTTGCTCGGTGTAATCCTTCCTCCTCTTCATACTGGCTCTGCTCTAAGAAATATTCCAAAGTTCATCTGAAGCTAAAATGAGACTTCAGCAGTCTGATTTAGAGAAATCAAGTGTGTAATATCTAAAGTTACAACCTTTGTAGTACCAAGTTCCCTCTTTGTGTTTTCCCAGACAGGATTTCTGAAGCAGATTGATAGAAACACAAAGATATTTAAAGATAAAACCATATTTTGACAAACTTAGACTACTGAAGTAGGGTGTCACGATGTCACGATAGTGAGGGGCCTGGGCCACTACTTGTTTTGTTTATCCCTGCAACATGCAGTTGCCACCCACTGCTCCCCTAGTGGTTGGTATTTTTATTTCTACTCTCCTTGTTTTTTTATTTTTTGCCAAAAAGTTCAGCTGGAGCATTGATTATTTGAACATTTAAAAGTCAGTTTAAGAAGGAAGAACTTAACAAAGTTATCAAAATTGTAAAAAGCTTGTATTTCTGTACAATCAAAACAGTGGATCCACATTGTTGGTTTCTGATCCATTAATTTTAATGTCTGTTTGTATAAAGATATGATGGGTTTGAATAAAGGCAGGACACATTCAGAAAGTCAGAGTATCTCACTCAAAACACATGGATGTTGTAGTTTTTTCAAGTTTGTATGTGTGAGGAAGCACCAGAGACACAAAATAACACTCCAAATACCAGAAAAAAGGATGTTTTTCTTAATATGGGAACTTTAATGTTAATATGAACACCTGCCTATTGTTTTAAGATAAATTTAAAACTTGTGAATCCATCCTGTAATGTATTTTATTATAATGTAAATGTGTTGTATTGAAAAAAAAAAAAGAAATAAGAAGCTCATTTTCATTTTGCAGTTACCAATCGCAACCTCAACGACAGTTTCTCCGAAGAACCGATCACAAACCTGACCGCATTAAACCAGGACCTGGAGACACGAAACCAGGAGCTGGAGACACAAAATCAGGAGCTGGAGACACAAAACCAGGAGCTGGAGACACTGTTTTGGAGACACGAAACCAGGAGCTGGAGACGGAGAGGAAGAACTTAACAGGACCGATACAAAACATCAGTCGAGCTCAGTGGAGCATCGATGAATACTGCCCCAAAGAAAATAACGGTATGTTAAGATCACAAATAATGAGATCCAATAATATTCCACAGAACTATATAAATACCATACCAAAATGCACAGATTCCTTATATTTCTTTATTTATATTTCTACTTGATATTTCTACTATTTGTGATAACCACTGCAACACAGAGTTTCCTTTCTGGGATCCATAAAGAAAATATTTCTGATTCTGATTCTGATTCTGATTCTACCTGTTGGTCAGTTCTGGATCCATATTGCATCCAAAGTTCTCCATATTGCCTTGTTTAATGTTACTGCGCCTGTTACTGTTCAGGTCTTGATTCTGAATGAGCTGTCAGCCTTTCAGCTCTCTGGGACCCAGAACCGTGCTGTGTTTGCTGGACTCACAGCTGCACAGAGGATGATAGCGACCTGTTGGAAATACCACCACCTGTCTATCCGCACGTGGACTCTTTCCTACCTGGATGTGGTCTAGTTGGAGGTGTCCACGGGCGGATAAATGGTGTCCTAGGAAAGACTCTGAACACATGCCTGTGCATTGCTGACTCTGTGAGGACCTCACAGAGTCAGCAATGCACCTCTAACTTGGGCAGGTACTTGGTGACTGTGTGTGTGTGTGTGTGTGTGTGTGTGTGTGTGTGTGTGTGTGTGTGTTGTTTTTTGCGTGTTGTTTCCCCTCCCTCAATCTTCCCTCTGTTTAATCCTTATTTGGATTTGCAAACATTTTATTATATATGTTTTTATTGTTTGTCATTGTCTATTTCTTAAATATGTAAAAACAAAAAAAACCATCTTTGATAAAAAAAATTAATAATATCCCAGAGTAGTGATGTTGTTTATTGGTTGGTCTCTGTAGTTTCAGAGAGACGGTGTAGAGCTTGTCAGGAGGGATGGGAACTCATCGGGTCCAGCTGCTATCTGAGTAATGAGACTGATCCTCCTGATATGAAAACCTGGGAAGAAGCTCGAGAAGACTGCAGAGCACGGAGTTCAGATTTGTTTGTTGTACATGATGAAGATGAACGGGTAATGAGGAAGCTGTGAGAGTTTTTACAACAATTCTGAAATAAAATGTATTTTCTCTAAGTCTGAACACACTGTGAGTCTGTAGATCAGCGTGTTTATTAAAGTATAGTGTTTAAATCTCTGATAAATATTTCTTTCTTGTCAGGATGCACTCCATCTTTACAGCAGGACTCGTTTTGACACTCTTGGATACTGGTACGGATCCTGGATTGGTCTGAGAGCTGAAGGAGGGAGATGGAAGTGGATCGATGGAAGTGATCTGACTGAAAGGTAAGAGACACATTCCTGAACACATTGAATTTTAAATCTATCAGCCTTGATCTAAACATCATCTTCTTCCCTCAGTGTCAGCAGATGGATACATGAACCAACTCCTCCTCCTACTGACGGTCAGTGTGTAGTTTATTACCTGATTGGATGGACATCAGTGAGCTGTGTTGAGAGAATGTCATGGATCTGCCAAAAGAAGTCTTTATCTATTTAACCCCTGCAGTCAGACTTGAGAAGGTTACTGGATGCTCTGCATGATAATATCAACTGGCTTCATAAATATCTAACTATAAAAGCTCTACTTCATAATTGTTCAACAAAAAATATGCATTTTATTTAGTTTGCTGTATGAAAAGAGAAAACAAATATTTATAAATGAATTACTTTGAAAGCTGTGTGTGTGTAAATGTAATAAATAGGGAAATTAGGTATGATACTAAACTATTAACTATTAATAACCTTTGTTAGAGATGCTTATAATCTGTATATCAGCAGATTGATGAGAGGTGCAGACAGACTGCTCAGCTTCCTGTTTCCTGTGTCACAGCTTATATTGTTGCTGCTCATGAGCCAAAATGGAGGCACAGCATCACGCGTTGTTCTTCAGCATTTAATGTAAAGCATATTAATATGTAGTGTTTTATCTACTGTATCTAGAAGCAAAGTCCAGTTTTATTACAGTGAATAAAAACCCTGTGACTTATTGTTGTTATTGTATTATTCTTACATCATGCTGACTCCATGTCAGAACAGACAACATCAATCAGGAAGTTACATCATCATTGGTCAGGATGTCAGAACCAGACGCTGTCACACAGGACTGCATAAGTGGGGTTCGAATGTTTGGGCACCCCAGGTAAAAATGTATATTAATGTGCATAAAGAAGCCAAGAAAAGATGGAAAAATCTCCAAAAGGCATCAAATGACAGATTAGACGTTCATATAATATGTCACAAAAAGTTAGATTTTATTTCATCATTTACACTTTCAACATAATAGAAAACATCAAAATGGCGTCTGCAAAAGTTTGGCCACCCTGCAGAGTTTCTAGCATGCACCCCCCTTCCTTTGGAAAGCTGAGACCTGTCAGGTCCACCCCCCTATGTTAAAATATATGGGGCATAAGTATACACATGTTAAAATACAGGGGGCATAAGTATACACCCCCTATGTTAAAATATATGGGGCATAAGTATACATAAGTATACACCCCCCTGTTAAAATACAGGGGGCATAAGTATACACCCCCTATGTTAAAATACAGGGGCATAAGTAAAATACAGGGGTCATAAGTATACCCCCTATGTTAAAATACAGGGGGCATAAGTATACACCCCCTATGTTAAAATACAGGGGCATAAGTATACACCCCTATGTTAAAATACAGGGGGCATAAGTATACACCCCTATGTTAAAATACAGGGGGCTTAAGTATAAAATACAGGGGCATAAAACATACCCCCCCTATGTTAAAATACAGGGGCATAAGTATACACCCCTATGTTAAAATACAGGGGCATAAGTATACACCCCCCCCTATGTTAAAATACAGGGGGGCATAAGTATACACCCCCTATGTTAAAATAGGCATAAGTATACACCCCTATGTTAAAATACAGGGGGTTCATAAGTATACACCCCCCCATGTTAAAATACAGGGGGCATAAGTATACACCCCTATGTTAAAATACAGGGGCATAAGTATACACCCCCCCTATGTTAAAATACAGGGGGCATAAGTATACACCCCCCTATGTTAAAATACAGGGGGCATAAGTATATTCCCCCCTATGTTAAAATACAGGGGGCATACGTATACACCCCCCTATGTTAAATTCCCATAGAGACAGAACTGTATTTTTCAATCCCACCTGAACACACCTCCCTGTAAGACCAGCACGCCCAAGACTTACGCCTCTGGACTTTAAGAAACAGCAAAAAGAAGAAGTTCATGTTTTGTCATATTGGTCTTCAGTCTCAGCAGAAAGAAGTGATTGAATTTGATTATGATAGAAGTGACTGTCGGTTGGTGATATGTTGACGGCAGCAGCGTGGGTTAATGCTGCAGACACACACAGTGTGGTTAACACCATTAAAGGAGTAGATTTGTGACATTAGATGCTAATCAAAACACAACTCGGTCTCATCTTAAAAGCAGAACTAACAACTAAACATATTCTCTGAGAAATTTAACTAAACTTCCCCTTCACAACAACACATTATTATTAGCTGTGATCTCATCTTGTAAGACACAGGACAGTGATGCCTACTGTTGGAATTTAAAATGTTATATGTGCTTAAACATTGTGTGTGATTTGCATTATACATTCAAGCTAAAAGGTAAAAGCATTATTTCAACATAAATGAAGACATGGTGGTCATGCATTAAGTTAGTTGTTATAAGTATATAGTTTGTTGTTTGTTGCATTAAGTTGTTTTGCAGTACTTCGGTTTTATAACATAAGATGTTCTGTTATCTTCCGTTATAATCCAGCTCTCCTAAATGTGTTAGAAGCAGAATTGATTGTTAGGGAGGCTTCCTGAGTCTGGTTTCAGTCCAACTTTTACAGCCCACTGCTCTTTTTCCTGAAATAAGGGTAATACATTTTCAGTCACATTCCAACTGAAAAGATAACCAATAGGCATAAACACACATCACTGTGGTATGAAGACCCCACCCTTTGTGATATAATACTGGGGGTCCGAGAGCCAAAGAGTCAGACAAATTTGGGGGAGAGCCGTGTTAGGTTGACTCTGTATTTGTCTCTAGGATATCCTATGTAATAAAATGGATTCACATATCAACATCTAAGATTTTGACATATTACACACTACGTAGATTTCCTGTTCACAAGAACACGTTATTATTAGTTGCCGAATTAAAGGAAAACAGTCACATCCTCAACGTAGAAGTGTAAAGAGTGTCTCAGCGGAGCAGACGCCCTCCTAACAGCTCTCATACAGGACTGCAGCAGGACTTTACACATCTGTTCTGGATGATCAGAACTCCACAGGAGGAAATCGGTAATTATAAATACTCTGATGTTTATGTGTCTGTATGTAAATCTACTATATGTCTATGTGGCAGGATGTTGTCTACATTTGTGTTTGACGTTTGTCTTTCAGAGGAAATGGAGGAAGAAGCAGCAGCTAACTATGTTAATGCTCCAGCACGCACTGGGAAGAAAATGGCCGCTCGTCCAGGTAAATTTCACACATTTAATATTGTTAAACAAAGTTTTTGTATTATTTCTGTTGCACTTTATACATCAAGTAGTAGTAGTACAACAAGTAGATGTGACCGGGCAATCTAATTGGTCCAATAGACATTAAGATGCTCCGATCAGCATTACAGCACAGCCAGAACCACGTACTCTCTCTTTGGGACGACCAGTTGGATTTTTTTACACTGTGTCCAGTTCTCATGATCCATTCTTACATATAGCTACAGAAATGATGCACTGTATTCATATATATCTTTATCTTGCATCCGGCCCACAGACCGACACGTGTCTTTTGCTATTTTAACCCTTGTGTTGTCTTCCCGTGAAAATTTAAAATAAAGACTTTTGATGCTTTTTTGACATTTTCAACACTACGTAACACTAACTTATTAACTTTAGTTTTAAAGTTATTTTTGGAATTTATGGTCAATAAACCTCATTTATAGGAAATTATACCTAATTAGTTAAAAATGCAGAAATTAGGAATTATTGAGACTAAAATTAAAGGAATGGATGTTGATGATAATCACAGACTGGAATATGTCAACTTTTACTCACTTCCATTTGTTTTACAATGCTATAAAATTGAATAAGACGCCCCAAAATTAATGAAAGTAGAGATTTGTACTTGGCAAAGAGCGTTGGGTGGAATCAATCATGTTATTTTGGGGAATTAAAAAGAACATTGATATAGGACAACATGAGGACAACATGAGGACAACATGAGGACAACATGGGGACAACATGAGGACAACATGGACAACATGAGGGTTAAGACCGACGCAGTTGTTAATTTCCCGTCCTGCGCCCTCGTCGTTTAAATAATAAATGCACCTGCGTTCATCTTTGCGCGTCTTCGGGAAAAAACGCACAAAAAAAATGGCTCGCTAGCGCCCATACAAAGTTAAAATAATTGAGCCCCTGCAGTGCGTTTAACATAGACTCACAAAACATGGTACACATATGTAGCATGGCAGGACGGACATAAAACTCCATTGGAGCCCCCCCTAAACCCAACAGGAAGTCCGCCATCTTCAATTGAAAGCTCGGAATTAATGCGATTTTGGCGATTTCCACATGTCGTCCTTTAACGAACTCCTAGAGATTTCATCCGATCAACTTCAAACTTAGTTCTGTGTCATCTTAAGACGTTACAAATGAAAACTTATTAAAAGAAAAACTTTTCGTCATAGGGCGTGGCCGTGGAAAGGCGGCCATTTTGTACGTTTCACGTCATAGAAACAGGAAGTGGGTGTAACTTGAGTTTACATTGTCCGATTGGCTCAAAACTTTTCAGGATTCATCAGAGTCCGCCCCTGACGACATATACATGCTGATATTGGCTCAAAGTAATAGCGCCCCCTAGTGGCAACAGGAAGTAGGCCTAAAAGTCAAGGTGCTATACTTTAATAAACTCCTCCTAGAGATTTCAACAAATTTGGTCTGTACCATCTCAACACCTTAAAGATGAAAAAATTAAAATCAAGACTTTGCAGCTTTAATTATTAAAAACAATAAATAGCCTTTTTGGAGACCTTATACTCATAAACTCACCAAAATTTGCGGTCGCATCGAGCCTGGTGAAAATGTACGTATTTTAAGGATTTTGAGAATAGGCACACACAAAATCTAAAATATTAAGCCTTACGATTGACAAGGGTCCAGGCCTGACGACCTCTATAAGCAAAAAATTGTTATAGCGCCCCCTGCTGGCAACAGGAAATCAGCCTTATATGACAAACATCATCCAATTTACATGATTGTTATGTGATACTGAACCGCCCCTACACTTCTGCTTTCAGCTTTATTTGTTCTTGTATTCTATCCTATTTATTATTTCTTTTATTCTGTATGTGTGCAGAATATATTTACATTTCCCTGATTTGGGATGAACAGAGTCTATTCATCTAATCTCAAATTTCTCTCTCAGGCCAGAGGGTTCGCTGCTTCTCTCAGTCTTTTCTACCCATAGCAGTGTGTTTGCTGATACTGTTGGTCATCGTGGGCCTCTGTATCTACTGTGAGTACCACTGTCTTAACTTGTTGTTGTTATTTAAAGGACCGGTTCACATTTTCCCAAGTCTGTCTGATGGCCAGATGTTCATAGAAACAGTTTTTGCTCGGTGTAATCCTTCCTCCTCTTCATACTGGCTCTGCTCAAAGACATATTCCAAAGTGTATCTGAAGCTAAAATGAGACTTCAGCAGTCTGATTTAGAGAAATCAAGTGTGTAACATCTAAAGTTACAAACTTTATAGTACCAAGTTCCCTCTTTGTGTTTTCCCAGACAGGATTTCTGAAGAAGATTGATAGAAACACAAAGATATTTAAAGATCAAACCATATTTTGACAAACTTAGACTACTGAAGTAGGGTGTCACGATGTCACGATAGTGAAGGGCCTGGGCCGCTACTTGTTAATCTCCAATACCCAGACCTCCCATTCCCTCCTCCGCGCGGGGTGAACCCTGGCAGCCATGCGCAACCAATCCGGCATGTAGCACGGACATTACATTACAGCAAAACTACTGCTTAAGTGGTTAGATGTATTTAACGTTTCTATTAAATGTTTTCAGTTCCGTTTGTGTTTTTATTTGGTAAATCATTCCAAAAATGTGTCCCTGTCCCTGAAAAACATGAAAGTGGTTTTGCCCCCTCTGCTATGCAGTTGCCACCCACTGCTCCCCTAGTGGCCACTCTCCTTGTTTTTCTTTTTGCCACAAAAGTTCAGCTGGAGCTCGATTATTTGAACATTTAAAAGTCAGTTTAAGAAGGAAGAACTTAACAAAGTTATCAAAATTGTAAAAAGCTTGTATTTCTGTACAATCAAACAGTGGAGTCACATTGTTGGTTTCTGAGCCATTAATTTAGGTGTCTTTTTGTATAAAGATATGATGGGTTTGAATAAAGGCAGGACACATTCAGAAAGCCGTATGTCACTCAAAACCACATGGATGTTGTAGTTTTTTCAAGTTTGTATGCGTGAGGAAGCACCAGAGACACAAAATAACACTCCAAATACCAGAAAAATGTTTTTCTTAATATGGGAACTTTAATGTTAATATGAACACCTGCCTATTGTTTTAAGATAAATTTAAAACTTGTGAATCCATCCTGTAATGTATTTTATTATAATGTAAATGTGTCATAATTGAAAAAAGAAAAGAAATAAGAAGCTCATTTTCATTTTGCAGTTACCAATCGCAACCTCAACAACAGTGTCTCCGAAAAACCGATCACAAACCTGACCGCATTAAACCAGGAGCTGGAGACACGAAACCAGGAGCTGGAGACACGAAACCAGGAGCTGGAGACACAAAACCAGGAGCTGGAGACACGAAACCAGGAGCTGGAGACGGAGAGGAAGAACTTAACAGGACCGATACAAAACATCAGTCGAGCTCAGTGGAGCATCGATGAATACTGCCCCAAAGTAGAGAACGGTATGTTAAGATCACAATAATGAGATCCAATAATAACCAATAATAATAATAATATTACAGAGTGTCTCACAATCCAGACCATCAGCAGATTCACTACAATTTCATTCATAGGATATATCTCTCCCCTGTGAAAATGCACCTTTGCCCTTTATCCACTTTCTGCCCAATTAAAGCACAAGGCTCATATCTACACGTTCTGGGAGTCTTCTACTACCATGCCATCTTGGACAATGTCTCGCACCCACTCCATGGCTTTCTCCTAAATCACAGGAGCACTTTCAGTGATAGACTCATTCTCCCAAAATGCACCAAAGAGCGCCACAGGAAGTCATTCCTGCCTGTGGCCATCAAACTTTATAACTCCTCCCTCTAAGTGTCTGACACACAGACACTTAGAGAGGTTGATACTGGACAACTGTATTATCTGTTTTGTGCAATAACACTGGCCTGAAATGTGTGCTATACTCAACTGCTACAATTATTATTATTATTATTATTATTATTATTAGGCCTATTATTATTATTATTATTGTTATTACTTTTCACCCTTGCAAATCCCTAATTATGTTAATCATGTAAATACTGTATAATAACATTCCTTTAACTATATAAATACCGTACATTTCCACACTCCTTTCTTTATTTATATTTCTACTTGATATTTCTACTATTTGTGCGACTGCAACACAGAGTTTCCTTTCAGGGATCCATAAAGTATTTCTGATTCTGATTCTGATTCTGATTCTACCGTTGGTCAGTTCTGGATCCATATTGCATCCAAAGTCTCCGCCTTGTTTAATGTTACTGCGCCTGTTACTGTTCAGGTCTTGATTCTGAATGAGCTGTCAGCCTTTCAGCTCTCTGGGACCCAGAACCGTGCTGTGTTTGCTGGACTCACAGCTGCACAGAGGATGATAGCGACCCGTTGGAAAACACCACACGACCTGTCTATCCGCACGTGGACCCTTTCCTACCTGGATGTGGTCTAGTTGGAGGTGTCCACGCATGGATAAATGGTGTCCTAGGAAAGACTCTGAACACATGCCTGTGCATTGCTGACTCTGTGAGGACCTCACAGAGTCAGCAATGCACCTCTAACTTGGGCAGGTGCTTGGTGACTGTGTGTGTGTGTGTGTGTGTGTGTGTGTGTGTGTGTGTGTGTGTGTGTGTGTTTTCTCCCTCCCTCCAATCTTCCCTCTGTTTAATCCTTATTTGTATTTGCAAAATTTTTATTATATATGTTTTTATTGTTTGTCATTGTCTATTTCTTAAATATGTAAAAACAAAAAAAACAATCTTTGATAAAAAATAATAATAATATCCCAGAGTAGTGATGCTGTGTATTGGTTGGTCTCTGTAGTTTCAGAGAGACTGTGTGGAGCTTGTCAGGAGGGATGGGAACTCATCAGGTCCAGCTGCTATCTGTTTAATGATCCTTCTGATCTGAAAACCTGGGAAGAAGCTCGAGAAGACTGCAGAGCACGGAGTTCAGATTTGGTTGTTGTACATGATGAAGATGAAGAGGTAATGAGGAAGCTGTGGGAGTTTTTACGACACAATTCTGAAATAAAATGTATTTTCTCTAAGTCTGAACACACTGTGAGTCTGTAGATCAGCGTGTTTATTAAAGTATAGTGTTTAAATCTCTGATAAATGTTTCTCTCTTGTCAGGATGCACTCCATCCAGTTATTACAGCTGGTATCCTGGGTGGTCTGAGAGCTGAAGGAGGGAGATGGAAGTGGATCGATGGAAGTGATCTGACTGAAAGGTAAGAGACACATTCCTGAACACTTTGAATTTTAAATCTATCAGCCTTGATCTAAACATCATCTTCTTCCCTCAGTGTCAGCAGATGGAGACATGAACCTCCTCCTCCTCCTACTGACGGTCAGTGTGTAGTTTATTACCCGGTCAGCTGGAAATCAGAGAGCTGTGCTGAGAGAAGAAGTCATGGATCTGCAAAAAGAAGTCTTTATCTGTTTAACCCCTGCAGTCAGACTTGAGAAGGTTACTGGATGCTCTGCATGATAATATCAACTGGCTTCATAAATATCTAACTATAAAAAGCTCTACTTCATAATTTAAATCGATTGTTCATAAAAAAATAGGCATTTTATTTAGTTTGCTGTATGAAAAGAGAAAACAAATATTTATGAATTAATTACTTTGAAAGCTGTGTGTGTGTAAATGTAATGAATAGGGGAATTAGGTATGATACTAAACTATTAACTATTAATAACCTTTGTTAGAGATGCTTATAATCTGTATATCAGCAGATTGATGAGAGGTGCAGACAGACTGCTCAGCTTCCTGTTTCCTGTGTCACAGCTTATATTGTTGCTGCTCATGAGCCAAAATGGAGGCACAGCATCACGCGTTGTTCTTCAGCATTTAATGTAAAGCATATTAATATGTAGTGTTTTATCTACTGTATCTAGAAGCAAAGTCCTGTTTTATTACAGTGAATAAAAACCCTGCGACTCATTGTTGTTATTGTATTATTCTTAATCTGTTTATGTTTTGTAACGCGTTTCTGGATTTAAAAAAAAATATATACCTGTCTATATCGGCATAACGGATTTTTAAATAACCAAATATTCATGACGGCCTTAAAATCCTTTATTGTTCTAATATGCATTTCTAAACATCCTTTCACTGAAAAATTCTGCAGAAGCTCAACCATGTCAAAGAAACTGTTGCAGGGTTGAGACGGAGCATGAGATTTATTTATCAATCATAATGGTAATAAACACTGTTACAGTGATGAATATTGGAAATGTTTTTGTATTTTTTTCTGTAGCACTTTATACATCAAGTAGTAGTAGTAGTAGTAGTAGTAGTACAAGAAGTAGATGTGACCGGGCAATATAATTGGTCCAATAGACATTAAGATGCTCCAATCAGCATTACAGCACAACCAGAACCACGTACTCTCTCTTTGGGAAGACCTGTTGGATTTTTTTACACTGTGTCCAGTTCTCATGATCCATTCTTACATACAGCTATAAAACAGGATGCAATGTATTCATATTCAGTGGGGTTCAAAAGTTTGGGCACCCCAGGTAAAAATGCGTATTAATGTGCATAAAGAAGCCAAGAAAAGATGGAAACATCTCCAAAAGGCATCAAATGATAGATTAGACATTTGTATAATATGTCACAAAAAGTTAGATTTTATTTCATCATTTACACTTTCAACATAACAGAAAACAACAAAATGGCGTCTGCAACAGTTTGGGCACCCTGCAGAGTTTCTAGTATGCATGGATGGATGGTTGGGTCATAAAACATGGCTTTCAAGCCAGGGTTAGGGTTCAGGTTTAGGGTTAGAGAGATTGCAATCACCATACTTAGGCCTGACATAGTTCTCCCCCTCTCCGAAGAAGGTCTTCATCATCAGACTCAGTGGATGAGGCATACTGTTATGGTTTGGGGTTTTGTTGTATACTTCGTCCTTGTGATTGTGTTATTGTTTTGGTCTTGTATATGTTTTAGTCCTTGTCTTGTCTAGTTCCTGTCTTGTGGTCTGTTGGGTGTGTCTGTATGTTCTGTTTCCTGTTTTATTTTGATAGTCTGGTTTTCTGTTTCTGGTTTTACTTCCTGTGATTTTCCAGTCTTGTGATTCAAGATTCAAGATTTCTTTATTGTCGCACCACCACAGTACACTGTAGTATGAAATTACAACTAAAAACACCGTGGGACAGTTATTATTTATATGAATTAAAATAAATAAATGCTTAAATGCTTATAAGGGTGTGCAGAGCATGTGGAGTGATACATATAAATATATAAAGTCTAAAAAAACTGAAACATATTTAAACATCTAGATGCTAGATAGATACAGTTGGGAAAGAGTATTAAGTATGAATATCCGTATTTAAAGTGAAGTACTGCGGTAGAGAATACGGTGCAGGTCTTTCCATAAAGAGCAGGTCTAGACCGACTCTGGGATGTTATTTATCTCCCAGGTCTTTCCATAAAGAGCAGGTCTAAAATACTCTGGGATGTTTGGTCTCCCCCTAGGTCTTTCCAGGGGCATATAAAGAGCAGGTCTAGACCAGACTCTGGGATGTTATTTATCTCCCAGGTCTTTCCATAAAGAGCAGGTCTAGACCAAGACTCTGGGATGTTATTTATCTCCCAGGTCTTTCCATAAAGAGCAGGTCTAGACCAGACTCTGGGATGTTATTTATCTCCCAGGTCTTTCCATAAAGAGCAGGTCTAGACCAGGACTCTGGGATGTTATTTATCTCCCAGGTCTTTCCATAAAAAGCAGGGGGTTATTTATCTCCCAGGTCTTTCCATAAAGAGCAGGTCTAGACCAGACTCTGGGATGTTATTTATCTCCCAGGTCTTTCCATAAAGAGCAGGTCTAGACCGGACTCTGGGATGTTATTTATCTCCCAGGTCTTTCCATACAGAACAGGTCTGGACCGGACTCTGGGATGTTATTTGTCCCCCAGGTCTTTCCATAAAGAGGAGGTCTAGACCGGACTCTGGGATGTTATTTATCTCCCAGGTCTTTCCATAGAGAGCAGGTCTAGACCGGACTCTGGGATGTTATTTGTCCCCCAGGTCTTTCCATAAAGAGGAGGTCTAGACCAGACTCTGGGATGTTATTTACAGAAACCCAACAGTTCAGCAAGAGCAAGCACTAGGCTACAGAGGCAAGGAAACACTTCCTTTAAGAGACAGAAACCTCGACCAGAACCATGGTTCAGGGTGAACCAGTTGGGGGTGAAAAGAGAGAGAGAGAGAGAGAGAGAGAGAAGAGAATGAATTGTAGCAGAGGGTGTCGAGCAGGAACATGGAGGCAGCAGGTGACTCCAACCACAGATCCAGAAAAACACGGCAGGAAGCATAAGGATAGAGGAGGGGACAGGGAGCACAAGACTCTGGGAAAGGGAAGAAGTTGAGTTAGTAACATGCATTAATGGAATGAGGTTGCATACAGATGGAGAGAAGGAGGAAGAGAGAGGTGCTCAGTGCATCATGGGAAGTCCCCCAGCAGTCTAGGCCTATTGCATTTGATACGAATGTCTAATCTGTCATTTGATGCCTTTTGGAGACTTTTCCCTCGTTTCTTGGCGTCTTTATGCACATTAATAAACATTTTTACTTGGGGTGCCCAAACTTTCGAACCACACTGTATGTGACTGTCTTTCTGTGTGTGTGTCTGTGTGTCTGTGTGTGTGTGTTGTGTGTGTGTGTGTGTCTGTGTCTGTCTGTGTGTGTGTGTGTGTCTGTGTGTTTGTGTCTTTTAGGAAGTTCCAGTGTGTCCCAGACAAAGGGTAATAACTTATTTTCACAATAACTCCATCCATACAGTAAGGTTATGACAGAATGTATGAATACTTTGGTCATAAGGTTTAACACCCCCTATGTAAAAATCAGGGGGCAAAAAAAAGTAAAAATCCTTTCAATACCGTGGGGACCCTGGGGTGAAATCTTATCAAATGGGGGTTAAAATTTGTGTATTTAGTAGTCCTTGTTAAAAAAAGTCTAGAAACCGCTGTTAAAACAGTGGAGATTGTCCTCCCCAAAAAAACGCTCCCAGAGTTGTGTATTCAAGCAGTATAAGTATGCACCCCCCTATGTTAAAATACCGGGGCATAAGTATTCACTCCCCTATGTTAAAATACAGGGAGCATAAGTATACACCCCCATATGTTAAAAAATACAGGGGCCCATACACCCCCATATGTTAGACTGAATATCCCAATCCCACCTGAACACACCTCCCTGTACGACAGCACGCCCAGAAAGCCCTGAACACACCTCCCTGGACCAGCACGCCCACTGCACCTGAACACACCTCCCTGTAAGACCAGCACGCCCAGACTGCACCTGAACACACCTCCCTGTAAGACCAGCACACCCAGGACTTACGCCTCTGGACTGAAAGAAACAGCAAAAAGAAGTTCATGTTTCGTCAGATGGGTCTTCAGTCTCAGCAGAAAGAAGTGATTGAATTTGATTATGATAGAAGTGACTGTCGGTTGGTGATATGTTGACGGCAGCAGCGTGGGTTAATGCTGCAGACACACACAGTGTGGTTAACACCATTAAAGGAGTAGATTTGTGACATTAGATGCTAATCAAAACACAACTCGGTCTCATCTTAAAAGCAGAACTAACAACTAAACATATTCTCTGAGAAATTTAACTAAACTTCTCTTTCACAACAACAGGTTATTATTAGCTGTGATCTCATCTTGTAAGACACAGGACAGTGATGCCTACTGTTGGAATTTAAAATGTTATATGTGCTTAAACATTGTGTGTGATTTGCATTATACATTCAAGCTAAAAGGTAAAAGCATTATTTCAACATAAATGAAGACATGGTGGTCATGCATTAAGTTAGTTGTTATAAGTATATAGTTTGTTGTTTGTTGCATTAAGTTGTTTTGCAGTACTTCGGTTTTATAACATAAGATGTTCTGTTATCTTCCGTTATAATCCAGCTCTCCTAAATGTGTTAGAAGCAGAATTGATTGTTAGGGAGGCTTCCTGAGTCTGGTTTCAGTCCAACTTTTACAGCCCACTGCTCTTTTTCCTGAACTAAGGGTCATAAATTTTCAGTCACATTCCAACTGAAAAGATAACCAATAGGCATAAACACACACACATCACTGTGGTATGAAGACCCCCCCCTTTGTGATATAATACTGGGGGTCCGAGAGCCAAAGAGTCAGACAAATTTGGGGGAGAGCCGTGTTAGGTTGACTCTGTATTTGTCTCTAGGATATCCTATGTAATAAAATGGATTCACATATCAACATCTAAGATTTTGACATATTAAACACTACGTAGATTTCCTGTTCACAAGAACACGTTATTATTAGTTGCCGAATTAAAAGAAAACAGTCACATCCTCAAAGCAGAAGTGTAAAGACGGTCTCAGCGGAGCAGACGCCCTCCTAACAGCTCTCATACAGGACTGCAGCAGGACTTTACACATCTGTTCTGGATGATCAGAACTCCACAGGGGGAAATCGGTAATTATAAATACTCTGATGTTTATGTGTCTGTATGTAAATCTACTATATGTCTATATGGCAGGATGTTGTCTACATTTGTGTTTGATGTTTGTCTTTTAGAGGAAATGGAGGAAGAAGCAGCAGCTAACTATGTTAATGCTCCAGCACGCACTGGGAAGAAAATGGCCGCTCGTCCAGGTAAATTTCACACATTTAATATTGTTAAACAAAGTTTTTGTATTATTTCTGTTGCACTTTATACATCAAGTAGTAGTAGTACAACAAGTAGATGTGACCGGGCAATCTAATTGGTCCAATAGACATTAAGATGCTCCGATCAGCATTACAGCACAACCAGAACCACGTACTCTCTCTTTGGGAAGACCAGTTGGATTTTTTTACACTGTGTCCAGTTCTCATGATCCATTCTTACATATAGCTACAGAAATGATGCACTGTATTCATATATATCTTTATCTTGCACCCGTCCCACAGACCGACACAAGTGTCTTTTGCTATTTTAACCCTTGTGTTGTCTTCCCGTGAAAATTTAAAATAAAGACTTTTGATGCTTTTTTGAGATTTTCAACACTACGTAACACTAACTTATTAACTTTAGTTTTAAAGTTATTTTTGGAATTTATGGTCAATAAACCTCATTTATAGGAAATTATACCTAATTAGTTAAAAATGCAGAAATTAGGAATTATTGAGACTAAAATTAAAGGAATGGATGTTGATGATAATCACAGACTGGAATATGTCAACTTTTACTCAATACTATTTCAAAAACACTTCCATTTGTTTTACAATGCTATAAAATTGAATAAGACGCCCCAAAATTAATGAAAGTAGAGATTTGTACTTGGCAAAGAGCGTTGGGTGGAATCAATCATGTTATTTTGGGGAATTAAAAAGAACATTGATATAGGACAACATGAGGACAACATGAGGACAACAGAGGACAACATGAGGACAACATGGGGACAACATGAGGACAACATGAGGACAACATGAGGGTTAAGACCGACGCAGTTGTTAATTTCCCGTCCTGCGCCCTCGTCGTTTAAATAATAAATGCACCTGCTTCCATCTTTGTGCGTCTTTTCCCGAAGACGCACAAAAATGGCTCGCTAGCGCCCCTACAAAGTTAAAATAATTGAGCCCCTGCAGTGCGTTTAACATAGACTCACAAAACATGGTACACATATGTAGCATGGCAGGACGGACATAAAACTCCATTGGAGCCCCCCCTAAACCCAACAGGAAGTCCGCCATCTTCAATTGAAAGCTCGGAATTAATGCGATTTTGGCGATTTCCACATGTCGTCCTTTAACGAACTCCTAGAGATTTCATCCGATCAACTTCAAACTTAGTTCTGTGTCATCTTAAGACGTTACAAATGAAAACTTATTAAAAGAAAAACTTTTCGTCATAGGGCGTGGCCTTGGAAAGGCGGCCATTTTGTACGTTTCGCCATAGAAACAGGAAGTGGGTGTAACTTGAGTTTACATTGTCCGATTGGCTCAAAACTTTTCAGGATTCATCAGAGTCCGCCCCTGACGACATATACATGCTGATATTGGCTCAAAGTCATAGCGCCCCCTAGTGGCAACAGGAAATAGGCCTAAAAGACAAGGCGCTATACTTTAACGAACTCCTCCTAGAGATTTCAACAAATTTGGTCTGTACCATCTCAACACCTTAAAGACGAAAAGTTATTAAAATCAAGACTTTGCAGCTTTAATTATTATTACTTCTTTTCCCAAACAATAAATAGCCTTTTTGGAGACCTTATACTCATAAACTCACCAAAATTTGCGGTTGCATCGAGCCTGGTGAAAATGTATGTATTTTAAGGATTTTGAGAATAGGCACACACAAAATCTAAAATATTGAGCCTTACGATTGACAAGGGTCCAGGCCTGACGACCTCTATAAGCAAAAAATGGATATAGCGCCCCCTGCTGGCAACAGGAAATCAGCCTTATATGACAAACTTCATCCAATTTACATGATTGTTATGTGATACTGAACCGCCCCTACACTTCTGCTTTCAGCTTTATTTGTTCTTGTATTCTATCCTATTTATTATTTCTTTTATTCTGTATGTGTGCAGAATATATTTACATTTCCCTGATTTGGGATGAACAGAGTCTATTCATCTAATCTCAAATTTCTCTCTCAGGCCAGAGGTTTTGCTGCTTCTCTCAGTCTTTTCTACCCATAGCAGTGTGTTTGCTGATACTGTTGGTCATCATGGGCCTCTGTATCTACTGTGAGTACCACTGTCTTAACTTGTTGTTGTTATTTAAAGGACCGGTTCACATTTTCCCAAGTCTGTCTGATGGCCAGATGTTCATAGAAACAGTTTTTGCTCGGTGTAATCCTTCCTCCTCTTCATACTGGCTCTGCTCTAAGACATATTCCAAAGTGTATCTGAAGCTAAAATGAGGCTTCAGCAGTCTGAGTTAGAGAAATCAAGTGTGTAACATGTGTTCCCTCTTTGTGTTTCCCAGACAGGATAACATCTAAAGTTACAACCTTTATAGTACCAAGTTCCCTCTTTGTGTTTTCCCAGACAGGATTTCTGAAGCAGATTGATAGAAACAAAAAGATATTTAAAGATAAAACCATATTTTGACAAACTTAGACTACTGAAGTAGGGTGTCACGATGTCACGATAGTGAGGGGCCTGGGCCACTACTTGTTACTTAATTATCCCTGCTATGCAGTTGCCACCCACTGCTCCCCTAGTGGTCACTCTCCTTGTTTTTGTTTTTGCCACAAAAGTTCAGCTGGAGCTCGATTATTTGAACATTTAAAAGTCAGTTTAAGAAGGAAGAACTTAACAAAGTTATCAAAATTGTAAAAAGCTTGTATTTCTGTACAATCAAACAGTGGAGCCACATTGTTGGTTTCTGATCCATTATTTTAGGTGCCTGTTTGTATAAAGATATGATGGGTTTGAATAAAGGCAGGACACATTCAGAAAGCCGTATCTCACTCAAAACCACATGGATGTTGTAGGTTTTTTCAAGTTTGTATGCGTAAGGAAGCACCAGAGACACAAATAACACTCCAAATACCAGAAAAAGGGATTTTTTTCTTAATATGGTCACTTTAATGTTAATATGAACACCTGCCTATTGTTTTAAGATAAATTTGAAACATGTGAATCCATCCTGTAATGTATTTTATTATAATGTAAATGTGTCATAATTGAAAAAAGAAAAGAAATAAGAAGCTCATTTTCATTTTGCAGTTACCAATCGCAACCTCAACAACAGTGTCTCCGAAAAACTGATCACAAACCTGACCGCATTAAACCAGGAGCTGGAGACACGAAACCAGGAGCTGGAGACACGAAACCAGGAGCTGGAGACACAAAACCAGGAGCTGGAGACAAGAAACCAGGAGCTGGAGACAAGAAACCAAGAGCTGGAGACACAAAACCAGGAGCTGGAGACACGAAACCAGGAGCTGGAGACGGAGAGGAAGAACTTAACAGGACCGATACAAAACATCAGTCGAGCTCAGTGGAGCATCGATGAATACTGCCCCAAAGAAAATAACGGTATGTTAAGATCACAATAATGAGATCCAATAATAATAATAATAATACATATCCATACTTCTTATATTTCTTTATTTATATTTCTACTTGATATTTCAACTATTTGTGCCACTGCAACACAGAGTTTCCCTTCGGGGATCCATAAAGTATTTCTGATTCAGATTCAGATTCTGATTCTCCCGTTGGTCAGTTCTGGATCCATATTGGATCCAAAGTCTCCGCCATGTTTAATGTTACTGCGCCTGTTACTGTTCAGGTCTTGATTCTGAATGAGCTGTCAGCCTTTCAGCTCTCTGGGACCCAGAACCGTGCTGTGTTTGCTGGACTCACAGCTGCACAGAGGATGATAGCGACCCGTTGGAAATCACCACACGACCTGTCTATCCGCACGTGGACCCTTTCCTACCTGGATGTGGTCTAGTTGGAGGTGTCCACGGGCGGATAAATGGTGTCCTAGTAAAGACTCTGGACACATGGTGGTGCATTGCTGACTCTGTGAGGACCTCACAGAGTCAGCAATGCATCTCTAACTTGGGCAGGTGCTTGGTGTGTGTGTGTGTGTGTGTGTGTGTGTGTGTGTGTGTGTGTTGTTTTTTCTCCCTCCCTCCAATCTTCCCTCTGTTTAATCCTTATTTGTATTTGCAAAATTTTTATTATATATGTTTTTATTGTTTGTCATTGTCTATTTCTTAAATATGTAAAAACAAAAAAAACAATCTTTGATAAAAAAAAAAAAAACATCACAGAGTAGTGATGTTGTGTATTGGTTGGTCTCTGTAGTTTCAGAGAGACGGTGTAGAGCTTGTCAGGAGGGATGGGAACTCATCAGGTCCAGCTGCTATCTGTTTCATGATCCTTCTGATCTGAAAACCTGGGAAGAAGCTCGAGAAGGCTGCAGAGCACGGAGTTCAGATTTGGTTGTTGTACATGATGAAGATGAACAGGTAGTGAGGAAGCTGTGGGAGTTTTTACGACACAATTCTGAAATAAAATGTATTTTCTCTAAGTCTGAACACACTGTGAGTCTGTAGATCAGTGTGTTTATTTAAGTATAGTGTTTAAATCTCTGATAAATGTTTCTCTCTTGTCAGGATGTACTCCATCTTTACAGCTGGTACGGATCCTGGATTGGTCTGAGAGCTGAAGGAGGGAGATGGAAGTGGATCGATGGAAGAGATCTGACTGAACGGTAAGAGACACATTCCTGAACACTTTGAATCTTAAATCTATCAGCCTTGATCTAAACATCATCTTCTTCCCTCAGTGTCAGCGGATGGATACAACAACCACCTCCTCCTAATGACGTTCAGTGTGTAGTTTATTACCCGATCAGCTGGACATCAATGAGCTGTGCTGAGAGAAGGTCATGGATCTGCAAAAAAGAAGTCTTTATCTGTTTAACCCCTGCAGTCAGACTTGAGAAGGTTACTGGATGCTCTGCATGATAATATCAACTGGCTTCAGAAATATCTAACTATGAAAAGCTCTACTTCATAATTTAAATCGATTGTTCATAAAAAAATAGGCATTTTATTTAGTTTGCTGTATGAAAAGAGAAAACAAATATTCATGAATTAATTACTTTGAAAGCTGTGTGTGTGTAAATGTAATAAATAGGGAAATTAGGTATGATACCAAACTATTAACTATTAATAATCTTTGTTAGAGATGCTTATAATCTGTATATCAGCAGATTGATGAGAGGTGCAGACAGACTGCTCAGCTTCCTGTTTCCTGTGTCACAGCTTATATTGTTGCTGCTCATGAGCCAAAATGGAGGCACAGCATCACGCGTTGTTCTTCAGCATTTAATGTAAAGCATATTAATATGTAGTGTTTTATCTACTGTATCTAGAAGCAAAGTCCTGTTTTATTACAGTGAATAAAATCCCTGCGACTCATTGTTGTTATTGTATTATTCTTACATCATGCTGACTCCATGTCAGAACAGACAACATCATTCAGGAAGTTACATCATCATTGGTCAGGATGTCAGAACCAGACGCTCTCACACAGGACTGCAGCACGACTTTACACATCTGTTCAGGACGCAGAGAAGAAACTCTAGACACAGGTAATGGTACTGCTACCACACTGTAAAAATACTCTGTTACAAGTTAAAGTCCCAGTGTGTAACGTGTGTAGTCGTTCATCATCCAAATCAGTGTTGCCGGTCACAAACTCGTCCTTTTACATGAATATTTACCACCACCATCAATTCCAAGTATTCTTATTGGCTTGACATTTTACATTTGCATTTGCATGAACTGGGGTAGACAAGAGAAGAGAGAGCACAAGACTCCGGGAAAGGGAAGAAGTCGAGTTAGTAACATGCATTAATGGGATGAGGTTGCATACAGATGGAGAGAAGGAGGAGGAGAGATGTGCTTAGTGCTTCATGGGAAGTCCCCCAGCAGTCTAGGCCTATAGCAGCGTAACTAAGGGATGGTGCAGGACTCTCCTGTTAACGTTTTCGTTTTAAATCATATAAAGGGTCATTGCTGCTGTTTGAACAATTCAAGTGTAGGTTAGTATATTTAAAAAAAATAATTATATAAAAAAATATATTAAAAAAATAATTATAATACAGCAATTTAAACTGATGGTAATGAACATAAAGTGACTCAACGGTCGCTTCCAAAGGAGGGCAGCATGGTGTGTGTGTGTGTGTGTGTGTGTGTGCGTGTGTGTGTGTGTGTGTGTACTGGCTGCTGCCACAGGAGGGCAGTAGTACTATGTGAAATATTACTATACTATAGTACTACTCTACAATAGTATAGTAGAGCTGCATCTTTGAGTGTGTGTGTGTGTGTGTGTGTGTGTGTGTGTGTGTGTGTGTGTGTGTGTGTTTAGGTCCAGTAACACTGTGTCATATGTGACATGTTTGAACTTTGCTTTTTATCATGTTTTGGGTTTTTATTCCTTTCTTGTTAACAGAGAGCAGGTATACCTGCATTATTATGCCATTTCTATCAGGAGAGACAGATATTAAAATGAGGTTTATTATTTATTATTGTACAGCTCAGTAAAATGTACAAAGTCTCAGATTAGACTCCATCGCTATACTAATATTTCATATATCTATATATAGGGGTAGAGAACCATCAGTCTTACCTTTTTACCCTTTTTTCAACACTTTTGATGCTTTTTTTTCAATGTTTGTCAATTTTTTGACATTTTCAACACTTCGTAACACTAACTTATTAACTTTAGTTTTACATCATTATCATTAAATATGAAGAGTGAAAGTGTGTCTCTGTATTTACCTGGAAGTGTCTCTGTGTCTCTGTCTTTACCTGGAAGTGTCACTGTATTTACCTGGAAGTGTCTCTGTGTCTCTGTATTTACCTGGAAGTGTCTCTGTGTCACTGTATTTACCTGGAAGTGTCTCTGTGTCACTGTATTTACCTGGAAGTGTCTCTGTGTCTCTGTCTTTGCCTGGAAGTGTCACTGTATTTACCTGGAAGTGTCTCTGTGTCTCTGTATTTACCTGGAAGTGTCTCTGTGTCACTGTATTTACCTGGAAGTGTCTCTGTGTCTCTGTATTTACCTGGAAGTGTCTCTGTGTCTCTGTCTTTACGTGGAAGTGTCTCTGTGTCTCTGTATTTACCTGGAAGTAACTCTGTGTCTCTGTATTTACCTGGAAGTGTCTCTGTGTCTCTGTCTTTACGTGGAAGTGTCTCTGTGTCTCTGTCTTTACCTGGAAGTGTCTCTGTGTCTCTGTCTTTACCTGGAAGTGTCTCTGTGTCTCTGTCTTTACCTGGAAGTGTCTCTACCTGGAAGTGTCTCTGTGTCACTGTATTTACCTGGAAGTGTCTCTGTGTCTCTGTATTTACCTGGAAGTGTCTCTGTGTCTCTGTCTTTACGTGGAAGTGTCTCTGTGTCTCTGTATTTACCTGGAAGTGTCTCTGTGTCTCTGTATTTACCTGGAAGTGTCTCTGTGTCTCTGTCTTTACGTGGAAGTGTCTCTGTGTCTCTCTCTTTACCTGGAAGTGTCTCTGTGTCTCTGTCTTTACCTGGAAGTGTCTCTACCTGGAAGTGTCTCTGTGTCTCTGTATTTACCTGGAAGTGTCTCTGTGTCTCTGTATTTACCTGGAAGTGTCTCTGTGTCTCTGTATTTACCTGGAAGTGTCTCTGTGTCTCTGTCTTTACGTGGAAGTGTCTCTGTGTCTCTGTATTTACCTGGAAGTGTCTCTGTGTCTCTGTATTTACCTGGAAGTGTCTCTGTGTCTCTGTATATACCTGGAAGTGTCTCTGTGTCTCTGTCTTTACGTGGAAGTGTCGCTGTGTCTCTGTCTTTACGTGGAAGTGTCTCTGTGTCTCTGTATTTACCTGGAAGTGTCTCTGTGTCTCTGTATTTACCTGGAAGTGTCTCTGTGTCTCTGTCTTTACGTGGAAGTGTCTCTGTGTCTCTGTATTTACCTGGAAGTGTCTCTGTGTCTCTGTCTTTACCTGGAAGTGTCTCTGTGTCTCTGTATTTACCTGGAAGTGTCTCTGTGTCTCTGTATTTACCTGGAAGTGTCTCTGTGTCTCTGTCTTTACGTGGAAGTGTCTCTGTGTCTCTGTCTTTACCTGGAAGTGTCTCTGTGTCTCTGTCTTTACCTGGAAGTGTCTCTGTGTCTCTGTCTTTACCTGGAAGTGTCTCTACCTGGAAGTGTCTCTGTGTCACTGTATTTACCTGGAAGTGTCTCTGTGTCTCTGTATTTACCTGGAAGTGTCTCTGTGTCTCTGTCTTTACGTGGAAGTGTCTCTGTGTCTCTGTATTTACCTGGAAGTGTCTCTGTGTCTCTGTATTTACCTGGAAGTGTCTCTGTGTCTCTGTCTTTACGTGGAAGTGTCTCTGTGTCTCTCTCTTTACCTGGAAGTGTCTCTGTGTCTCTGTCTTTACCTGGAAGTGTCTCTACCTGGAAGTGTCTCTGTGTCACTGTATTTACCTGGAAGTGTCTCTGTGTCTCTGTATTTACCTGGAAGTGTCTCTGTGTCTCTGTATTTACCTGGAAGTGTCTCTGTGTCTCTGTATTTACCTGGAAGTGTCTCTGTGTCTCTGTATTTACCTGGAAGTGTCTCTGTGTCTCTGTCTTTACCTGGAAGTGTCTCTGTGTCTCTGTATTTACCTGGAAGTGTCTCTGTGTCTCTGTATTTACCTGGAAGTGTCTCTGTGTCTCTGTATATACCTGGAAGTGTCTCTGTGTCTCTGTCTTTACGTGGAAGTGTCGCTGTGTCTCTGTCTTTACCTGGAAGTGTCTCTGTGTCTCTGTATTTACCTGGAAGTGTCTCTGTGTCTCTGTATTTACCTGGAAGTGTCTCTGTATTTACCTGGAAGTGTCTCTGTGTCTCTGTATTTACCTGGAAGTGTCTCTGTGTCTCTGTCTTTACCTGGAAGTGTCTCTGTGTCTATTTGAAACCACTTTCCAGGACACTCTTGTAAAAGAGATTTTTAATCTCAAGGAGTTTTTTATCCTGGTTAAATAAAGATTTGAATGAATGAATGAATGAATGAAATCCGTCAACCGACCCGTCCGTATGCAAAACGTTGTCGTGCATCAACTATATGCTTATTATTTTGTAAAAATGGTGTAAGAAAGGAAAAAATGTAAAGTCCAACAGTGTAAACTCGTCAGGGTGTCTGTAATAGACATGTGAACATGGAGAGATGTTTGTCTCACCATGTGTGAAACAAGCAGGACAGACGTTGTGTTTAGCTGATATGAAGTGATATGAAGTCTGATGTCTTTCGTCTCATGTCCTACATCTCTAACCCGTCTCCTCTTTTTATTCCCCTCCTCCTGTCTCTCCGGTCTGCAGAGACAGCGAGCGGGTAGCTCTTAAAAAAAACATTGGATTCATTTCTTTCAAAGCAGCGGCTCGCTCTCTCGTCCATCACGTTGCATCATCTTCAAAAGCTGCGTTCAACAAGGCCGTGCGGGCTCACTCTCGCTCGGCTGTGTAGCCCTCGCCGGGTAATAGGGCTGATGGGTAATGTAGGGGTGAAACAAAGCAGAGGGATGCGGGACACACACACACACACACACACACACACACACACACACACACACACTCACACACACACACACACTGATTTCCCTTGTTTTCAGATTTTGGTTCTCACTAGAAAAAGTCAACCTATGAATAATTGAAAGTGATTTTCATTTGGATGACACATAAAAGTTGTCCTTCTCTCGCTGTTCAGCTCAGTTTACAGTAAACACGTTACTGTTGTGCAGAAGACAACACGGGACAAGAAAGTCAAATAAAGAAGTGTCTCATCAACCAACGTTTCTCTAAGTCAGTAAATACAGAAAAACTAAAAACTGTATGCTGGCCCAAACCTGGAGGATATAAATAGCGTGTATTTCAATGTGCATTGTATCGTTATTGTTCATCACACAGACACACACACATATACACATATGCACGCATGCAGGCAGACACACACAGACACACACACACACACACACACACACACACACACAACACACACACACACACACACACAGCTGATTTGACAAATTTCTCTTTGATTTGGCTCTGTCTGCTGAACGTGTCACATCGGAGTTTGTCTAAAAAAACATACACAGACACACACACACGGATGAGCAATCATGCGTGTATTTCAGAGGTCTGATGTGACGCGTGTGTGTGTTTGTGTGTGTTTGTGTGCGTGCGTGTGTCACATCAGTGTGTGTTTGTGTGAGCTGCTTGCTGGCCGTCTGTCTCTTCTCATTGCACAGATTCGTATTTTTGCTCTCAGATTCATGTCTGTCTGTTTCGAACATCTGGCTTCAGGTGAATGGGGGGGAGGGATATTGTGTTATATGTGTATAACATGTGTATATGCGTATGTGTGTGTGTGTGTGTGTGTGTGTGTGTGTGTGTGTGTGTGTGGGGCGGGGGTGTTTGAAGCACTTTATGCTACATTTACATGTATGAAAAGTGCCATATAGACATAAGACAAAGACAATACAGCACATGTACATTCACACTCGCTAAAGCTCTCCCTTATTTAACCTCTCCCAACCCACCCGTCCCCCCCCAACTTCTTATTGGAAACACATACATGTAAAAAACACATTGCAGCATTAAGAGGCATGACAACATTTAGCCCATACATACAAATATACATACATACATACAGTACATACAAAATATACATACGTACATACATACATACTGTATATACTGTACATACACACATACATACATATACATACATACATACATACGTATACATAGCAACATATATATACATACAAATATACATACATACATACATACATACATACATACATATACATACATACACATATATACATAGCAACATATACATACATACATACATACATACATACATAATATACACACACACACCTACAGCCAGAATCCAGAATAATTGTGTGTATAAAACAAAAGTCTGACAGTTTGTATGCAAGTAAGTGAAGAGCAATGTTTTGAAGAAGTGCAAATAAGTGACAGAGCTTAGAGACCCAGGCAGGCTATTCCAGTCTGAAGGGACTTTAAATTTAAAGGTATGTCTACTCTCTCTGTTGATGTTTGGCACAGTGAAGAAGGGATATTCAGTGTGTCTCAATCTATAGCTGGGTCTAAATAGATTGAAATATTCCCTTAGGTAAGGAGGATAGTCAGAGTACACACATAAATGAATTAATATTGGTGATAATAAGTTCAGTGAGTCATACATTACACAGAGGTGAGGAGTAAAAGCACATCTCAGCAGAAATCTGCATGTATTATTGAAAATATCTAAGGTTTTCAGATTTGATTCTGATGTGTTTTGATGGACAACATCCGCAGAGTCTAATATAGGAAATATGAACTGTGACACAATTCTTAACCTAATCAGTTGAGTGAAAGAGTTTATAGAGCAATACAATTTTCGTAAACTAGAGAATTCCGCAGACATTTTAACAGTGTGCCTCCTACTTGGTGCACATCCGAATAGCAATAAAATGTAATAATAAAGAATAAAAGTGTTTTAACCCTTCAGAGATATCATTTTTTAAAACCTATTTATGATGTAGCTAGCGCTAAACCAACCAGACTCATACTTCTTCTTCTCCTTCCTCTCCTCCTCCTCTTCAAGTCTGTCTTATATAAAACTGGTGTTGAAGTCAGTTAGGAGTCAGTCAGTTGGTCAGTTAGTCCGTGTGTGTGTGTGTGTGCCTGTGTATGTATGTGTGTGTGTGTCTCTGTGTGTATGTGTGTGTGTGTGTGTCTCTGTGTATGTATGTGTGTGTGTGTCTCTGTGTGTGTGTGTGTGTGTGTGTGTGTGTGTCTGAGAGAGAGAGAGACAGATAGATGTCGACAGACAGACATAGAGTATGGTTGCCTTGGTTACTAAGACCAATAGGAAGCCTTTGATCTCTGTGATGTCATCTCTTTGATCTGAACGACTGCGCCTGTCAGCTGAGTCGCCAGCTATTCAGACACTGAACAAGCTCTCAAACAAATGATCATATCACCAAAAGGATACGAGATATCAATAAAATAGTGTATCACACACACACACACACACAAGCACACACACACACACACAAACACACACACACACACACAGGGACACCCACTATGCTTGTTACACACACAGGGAAACACAGCTCAAATTTCTTTTTTCACTCTGTATGTTTTAAAATGAGTCGTGGAGACAACAGCAATGCAATTGACAGACACAGAGTGAGACAGAGACATAGAGACTGAAATGGTTGCTAATGGATACAAACTATCATTGGCCATGTTTGTAAACACAGCTACGAAGCCTTTCATCTCTGTGATGTCATCTCTTTGATCTGTAATCAGTTAACGACCGGAGCACCTGCTGCACCTGTCAGCTGAGTCACCAGCTATTCAGATACTGAACAAGCTCTCAAACAAAGGATCATATCACCAAAAGGATACACGATATCAATAAAATAACATTCTCGTGGGCACCAGAAGGCCTTTGTGAACGCATTGATATAAAATTTATGCGGATAAACTTAAAAATGTGGGCAATTTAAAAAAGTGCTTTGCTCTGCGTTTTGCTCAGAAATGTGGACAATTTTTTACGTGGCAGTGAATGGAAGAAGATTTGGAACTCTTGTCATTTAAAGTTGGCTGAGCAAAAAGTATAATTCATATCGTATAACTGAGCACATAAGCTGAAACTAGACAAGAATACCTACGTTTTCATGTATGAATTGTCCTTGACAAGTTAGAATTGTTGGCATGGGAGCACGTTATAGAGAGAGAACCAAGATGATTTCTTAAATCTCCCCACTCTGTCCTCCACTCTAGTTCTCAACATTCTGCCACATACACACACATTGGAAAATCTGAGCCGGTCTGAAAACGGGACGACACGTAAACTGGGATTTTGGAGAAACCGTGGTTGATATCTGAATGCCCATTCAGGCCAATACACGCCAAAGTCTTGTCTTCGGTTTAAACTTTTAATCATGTTTCTAGGTTAAAGTTTGGCGATACAGCACGGTCCCAAAGAGGGGGCGTTTTGAGCGATGTTGAGGGATTTCCCAAACATTTCCCATTCAAGTCAATGAGACATTTTCGCCGTTGTTTTGGCGATTTCGTGAAAACCGCGTGGCAAATCTTGTTGAAAAGTCATAGCACACCATTCCTGATCCTTACACAGGTTTTGATGTATGGTGTGTGCGCGTGTTGGCAATGCTCCGGGACTAGTAGCGGGACAAAAAACAGGCGGAATAATAACTAGAAAATTCCACAGAAATTTTAACAGTGTGCTTACTACTTGGTGCACATCACACGGACACACACACACACACACACATACAGTCTTGTCTCACTATCTTTATGGGGACCAGTCATTGACATAATGCATTCCCTAGCCTCTTACCCTAACCTTAACCATCAAACCTAAATGCCTAACCCTAACCCTAACCATAACCTAATTCTAACCCTGATCCTAAAACCAGGTCTTAACCCTTACCCTAACCCTAACCATAACCTAATTCTAACCCTGATCCTAAAACCAAGTCTTAACCCTCAAACAGCCCTTTAACGTTATGGGGACCAGCATTTTGTCCCCACAAAGCTGTCAGGACCCCGTAAGTATACTGTATTTCCAGTTTTTGGTCCCCACAAATGTAGTAAAACCTGGTCCACACACACACACACACACACACACACACACACACACACACACAGGCACATATACTATGCTTGTTACACACACAGGGAAACACAGCTCAAATTTATTTTTTCACTCTGTATGTTTTAAAATGAGTCGTGGAGACAACAGCAATGCAATTGACAGACACAGAGTGAGACAGAGACTGAAATGGTTGCTAATGGATACGAACTATCAGTCGCCATGTTTGTAAACATAGCTACGAAGCCTTTCATCTCTGTGATGTCATACCTTTGATTTGTAATCAATAAACGACCTGAGCACCTGTACCTGTCAGCTGTGTCACCAGCTATTCAGACACTGAACAAGCTCTCAAACAAAGGAAAACACTGAATCAAAAGGGGGGTGTCCAAACTTTTGCCTGGTACTATATATATATATATATAGCTAATAGAGAAGTTCAGAGGATGTTGAGTAGATCTCAGATGGATAGATGTCAAAGTTTAGTCCCGATACTGATTTGAAACCATTAGAGAAAAGAATTCAAATGCTATAAGATTAAATAAAACACCCAAAAATTCAATGAAAGTAATCATTAATTTTACCTAAAGACTGTTGTATGGAATCATCCAAGTCATTTTTGGGCAATTTGGTTGAAAGAAATCCATATTTAAGATATAGAACACTTTGAAACGGGTCCATTTGACCTGAGGACAACACACAGGTTAAACCTGTTTGTTATTGTCCTAGCTTTGTTGGTTTTTTTTGTGAATGTCCTGAAATATATGCCGTTGCTATTATACGAATGGTTGTTACATGGACTGACAGTTTGGCTAGTGTGTGTGCAGGTGTTTGTACAGGTGTGTGTTGATGTTGATATTGATATTGACTAACTATTCTTGATTATATATTGGTCTAGTAATTTCTTTTTTTACATTTGTAGGGCTAAACCTGTATGTAGTATTTTAATTCTTTTATCTTTTTAGGTGTGACCTTGTACGACCTGTCCAGTGACAGCAGATGTAAAATAGCCTTTTGGCAAATTCTGGCACATTTGAAATTGTATATGTATTATTACTGTGCATTGTAATGATAGAAGTGACTGTCGGTTGGTGATATGTTGACGGCAGCAGCGTGGGTTAATGCTGCAGACACACACAGTGTGGTTAACACCGTTAAAGGAGAAGACTTGCGACATTAGCTGCTAACCACACAATATCTGTCTCATCTTAAAAGCAGAACTGACAACTAAACATATTCTCTGTGGAATTTAAGTTGGTACATATCATTTTTCATAATGCATGATGCTTTTTAACCCTTGTGTTGTCTTCTTGTCAATATGAAAATCTACACTTTTAGTTGATGCTTTTTATTGATGTTTTTAACTTTCTCTTACGTTTTTGTCCATTTTTTCAACACTTTTGTAACTTTTTTTGACGTTATCAACACTATGTAACACTAACGTAACTTTAGTTTTACAGTTATTTTTGGGGATTTATGGTATATAAACCTCATTTATAGGAAATTATACCTAATGTTTGAGTTAGAAAAGCAGAAATTAGGAATTATTTGGACTAAAATTAAAGGAATGGATGTTGATGATAATCACAGACTGGAATATGTCAACTTTTACTCAATACTATTTCAAAAACACTTCAATTTGTTTTACAAATGCTATAAAATTGAATAAGACGCCCCAAAATTAATGAAAGTAGAGATTTGTACTTGGCAAAGAGCGTTGTGTGGAATAAACCATGTTATTTAGGGGAATTAAAAAGTACATTGATATAGGAAAACGGGTCAATTTGACCCAAGTACAACATGAGGACAACATGAGGACAACATGAGGACAACATGAGGACAACATGGGGACAACATGAGGGTTAAACTTGACAACACACTGGCAGCAAAAGCCAAATTTACACGTGTTATGATCAAAAAAAATTTTAATCAGTGGAATTATTTAGGCAACCGGGGTCTGTACATTTCTGACTTTCAGTGGACACTATGACACTGACTTTCTTCCACTTTTGGTTTTATGTATTAAATCACTTTGGAAAGTAATGGGCACTCTATAATCCTACTTCCTCTTCACAACAACCAATTTTTATTAGCTGCTGAATTTAAAGAAACCAACACCACATCCTCAAAGTAGAAGTATAAAGACGGTCTCAGCGGAGCAGACGCCCTCCTAACAGCTCTCATACAGGACTGCAGCAGGACTTTACACATCTGTTCAGGATGATCAGAACTCCACAGGACGAAATCGGTAATTAAAATACTCTGATGTTTATGTGTCTGTATGTAAATCTACTATATGTCTCTGTAGCAGGATGTTGTCTACATTTGTGTTTGACGTTTGTCTTTCAGAGGAAATGGAGGAAGAAGCAGCAGCTAACTATGTTAATGTATCATCCAGGACTGTGGCACCTCGTCTAAGTACATTTCTCACATTTAATATTGTTAATCATGAGATTTACTGTATTTATCAATCATATTTTAACCCTGGTGTTGTCCTCATGGGTCAAAAACTGAGAAAATTTGACATTTTTGTCCCTTTTTCAGACTTTCTTTGTAGCGTTCACCAACACCACCTTACTAGTTTTACAATACATTTTGGAATTCATGGTCAATAACCCTCATTTTTATAGAATTATACCTAATATTAGAGTTAAAAAGCAGAAACTATTAATTATTTTGACTAATAGTTAAGATCAGAGGAATGAAAGTGATCAGTTGTATTTGCAAAGAGCGTTGTATTGACTCCAATCCATTTTTTGTGGTAATTTGGTTAAAAAAAACCCTCATATTTCAGATATAGACATTTTTTAAAGGGGTGAGATTTGACCCGAGTACAACAGGAGGGTTAAAAACCGTATATGTTTGAAGGTTGAAAATATATATTTCAAAGCACCTTTGACTGTCAAATCAGCATAAGTTAACATAATTGAAGCGTTTTAAGTATAAAAACTCAGTATCAGTCATATTTTTTATTAATATTGTTTTAATTATCCATAACTAGGCTTTGTTGCAATCACACTGAGTACTACCAATGTAAAGTCAAATTAAAAGTAGAAGTCAATCTTTTTCGTTCAAAAGTTGGGTGAATAAACTTTATTGAAGTGATCAGTTTCATGATGTTAAAATATGTGAATGTCTAAAAGTTCAGCTTAAAAGACTTAAAAGCATCATTGGCTGTTAAATCAACATCAATAACATCTCAGTTCTTATTTCTCTCTCAGGCCAGAGGTTTCGCTGCTTCTCTCAGTCTTTTCTACCCATAGCAGTGTGTTGGCTGATACTGTTGGTCATCATGGGCCTCCGTATCTACTGTGAGTACCACTGTCTTAACTTGTTGTTGTTTTTTAAAGGACAGGTTCACATTTTATCAAGTCTGTCTGATGGTCAGATGCTCGGTGTAATCCTTCCTCCTCTTCATACTGGCTCTGCTCTAAGACATATTCCAAAGTTTATCTGAAGCTAAAATGAGGCTTCAGCAGTCTGAGTTAGAGAAATCAAGTGTGTATCAATTCAATTAAATTTTATTTATATAGCACCAATCACAACAACAGTTATCTTACAGTGCTTTCCATAAAGAGCAGGTCTAGACCGGACTCTGGGGTGTTATTTACAGAAATCCAACAGTTCACCAAGAGCAAGCACTAGGACACAGAGGCAAGGAAAAACTTCCTTTAAGAGACAGAAACCTCGAGCAGAACCATGGCTCAGCGTGGGAGGGCATCTGCCTCGACCGGTTGGGGATGAGAGAAAGAGACAGAGAGAGAGACAGACAGAGAGAGAGAGAAAGAGAGAGACATGGAGAATTGTAGCAGAGGGTGTCGAGCAGGAACATGGAGGCAGGTGACTCCAACCACAGATCCAGACTCCACAGCTCCAGACTACACAGATCCAGACTACACAGATCCAGACTCCACAGCTCCATACTACACAGATCCAGACTCCACAGCTCCAGACTCCACAGATCCAGACTCCAAAGATCTAAACAGATTCAGAGCCAGAAACACCTGCAGGAAACGATAGGAGGAGAGAGGAGAGGGACAAGAGAGAACAAGACTCCGGGAAAGGGAAGAAGTTGAGTTAGTAACATGCATTAATGGGATGCATACAGATGGAGAGATGGAGGAGGAAGAAAAAAAACTGTTTTTAATATTCATATGAACACCTAACTATTGTTTTAAGATATATCTAAAAAAATGTAATCCATTATGTAATGATTATTATAATGTTAAACCCTAAAGTGGCATAATTTACTAAATTAATTACCACTATGATTTTTTTTTTGTTGCAGTTTCCAATCGCATCAACGACAAAATCGGCGTCTTAGAAAACCAGAACACAAACCTGACCGCAGTCAACCAGGAGCTGGAGACATGGAGGGACAACGTAATAGGACAGACACAAAACATGGAGACAACCTGGAACAAACTCAGTCAAGCTAAGTGGACTATTGATGTCTACTGCCACAAAGAAAACAAAGGTATGTTCAGATGATCCCATAGTAATAATAACCCATTCTACTGCTAATTATAATAATATCCCAGTGCAGTGGTGTGTATTGGTTGGTCTTTGTGGGTCCAGAGAGACGGTGTAGAGCGTGTCAGCAGGGCTGGGAACTCTTCGGGTCCAGCTGCTTTCTGATTCATCCGTCTGATGGGAAAACCTGGGAGGAAGCTCGAGAAGACTGCAGAGGACAGAGATCAGATTTGGTTGTTGTACACGATGAAGATGACCAGGTAATGAGAAAACTGGGGGATCCATATCCATATCACAATAAAAACACACAAAAATACAAAGTACAGAGCCTTCCACAATGTTCAGGGACTAATATATAGAGACATGTTCGCCAATGGTTCCACAGTCTGGAAGAGAATCTGACAGAACTGCGTACAGGGTTAAATCTATACACATATATCTATACACATACATCTATACACATATATCTATACACATACATCTATACACATATATCTATACACATAAATCTATACACATATATCTATACACATAAATCTATACACACGAATCTATACATGAGCTTCTTGGAGCTGTCAGCAGCCTCATGTTGTCATTAGAAGCCACTATGAGTTTTCTAATGCTGCCTTGCTCATAACGACACCCCAGGTCGGCCGGATACAAAGGTGTACACCACGATCTAAAGAGGGAGATCTCCTCCGATCCAGAGCGCACCCTGAACGCACCACAGCATGTTCGCTGGAGCAATTCATAAAGTGAAATATATCATTTAGTGGGTCTGAACACACTGAATCTGTAGATCCCAGTCTGTTTATTTCCATATCTGGTAACTGTTTCTCCTTTGGCAGAATGTACTCAGTTATGTCCGTAGGTACATCTACGGGTCCTGGGTCGGTCTGAGAGCTGAAGGGGGGCGATGGAAGTGGATCGATGGAAGAGATCTGACTGAAAGGTGAGAGACATTCTGAATCAGAAAAAGAGGCTTAAGACATGTCTGATTAACCAAATTGTATTATTATTATTACCATTTTATTTAACCCTTGTGTTGTCTTCCCGTCAAAATAGAAAATCAACACTTTTTAATCAATGTTTTTAACTTTTTGTCACGTTTTTGTCCTTTATTCAACACTTTTGATGCTTTTTTTCAATGTTTGTTGACGTTTTCAACACTACGTAACACTAACTTATTAACTTTAGTTTACAGTTATTTTTGGAATTTTTAAGGAATGGATGTTGATGGATAACCACAGACTGGAATATGCCAACTTTTACTCAATACTATTTCAAAAACACTTCAATTTGTTTTGTAAATTTTGTGTGCTAGTAGAGACTGATGCATTCCCTAAACATAGATGTTATCTCAGCTGTTGGAAATTGAGATAAAGGCAATATTTGTTAATAGATTATGAAGTAAAACTTTATTTCAGAAACCCCAAATAAGTCCCGGGTCAGTTTGTTGTCTTGATTTCATACGATGTATCAGCCCTGATCTGAGCTCCATGTTCTTCCCTCAGCGACAGGATCCAACACCAACTCCCCCCCACTGCCCCCCCCGGTCAGTGTGCCGTTTATGTCCGGTACAAATATACATCAGAGAGCTGTGGCGAGAGAAAAGGATGGATCTGCAAAAAGAAGGCGTTATCTTTTTAACCCCTGCAGTCAGACTGGAGAAGGTCACTGGGCGCTCTGCATGAGAATATCAAACACTGCTTTTAATTTGTAAATCAGCAGATTGATGAGAGGTGCAGACAGACTGCTCAGCTTCCTGTTTCCTGTGTCACAGCTTATATTGTTGCTGCTCATGAGCCAAAATGGAGGCACTGCATCACACGTTTGCACGAAATGTCCCCAGAGCTCTTTTCTTTAGCATTTGATTTAAATAATATTAATATGTAGAGTGTTTTCTATTCATCTATCTAGAAAAAAAGTGATGTTGTATTACATTGAATAAAAACTCTGTGATAACTTTGTTGTTATCGTCTTTTTCTTACATCATCATTCAGGAAGTTACAACATTAGTAATCAGGATGTGGGAGTAGCAGATAGAAAAAAAAAAAACAGACACAAAAACCACAGAATAAAACCGGGTGCAACCTTTAAGGTGAAGTTGACTAAAACCATCACAGTGAGTGATGAGGCGACGGTGGAATGTAACTAAGTACATTTACTCTAAGTACTGTACTCACGTCCATTGTCCCGTATATTTAGAAGAGGTCAATTTCCATCAATCCATCTTTGTCCCCTTATCCGGTATTGGGTCTCGGGGGCAGCAGCTCCAGCAGGGGACCCCAAACTTCCCTTTCCCGAGCCACATCAACCAGCTCCGACTGGGGGATCCCGAGGTGTTCCCAGGCCAGGTTGGAGATATAATCTCTCCACCTAGTCCTGGGTCTTCCCCAAGGCCTCCTCCCAGCTGGACGTCCTTCCACCTAGTCCTGGGTCTTCTTAGAGGCCTCCTTCCAGCTGGACATCCCTCCACCTAGTCCTGGGTCTTCTTAGAGGCCTCCTTCCAGCTGGACATCCCTCCACCTAGTCCTGGGTCTTCTTAGAGGCCTCCTTCCAGCTGGACATCCCTCCACCTAGTCCTGGGTCTTCTTAGAGGCCTCCTTCCAGCTGGACATCCCTCCACCTAGTCCTGGGTCTTCTTAGAGGCCTCCTTCCAGCTGGACATCCCTCCACCTAGTCCTGGGTCTTCTTAGAGGCCTCCTTCCAGCTGGACATCCCTCCACCTAGTCCTGGGTCTTCCCCATTTATAGGAAATTATACCTAATGTTTGAGTTAGAAAAGCAGAAATTAGGAATTATTGAGACTAAAATTAAAGGAATGGATGTTGATGATAATCACAGACTGGAATATGTCAACTTTTACTCAATACTATTTCAAAAACACTTCCATTTGTTTTACAATGCTATAAAATTGAATAAGACGCCCCAAAATTAATGAAAGTAGAGATTTGTACTTGGCAAAGAGCGTTGGGTGGAATCAATCATGTTATTTTGGGGAATTAAAAAGAACATTGATATAGGACAGCATGAGGACAACATGAGGACAACATGAGGACAATATGAGGACAACATGAGGGCAACATGGGGACAACATGAGGGTTAAAAAACCCAACAGGGTGACAAATAAAGATGTAATTTCTTGTTTTTTTAGGTAGATTTAAACTTTGGAGCTTTAACAAGGTCTCATTCTGTAATTTTTTGAGGAGTACATGATTCATAAAAAAACATCCAGAAACACTTTGGTTGGAAGGTTTTGAACAATACAGAATAATACAAATGCCCTTTATATAAAAAAGACATTTGAAACATATATTGTTGCATAACAATTCCCCAGAATTGTAATGTTGAAACCAAGCCTACGTCGTTGGGCAGAGGTAATCTAAGAATAACTTGCGAAGGGGAAGTTTAGCGCGTGTTGGATTTGTAGTTCTGCTTTTAAGATATGTTTGACTCATTAGCTGCTAATTTCTCAAGCCTTCTCCTTTAAATGTTTTAATTTTCAGTTAATGTTTTTTTTTTTTGTCACAAAAAATGGTCCGTCGAAATAAGCTGAAAATTTCAACATTAAAAATATCAAAAAACTTTGGAAAAAACATCAAAAAAGCACCCACAACATTGAAAAAGTGACAAAAATGTCGGAAAAAGTTTTCTTTTCATGGTTGATGGGAAGACAACACAAGGGTTAAGATATTTTTGATTCATTAGAATCTAATGTTCTTGCAAAGGGGAAATCACGATCAAATCAAGGTTGAAATCACAGTAGTCTAAGTATTACAGTTAAAATCACAGTAGTCTGAGTATTACAGTAGTCTAAGTATTACAGTAGTCTGAGTATTACAGTAGTCTAAGTATTACAGTAGTCTAAGTATTACAGTTAAAATCACAGTAGTCTGAGTATTACAGTAGTCTGAGTATTACAGTAGAAATCACAGTAGTCAAAGTAAAAAAAAATCACAATATAGCCACTATAGTACTGTAAATAGTGCAGTAAAGTACTGTATTTTTACTTTTTTATCTTATGTTGTGTTTAGTTGTGTTGTATTTTACAATGAATACATAAAATACTGTAAATGGAAGTACCTTTACTGTAAAAAGAATTCACAGTAACTTGCTGCCAATCGTTACAGAAACTTACTGTAAATTTTACATTAAATTTGTTACAGTGCAGGGAGCCAATTAAAGTTGAATCTTATCTTCATTCATTCATTCATTTATTCATATTTATTATACAGGAAAAGTTAAAAGCAACATTACATTACAATGTAAACGGGCTTGACTCGGTTTAAAAACTGGTTTTCAGCAGGTTCCTGTTCTTCAGGAACATAAAACATGGCACAGCACGTCGGGACAGACATTTGTACAGGACATCGATACGGACTGGACAAATTTAGACAACAACAACACACAAAGACATTTATAAGACATCAGCTGGGCTAGACAAGTACGGACAGTGCAAACAAGGCGTGGACAAGATTAGATTAGATTAGATTAGGTAATACTTTATTCATCCCACAGCGGGGAAATTTCCTTGTTACAGCAGTATAATAATAATAAAGCAAAACAAACAAACAAACAAGTAAACACACAAACAAACAGGCAAACAACAGACAATGAGCAGAGGGTATAGACTGAATGTAAAGTGGCGTCAAATGAAGGTATTTTAAAGTGCGGTTGCCATAGTACAACAAACAATATTGCGGTGTAAGGAAGTAACGTTAAAATTAAATTGAATATGCAATTAAAGTAATAAAGCAAAAGTAGTATATTTACCCATGACCATAAATACTATTGAAAAAAGTAGGTACTTGTAATGGAAAAATATAAATACAATACATACAATCTTGAGTCACTGTGGCAGCAGAAAAGGAGTGGATACTGATAAAAAAATACAGTAAATGGATGAAAGAAGAAAATTAGGATTTTAGCGGCATTGTCCCCCCTCCCCCCCCCAAAAAAAAGTTAAGGTAGAGATATCGTTCCTGCAGTCCTGTTCATCTGTTGGAAAATGTTCAGTGACTCATAGTCTGGAGGATCTGTGGTAAAAGCAGGATCTCCACAGTTACGACATATCATGGCTGAAACGTTGAGAAGATAACAGTTTTATATTTAGCTGTTTTTATAAGAAACATCCAATCACAGAGATTTAAAAGATTTGCACGCATGTCCTGGCTGCCAGCCAACGCCACTGTAGTCTACACTAAGAAGACTCTTCGGTTTTTTGAGTTATTGGTGCACTTTTTTCCATTTTGAAGGAGCAATGCTAACAGTTTCCCTCCAGATTCCTTGGTGCTAAGCTAGGCTAACATAACAGTCCTGTTTCGACTGAAACTGATATATATATATATACAGTATATATACATACAGTACATATATATATATATTATTTTTCTCATCGGACTCTGGGGAATAACAAGATTTCAGAAAATGTCAGACTGTTGCTTTGAGGAGAATTTTAAAGAGTGTTAAGTGATCGGTACTAGAATACCTGACAGTGTGTGTGTGTGTGTGTGTGTGTGTGTGTGTGTGTGTGTGTGTGTGTAGGAGTCAGATGACGTGAGAAAGGGGAGGAATATGATGCTGTAAATCCTTGTCTGCTGCTGCTTTAGCACCTTTGCCTGCTCCCCTTTTCCTGAGATTATAGCCACTACACACAGTGTGTGTGCGTAAGTGTGTGTGTGTGTGTATATGTGTGTGTGTGTAAGTCACTTATAAGCCTTTGTGTGTGTCAGTGTGTGTTTGATATGTGCACTTGTGAGTTAAAAAACTGTTTTAAGCTTCCTGCATATATGTGTGTGTAATCCGTGTGTGTGTTTGTGTGTGTGTGTGTGTGTGTGTGTGTGTGTGTTAGCATATTAAGGTTCCTCTCTTCTAGGCACATTTTTAAGGAGAAAAATCCAAAGTATCACAGTAACCCTTGAAATGTGTGTAAATATATGGCCATATATATGATGTCTCCACACTCTGTGAAACATGCAGGGAGAAACAGGAACACCAGCTCTGTTTCCATCCACATGTTTTTATCTGAATTAAGTGATATTGAATGAAAAATGTCTTCTGGAAACAGGAAAATTTGATGTGATTTCATGAATATCGACTCAAAGGAAACACACTCGGTCTCATCTGATTTTCTCTGTGTATTTACAATTTAAATCTCAAAAAATGTACATTTTTGAATTTTGTTTTTTTCTCTTGTAAATGTTCAACTTTAATTTCAGAAAGTTTATCTCAAATTTGTGAGGTTTCTTTGTGATTTATTGACATTGATCTCAGAAAAAAACATTCAACTTTTTTTGTAAATTTGGGTTCTTTCTGTCTTTTTCTTTCACTTATGACGTTAATCTCGGAAAATATTTTTTTCTTCATGAATTTGTGAGTTTCTTCTTCTACAGTTTCTACATTTTAGCATTAAAATTATTTTTTAAATAACTGCAGCTTAAAGGTTGATCCAGTTATGTTGCTGCTAATAAAGTCATTTCTACTTCACACATTTATTGAACTGCAGATAAAATGTGACTTCCTGCTTCCACAACAGCCGGTACCTGACTGAAACTTAGCGGAGATCGCTGGATGTTTTGGGGGGGTTGACAAACTGCAGGGTAGTGTGTGTGTGTGTGTGTGTGTGTGTGTGTGTGTGTGTGTGTGGGGGTGTGTGTGTGTGTGTGGGGGGGGGAGTGGTGGAAGAAGAGGATGAGCTTGCACAAGAAAAAGTGCGGCGCCGGTTTCTGACAGAGATCTGACAGCTGCTGCAGGTTCACATCAACCCTCGGTTCTGCCGAGTTAGCAAACTCCCGTCACATCAAGTCAGCTTTTTACCCACAATCCCACAGGTTCAGGACAAGGGTGTGTGTGTGTGCGTGTGTGTGTGTGTGAGAGAGAGAGAGAGAAAGTTAAAGAGAGATTGAGAGCTTGTGTGTGTGCATGCGTGTGTGTTTGCATCCGTGTGTGTGTGTGTGTATGTGTGGTAGAGAGAGATTGTGCATGCACATTTGCAACAGTAACATACACGAGCGGTAGAGTGTGTGTGTGTGTGTGTGTGTGTGTGTGTGTGTGTGTGTGTATGTGTGTGTGAGATAGAGAAAGTTAAAGACAGATTGAGTGCTTGTGTGTGTGTGTGTGTGTGTGTGTGTGTGTGTTCGAGGTATTATTGTATGCAGTCTCAAGAGTGTGTGTATGTCTGGAATGAGAAGAAAGAAATTGAAAGAAAGAAATCGAGAGAGTGTGTGTGTGTGTGTGTGTGTGTGTGTGTGTGTGTGTGTGTGTGTGTGTGTGTGTGTGAGTGTGTGTGTGTGTGTGTGTGTGTGTGAGAGAGAGAGAGAGAGCTGTCGTCCAGGATTTACCCTCAGTGAGTTAATCTGAGTGTCGGCAGGATTCTCTAAAGGTTAGAGAAAGAAAGAGGGGAGTGTGTTGGAAACACTACATCTGACCTCATTTTCCACACACACACACACACACACACACACCTCCGTCACTTGCCTTGACGCTGTGTTTGACGGTGTTTGCGTTGTAGGAGTGCCTCTGTGAGCAGAAAGCTTGACCTGTTATTGTTCGTGTTCCTCTGTGAGGGTTGTGTCTGCAGCCTCTCAACCTTCGCCTGCTGGCTGAAGTTAAGCCCTTCCTGAGCAGGTCGACCTAGAAAAGGCCATTCATGCTTTTATCAGTTCAAGGTTGGACTGCTGTAATGCCCTCTATGTTGGTGTGTGTGTGTGTGTGTGTGTGTGTCTCTCTATGTTGGTGTGTGTGTGTGTGTGTGTGTGTGTGTGTCTCTCTATGTTGGTCTGGATCAGACCTCCATCTCACATCTCCAACTTGTGTAAAATGCTGCTGCTCGCTTTTTAACAAATACATCTAGACGTGCACACATCCCTCCCGTTCTCTACACCCTGCATTACACTATATTATATATTAATATACATTATATTATATGTTATTAGACACTAAATAACCCTAACCCTGCTTGGGCTCCCGGTGCGTTTTAGAACAGATTTTAAGATTTTATTGTTTGTTTTTAAGGTTTTAAACGGTCTCGGATCAGAGGATTTGTCTGAAATTTTAACTTTGAGGGAGCACAACCGGTCATTGTGGTCTTCAAATCAACTGGTTTTAGAAGTCCCATGGTCCAGGTATAAACAGTGGGTGAGGGGGGGTCAGGCTTTTGCAGTTGCTGCCCTGAGACTCTGGAACAAGTTACCCCCCCCCCCGTATTTGCACTATTACAGATGTCGCTCTTTTTAGATCCAAACTCAAAACATATCTGTTCAGTCTGAATTTTAATACGTAGCAGTGGTGTGACAACTTCATTCTTCTGTTTCTTTGTGACCTTTTCTGATTTTATTGTCTTTCTATGTTCACTATTTCTGTTCGAATGATGTGATTTTACTCTGTCAAGCACTTTGGATACCTGCTGGTTGCTGTAAAGTGCTATATAAATACATTTTGATTGATTGAACCTGCAACACACAGGGAGTTAATAAAGTAAAATAGTTCTTCGTTCATTTATTTCACTGCATTTCCTTTACGTCTGCAACATATGCGTATTTAAAGTACTTTATGTATGGATAATATGTACAAATGTGATAATTCCATTAATTGTTAGCTCCATAAAAGTTTTAAAAAATGACCATTGTAGTTTTGCAGAGATTCAATTTCTACATATTAAGTTTATCTCACTAGTTTTATCTCCAGAGTGAGACATCTCACTAGATGTATCTCCAGAGTGAGACATCTCACTAGATGTATCTCCAGAGTGAGACATCTCACTAGATTTATCTCCAGAGTGAGACATCTCTCTAGTTTTATCTCCAGAGTGAGACATCTCACTAGATGTATCTCCAGAGTGAGACATCTCACTAGATTTATCTCCAGAGTGAGACATCTCACTAGATGTATCTCCAGAGTGAGACATCTCACTAGATTTATCTCCAGAGTGAGACATTCTAGTTGTATCTCCAGAGTGAGACATCTCACTTGTATCTCCAAGAGTGAGACATCTCTAGTTGTATCTCCAGAGTGAGACATCTCTTTTAGATGTATCTCCAGAGTGAGACATCTCACTAGATTTATCTCCAGAGTGAGACATCTAACTAGATGTATCTCCAGAGTGAGACATCTCACTAGATTTATCTCCAGAGTGAGACATCTCTCTAGTTGTATCTCCAGAGTGAGACATCTCACTAGTTTTATCTCCAGAGTGAGACATCTCTCTAGTTTTATCTCCAGAGTGAGACATCTCTCTAGTTTTATCTCCAGAGTGAGACATCTCTCTAGTTTTATCTCCAGAGTGAGACATCTCACTAGTTTTATCTCCAGAGTGAGACATCTCTCTAGTTTTATCTCCAGAGTGAGACATCTCCTAGTTTTATCTCAGAGTGAGACATCTCTCTAGTTTTATCTCCAGAGTGAGACATCTCTCTAGTTTTATCTCCAGAGTGAGACATCTCCCTAGTTTTATCTCCAGAGTGAGACATCTCTAGTTTTATCTCCAGAGTGAGACATCTCTAGTTTTATCTCCAGAGTGAGACATCTCTCTAGTTTTATCTCCAGAGTGAGACATCTCTCTAGTTTTATCTCCAGAGTGAGACATCTCCCTAGTTTTATCTCCAGAGTGAGACATCTCTAGTTTTATCTCCAGAGTGAGACATCTCTAGTTTTATCTCCAGAGTGAGACATCTCTAGTTTTATCTCCAGAGTGAGACATCTCCTAGTTTTATCTCCAGAGTGAGACATCTCTAGTTTTATCTCCAGAGTGAGACATCTCTCTAGTTTTATCTCCAGAATGAGACATCTCCCTAGTTTTATCTCCAGAGTGAGACATCTCCCTAGTTTTATCTCCAGAGTGAGACATCTCTCTAGTTTTATCTCCAGAGTGAGACATCTCCCTAGTTTTATCTCCAGAGTGAGACATCTCCCTAGTTTTATCTCCAGAGTGAGACATCTCTCTAGTTTTATCTCCAGAGTGAGACATCTCCCTAGATTTATCTCCAGAGTGAGACATCTAACTAGATGTATCTCCAGAGTGAGACATCTCACTAGATTTATCTCCAGAATGAGACATCTCTCTAGTTTTATCTCCAGAGTGAGACATCTCCCTAGTTTTATCTCCAGAGTGAGACATCTCTCTAGTTTTATCTCCAGAGTGAGACATCTCCCTAGTTTTATCTCCAGAGTGAGACATCTCCCTAGTTTTATCTCCAGAGTGAGACATCTCTCTAGTTTTATCTCCAGAGTGAGACATCTCACTTATCTGTCAGACAAAAATCAGTCGGGTCATATTTTTATGTGACTTTAAATTCATAAAATTCCACACCAGTGGGTTTTGTAGTCATCTGAAGTAATTAAATGAAATGATGTTGGATTAACCCGAGCTGCCGGCTGAACACACACACTGACGCTGAGGTTTCATCTGCGCACCGAAGAGCTGCTCCGCTCTGTGCAAACCGAGGGGCTTGACACCCTTCATGCGTCCGTTGCTTTGAAGGGAAGCCAAATGGCTCGGCTCCACGGCGCTGATCTCATCCACTCTGCAAAGTCTGAATATTAAAACACATAATGCATGCAGTTCCCCCCCTCTCTTGCATTTTTTCCCTGTAGTTCTTTGTCGTGCACCGGTGCACTACGTGCTGATTTAGATGTGGGGTGTCAGCCAAGCTGCCCTCAGGCGGTTTCACCCTCTGCGACCCATTTTTATGGAGGCGCCCGCTCCCGCTCCCCCCCCCCCTCCCCCACCCCCCGCTGTCAGCCCAATGCTGCCGGGCCGACCACACAGCAGTCAGGTGATTCGTGGTGCTGGACCCCCGAATTACTCGCCTCCAAAGTGCTCTTCTGCTACATGAGAGAGTCCCAACTGGGATTTTTTTCATTGTTCAAAATCTGTCACACTAGATCATTTAGTCCTCACAAGAATGTCATTATTGATTTGGTTACAAGACAGAAACCAATGCAACAATCGCACAAATATAATTCCAGTTATTGTTCAAAGAGTTTGCAAACTTAGATACAGACACAGCCATGTGGCAGCAACGGAGGCAGGCAGGATGTTCACCAAATGATAATGGAAATGATAAAGATTAGAAAATGCACCATTCATATGTCGGTATGGACAGTAAAACGATGATTACTGTCAGCAGATAGATAGATAGATAGATAGATAGATAGATAGATAGATAGATAGATAGATAGATAGATAGATAGATAGATAGATAGATAGATAGATAGATAGATAAAAACCTTTAGCCGGGAACACACCGAGACAACTAGTTCATTTCAGGAAAAAGATTATGATTCCCCTGCTTTCCTGTTTTAATCTGTCCTATCAATAAAGGCAATGAAAGCCATACAAATAATCTCAAAATAAAAAAAAAACTGGGTGAAAGTCTTTCCCCAGTCCTCCCCAGGATGTGAACTCGGCTCCCCAGCTTGAATAATAAATACGTGGAATACATACAAATTACATTACATGTCATTTAGCTGAAGCTTTTGTCCAAAGTGACTTCCAATTAAGTGCTTTCAACCTTGAGAAAGCAAGTAGTAAGTGCAAGTACATTAGCTTCACATAAGCTATATATATATGATTATAGCCTGCAGAGGAGGAAGCTGTGTAGGCTTTCGGCCATCCTGATGTCAATAGGGAGCTCATTCCACCATTTAGGAGAACTTCGATGTGAGGGGGCAGCAAGCAGGTTGGTTGATGCACAGCGGAGTGGGGGGGCTGGGTTGTAGAGTTTGACCATGTCCTGGTTTTAATCTGGGGCTGATCCATTCTTAGTCCTGTATGCAAGTACTAGTGTCTTGAAGCGGATGCGGAAAGCAACTGGTAACCAGTGAAGAAAGCGAAGGAGCGGTGTAGAGCGAGACAACTCGGGGAGGTTGTAGACCAGTCGAAGTGCTAAGTTCTGAATGAGTTGCAGGGGCTGTATGGCACATGCAGGCAGGACGTAGTGGCAGTAGTCTTTAGAAGCGAGATGACTAGCGCCTGCACCAGAACCTGAGCCGCCTTCTGTGTTAAAAGGAGACGTATCCTTCTGATTTTATGCAGCATGTATCTACATGATCGGGTAGTTGCAGCGGTGTTGGCACAGCACACATAACTTTTCGTAACTATACATGTACGAATGGTTCATTAGAAGGCTTTGTGTGTGTGTGTGTGTGTGTGTGTGTGTGTGACAATCAGCCAGTCTGTTTTATCAGAGCTCAGTCTTTCATCTCTGCAGCAGGCATGAACGCAGCAGGCAGACTGGGTGACACTTACACCCAGGGGTCCCTGAACACACCTGCGCCCATCCCCCACACTTCAGCCCAAAAACACTGAAATCAGATACTTCCACCACATAATCAGAATCAGAAAAGTGTTTATTCCCACAGTAAGTTACACTTACTAGACTTTGCATACATAAACAGACAAACAGACATATTAAACATGAATAAGAAGAAGAAACAGAAACAAATATATACACCACCACGTCTGTCACACACAAACCTAAAAACAACCTCACTTTGTTGGTTAAAACCCTGTCCTCAGTATGTAGCAAGTACAATAACACACACACACACACACACACACACACACACACTCTCTCTGCTGCACTGGGAATTATTGAGACTAAAATTAAAGGAATGGATGTTGATGATAATCACAGACTGGAATATGTCAACTTTTACTCAATACTATTTCAAAAACACTTCCATTTGTTTTACAATGCTATAAAATTGAATAAGACGCCCCAAAATTAATGAAAGTAGAGATTTGTACTTGGCAAAGAGCGTTGGGTGGAATCAATCATGTTATTTTGGGGAATTAAAAAGAACATTGATATAGGACAACATGGGGACAACATGAAGGGAACATGAGGGCAACATGAGGACAACATGAGGGCAACATGGGGACAACATGAGGGCAACATGAAGACAACATGAAGACAACATGAGGACAACATGAAGACAACATGAGGGCAACATGAGGACAACATGAGGGCAACATGAGGACAACATGAAGACAACATGAAGACAACATGAGGACAACATGAAGATAACATGAAGACAACATGAGGACAACATGAGGACAACATGAGGGCAACATGAGGACAACATGACGACAACATGACGACAACATGAAGACAACATGAGGGCAACATGAAGACAACATGAGGACAACATGAGGACAACATGAGGGCAACATGAGGACAATATGACGACAACATGAGGACAACATGAGGACAACATGAGGGCAACATGAGGACAACATGACGACAACATGAGGACAACATGAGGGCAACATGAAGACAACATGAGGACAACATGAGGACAACATGAAGACAACATGAAGACAACATGAGGACAACATGAAGACAACATGAGGGCAACATGAGGACAACATGAGGGCAACATGAGGACAACATGAAGACAACATGAAGACAACATGAGGACAACATGAAGATAACATGAAGACAACATGAGGACAACATGAGGACAACATGAGGGCAACATGAGGACAACATGAGGACAACATGAGGACAACATGAAGACAACATGAGGACAACATGAGGACAACATGAGGACAACATGAGGACAACATGAGGGCAACATGAGGACAACATGAGGGCAACATGAGGACAACATGAAGACAACATGAAGACAACATGAGGACAACATGAGGACAACATGAGGGCAACATGAGGACAACATGAGGACAACATGAGGACAACATGAGGACAACATGAGGGCAACATGAGGACAATATGACGACAACATGAGGACAACATGAGGACAACATGAGGGCAACATGAGGACAACATGAGGACAACATGAGGACAACATGAGGGCAACATGAAGACAACATGAGGACAACATGAGGACAACATGAGGACAACATGGGGACAACATGAGGGCAACATGAAGACAACATGAAGACAACATGAGGACAACATGAAGACAACATGAGGGCAACATGAGGACAACATGAGGGCAACATGAGGACAACATGAAGACAACATGAAGACAACATGAGGACAACATGAGGACAACATGAGGGCAACATGAGGACAACATGAGGACAACATGAGGACAACATGAGGGCAACATGAAGACAACATGAGGACAACATGAGGACAACATGAGGGCAACATGAGGACAATATGACGACAACATGAGGACAACATGAGGACAACATGAGGGCAACATGAGGACAACATGACGACAACATGAGGACAACATGAGGGCAACATGAAGACAACATGAGGACAACATGAGGACAACATGAGGGCAACATGAGGACAACATGGGGACAACATGAGGGCAACATGAAGACAACATGAAGACAACATGAGGACAACATGAAGACAACATGAGGGCAACATGAGGACAACATGAGGGCAACATGAGGACAACATGAAGACAACATGAAGACAACATGAGGACAACATGAGGACAACATGAGGGCAACATGAGGACAACATGAGGACAACATGAGGGCAACATGAAGACAACATGAGGACAACATGAGGGACAACATGAGGGCAACATGAGGACAATATGACGACAACATGAGGACAACATGAGGACAACATGAGGGCAACATGAGGACAACATGACGACAACATGAGGACAACATGAGGGCAACATGAAGACAACATGAGGACAACATGAGGACAACATGAGGGCAACATGACGACAACATGACGACAACATGACGACAACATGAGGGCAACATGAAGACAACATGAGGATAACATGAGGACAACATGAGGACAACATGACGACAACATGAGGACAACATGAGGGCAACATGAAGACAACATGAGGACAACATGAGGACAACATGAGGGCAACATGAGGACAACATGACGACAACATGAGGGCAACATGAGGACAACATGAGGACAACAGGAAGACAACATGGGGACGACATGAGGACAACATGAAGACAACATGGGGACAACATGAGGGCAACATGAGGACAACATGAGGGTTAAAATCTGTAATTTTACTTTCACTTAAGTATGTTTTGTTGTAGGTATTGTACTTTGCTTTTACTTTTACTGAAAGGCAAGGTTTTTTCATACTTAACAAACTTAGCGTCACATGCGGAAGTAACATCTGATTTAAACCTAAACCATCATTTTCTAAACTTAACTAAGCATTTTTTTGTGTCTAAACCTAACCAAACGGCCATTTCACAACATTTTCGTGTTAAAAACCCTGACATTTACGTCCAAAGCTGTGAGCGCTGCGTGCTCTGGTTAAGATATGAGGTTATGTTTCCTGCTACTGCTAGCGGCGCTAATTTATGAAATGCTCTTGTGGGTTGCCTTAAAGGAAAGGAACAAACAATATTGTTGTACACTGTCAAAAAAAGAGGTACAATACAGGTCCATTTTTGTTCCCTAAGGTACAAACTTAGCAAATGTTCCCTTAAAAGTACAAAAATGCACCTTGAAGGTACATTTCTGCACCTTCCGTTGTACAGTGTGTACTTTCTGAGGTGTAAGGTACATATTTGTACCTTTAAGGTACATTATTGATCCTCAAAGGTTTAATATTGTTCCTTAGAAGGTACAAACAGGCAGGGCTGTAGTCAAGACCACCTTAGTCGAGTCCAAGACCAGGACTAGTCGAGTCCAAGTCAAGACAGAGTCCAAAGAGGTTCGAGTCCGAGTCAAGACCGAGTCCAGGACAGAAAACAGGTCTTGTGCATGACAGTATCAAGACAATCATTTTGGATTTCCCTTTCCCTCCAATATTATTATCAACATAATAAAGACACCTGGACTCGGTCCAGACCAGAAGCCATATTGGGCAAGACCAGTGGCCGAGACCGAGACAAGTCCGAGTCCAAATACTAGCGAGTCCGAGACAAGTCCGAGACCATAGAAAAATGGTCTTGAGTCCGGACTCAAGTCCAAGACCGGACTTGACTACAGCCCTGCAAACAGCTAAGGTCCAAATGTGATCCTCTTATTCAAGGTACAACAAAGTCCCTTTGAGGGTACCACCCCAGGGACAAGCTCTTGTTCCTTAAAGGTACTGTTTGGTACTTTTTTTTTTGACAGTGTATGGTTTGGAGAACTTCTCTGTTCATGTTTGACGCTGGAGCCTTGACGGTGGATGGTTCATGTTCAAGATCTGCTCGGATTATATTTTATTGCTCAGAGCTTTCAGGCTTTACTGAGCTTCATCCATGCGTGAAGATAATGTGTAAATGTATGTGTTTGTGTGTTTAAGAGCTGCGGGGCGGTAACACTACATCTGTGGACCTATTTGTTTTTTAGCCCCAGTGGCCCGGATAAATGCTCACAGTCCTGTGCATGGCCGTGACAACAGGTATTTGGGGATAATTTGAGCATGAAGCTTAATGGAGCTCGAGTAACGAGGCCCAGAGCCGGTGTCCTGCCTGTCTCTCCCATCACGTCAGGCGGGCCGGTGGCCTGGTGGCTCCATCGCCCTCCGACACCTACAGCGTCTTCGTAATGTGGAAGGAAGTCCGCTGCTTTTCCACCTGGCTGCCTCAGAACAATAGGGCATGTTTAAGCCCCATGCACATTATGGAAACAACACCGCAGAGGGCGAGTTCTTTAATGCGATTATGCTCGCGGGATGAGGATGAAGCAGTAAAGTCGCTATAATCCACATTCAAGAACGTCCGAGCTGGTTTATAGTTTTAATATTAAAGAGAAACTTACAGGCAAAACAATCTGTAAAGTAGTGTGCATGATTTAATTTACCGAGGATATGTGTTAGGTTTGTTGAAAAGAAAAGGGTGAATGGAGAAGATTTAAGAGGAAGATTAAATACTGAGAGGAATCGAGCAAAGTAGAAGCAGATGCAAGCTGCGTTTTTCCAACATTGAAACCGGACTTTCCTCCAAAGAAATGACCCTATAAGGGCGTGTTCACACCAACACAGGTAGACTTTGTATTCCACAGTTGCTGCTTTCCATCAGATTGTTGATGGAAAGCAGACGACATTTCCGAGCATGCTTAAAGGTCCAATGCGTGGGAATTTCTCCCGTCCAGCGTTGAGATCACACATTGCAAACAGCTCTCTCTCCACGCAGTTCAAAGTACGTATCACAGGTACGGTAGCCTTAAAAAAAGTCAAGATGTCTTCATCCAGCTTTACCTCCGGCGATCAGGTGTGTTCATTTACCTCCTGTTGTCCTCGGGTCAAATATGACCCTTTAAAAAATGTCTATATCTGAAATATGAGTTTCTTTTTAACCAAATTACCACAAAAAATGGATTGGATTCCTTCCAACGCTCTTTATAAATACAACTGATCACTGTCATTCCTCTGATCTTAACTATTAGTCAAAATAATTCATAATTTCTGCTTTTTTAACTCAAATACTAGGTAGTAAGGTGGAAAAAATCTGAAAAATGGACAAAAATGACATATTCTAGTCTGTGATTATCCATCAACATCCATTCCTTTAATTTTAGTCTCAATAATTCCTAATTTCTGCTTTTCTAACTCAAACATTAGGTATAATTTCCTATAAATGAGGTTTATTGACCATAAATTCAAAAAATAACTGTAAAACTAAAGTTAATAAGTTAGTGTTATGTTGTGTTGAAAACGTCATAAAAAGTGAAAAAACATTGAAAAAAACCATCAGAAGTGTTGCAAAAAGGACAAAAATGTAAGAAAAAGTTAAAACTTTCTCATGGCCGCGATAGAGGAAGTGATGTTTCCTGTTTCCTGTCCAAGACTCTCACACCGCCTCCAGACACACTGACAACTGATCGCCGGTTACATGATCGGCCACCGCGCCGGGACACATGTTGTCCTCATGTTGTCCTCATGTTGTCCCCATGTTGTCCTCATGTTGTCCACATATTGTCTTCATGTAGTCCTCATGTTGCCCTCATGTTGCCCTCATGTTGCCCTCATGTTGTCCTCATGTTGTCTTCATGTTGTCCTCATGTTGTCCCCATGTTGCCCTCATGTTGCCCTCATGTTGCCCTCATGTTGCCCTCATGTTGCCCTCATGTTGCCTTCATGTTGCCCCCATGTTGCCTTCATATTGCCATCATGTTGTCTTCATGGTGTCCCCATGTTGCCCTCATGTTGTCCTCATGTTGTCTTCATGTTGTCCTCATGGTGTCCCCATGTTGCCCTCATGTTGTCTTCATGTTGTCTTCATGTTGTCCTCATGTTGTCCCCATGTTGTCCTCATGTTGTCCCCATGTTGTCCCCATGTTGTCCTCATGTTGTCCTATATCAATGTTCTTTTTAATTCCCCAAAATAACATGATTGATTCCACCCAACGCTCTTTGCCAAGTACAAATCTCTACTTTCATTAATTTTGGGGCGTCTTATTCAATTTTATAGCATTGTAAAACAAATGGAAGTGTTTTTGAAATAGTATTGAGTAAAAGTTGACATATTCCAGTCTGTGATTGGGTTAAGAAGTACTCCCCAGTAATCCCAGGACATGAACACCTGTTTCCTGGTGAAAGTCTTGTTTTCTCCTTAACTTCTCTCTCCCCCCATCCCTCTCTCTCTCTCTCTCTCCCTCCTCCCTCTCCCTCTCTCTCTCTCTCTCTCTCCCTTTCCCTCTCTCCCTCTCCCTCCCTCTCTCTCGCTCTCTCTCTCTCTCTCTCTCTCCCTCTCTCCCCTCTCTCTCTCTCTCTCCCTCTCCCCTCTCCCCTCTCCCTCCTCTCTCCCTTTCCCTCTCCCTCCCCCTCTCTCTCCCTCTCTCTCTCTCTCTCTCTCTCTCTCTCCCTCTCTCTCTCTCTCTCCTCTCTCTCCCTTTCCCTCTCCCTCCCTCTCTCTCTCCCTTTCCCTCTCCCTCTCTCCCTCTCTCTCTCTCTCTCTCTCTCTCCCTTTCCCTCTCTCCTCCCTCTCTCTCTCTCTCTCTCCCTCTCTCCCTCTCTCTCTCTCTCTCTCTCTCTCCCTCTCCCTCTCCCTCCCTCCCTCCCTCTCTCTCTCTCTCTCCCTCTCCCTCTCCCTCTCTCTCTCTCTCTCTCTCTCCCTTTCCCTCTCTCCTCTCTCTCTCTCTCTCTCTCTCTCTCTCTCTCTCTCTCTCTCTCCCTATCTCTCTTCATCCCAGCTAACTTTGTCCTGGTAAGTATTTTGTTTTAAATCATTAAATTCAGCCGTCCATCATGTTGCATCATCATCAAAAGCTGCGTTCAACGAGGCCGCGTCTTGTTAAACATGTTGCAGCATATGAGGAGCCGGGCTGCGTTCGCTGGTGTAATCTTCTGTGAAGTGACGGCGGATCAGACGCTGTGATTTTACATTTAGAGACGAGCGTGTGTTAATGATCTCCTGTGTTTGATCTGTGCTTCTACGGCTAGTCCTCTGGATTCAACACTTGACTTCCTGTCCGTCTGCTGGGTGTCTTCATCATCAGACTCTTCTGTGTTCAGCAGAGTGGAAAAAAATCACAACACAAAAGATGCAAAACCCAATCAGAAACCTCTCACACGTTGCAAAACACCCAAAACTGTGTTAAGAGTCTCCCGTTGTTTCTTCTCTTCACCCTGAACACGTTTGAAATCCATGCTGCAGGGGGGCGCCCTCTGGCTCACCCGGTGAGGGCGGGCTTATAGAAACACAGATTCTAACTTCTTCTTTTCTCTTCTAACAAAAATAGAACCCTTATACATGTTTATTTATTAAAACAAAACATTTAAGATGTGAAGTAGAGCTTTTCATAGTTAGATATGTATGAAGCCAGTTGATATTATCATGCAGAGCATCCAGTAACCTTCTCAAGTCTGACTGCAGGGGTTAAACAGATAAAGACTTCTTTTGGCAGATCCATCGCCTTCTCTCAGCACAGCTCTCTGATGTCCAGCTGATCGGGTAATAAACTACACACTGAACGTCATTAGGAGGAGGTGGTTTATGTATCCATCCGCTGACACTGAGGGAAGAAGATGATGTTTAGATCAAGGCTGATAGATTTAAGATTCAAAGTGTTCAGGAATGTGTCTCTTACCGTTCAGTCAGATCTCTTCCATCGATCCACTTCCATCTCCCTCCTTCAGCTCTCAGACCAATCCAGGATCCGTACCATCTGTAAAGACGGAGTGCATCCTGACAAGAGAGAAACATTTATCAGAGATATAAACACATACTTTAATAAACACACTGATCTACAGACTCACAGTGTGTTCAGACTTAGAGAAAATACATTTTATTTCAGAATTGTGTCGTAAAAACTCCCACAGCTTCCTCATTACCCATTCATCTTCATCATGTACAACAAGCAAATCTGAACTCCGTGCTCTGCAGCCTTCTCGAGCTTCTTCCCAGGTTTTCATACCAGAAGGATCATTAATCAGATAGCAGCTGGACCCGATGAGTCTCCATCCCTCCTGACAAGGTCTACACCATCTCTCTGAAATTACAGAGACCAACCAATAAACATTACTGCACTACTGATATTATTATTATTGGATGTCATTATTGTGATCTTAACATACCGTTCTGTACTTTGGGGCAGTATTCATCGATGCTCCATTGAGCTCGACTGATGTTTTGTATCGGTCCTGTTAAGTTCTTCCTCTCCATCTCCAGCTCCTGGTTTCGTGTCTCCAGCTCCTTGTTTAATGCAATGCGATTTGTAACTGCAAAACAGAAAATTAGGTTTGAAGTCATGGTGATGGTGACATAAATTATAATAATAGAAATCACGTTTCAGATCTATCTGAAAACAATAGTCAGGTGTCCATATAAACATTAAAACTGAGTTTTATTGCCTTGATCATTCCTCCTGTTCATTCTGAGAATACTCTTTCTAATGCACTGAGATGAGAGGACAACTTCAGTAGGCTATCTTTAAATATCTTCTTTGTGTTTCTATAACTCTGCAGCATTAAACTTGTCTTGGAAAACACAAAGTCTAGTTGTAGTCTTGCATTGTATGACTCTGCAAGTCCTCCAGTCTTTGCATATAATGACAGTCTCTAACGTTGGATGTGAGATGACTGTCTTCAGATGTTAGACGGTGTCAGACTTTTCAAAGTCTTCTAGTGTATGTTTGGCATTAGGTTACCCCTGAACACTCTTTAGTGTAGTCTGCCTCTCCACAAGTGGCCTCTGATTGGTCTGTTTACAGGTTATTCTGGGCTGAATTCTTATATTAAAACATGTTTTAACATTTCTATCAAGGCTGTTGTGGTTGTGGTTGTGGTGTTATTTGCTCGGTTTTGTTTCATTCTTGTTGTCCGGGTTTAGTTTCCTGTCTCATGTCGTAGTCCGTGTTTCCTCCCTTGTCTAGTTGTAGTTCCTATCTTGTGGCCTACCGTGAGTGTCTGTATGTTCTGTTTGCTGTTTTATTTTGATAGTCTGGTTTGACTTCCTGTGTTTCCCGCCCTTGTGATTGCCTAATGTTGTTCACCTGTTTCCCAACCCTTGTGTCTCTTGCCTTGTTTCCTCGTTACCCCGTGTTTTTAGTCTTTGTCTTCCCCTTGTCCTTTTGTCAGATAATTTGTTGTCGTACTGTCAGTTCCTAGTCATGTTATCCCTGGATTTCCTTTTGTCTCAGTTTCCTGTTTTTTTGATCTACGTTTGGTTTTTTGGACTCCCCTGTTCTGGTTCTTAAGATTCTGTAAGAGTTTTTTGCCCTCTGCAGTCGGGACTTCCTTTGCTGGTGTGTTCCTTGTTTTTTGGATCAATTAAAACCCTCAAGCTCAACTTTTTCCTGCCTGCTCTCTGCATTTGGGTACACTATTCCATGCAACCCATAACAAAGGCTATGTTAACCCTGGTGTTGTCCTACCGCATCAAAAATGGACAAAATTGACATTTTTGTCCTTTTTTCAGAATTTTTTGTAGTTTTCACTAACGCCACCTTACTACCACTAGTTTTACTACTTTTTGGAATTCATGGTCAATTACCCTCATTTATATAGAATTGCACCTAATATTTGAGTTAAAAAAGCAGAAATTATGAATTATTTGGACTAATAGTTAAGATCAGAGGAATGAAAGTGATCAATTGTATTTGCAAAGAGCGTTGGAAGGAATCCAATCAATTTTGTGTGGTAATTTGGTTAAAAAGAAACTCATTTTTCAGATATACATTTTTTATAGGGGTCAAATTTGACCCGAGGACAACAGGAAGGTTAAGATATATCGTATCTGCGTGCCTGTCTCTCCATTTTCTCCAATAAACAATGTTCACATAGTATTTCCTAGGGTGACGTTGTCAGTTCCTTTATTCTAATTTCCCCATTATTGGGGAGCCTTGCCACATTTGCACAGAGCCAGTATGAAGATGAGGAAGGATTACACCGAGCAAGAACTGTTTTTATGAACATCTGGCCATCAGACAGACTTGTTAAAATGTGAACTTGTCCTTTAAATAACAACAACAAGTTAAGACAGTGGTACTCACAGTAGATACGGAGGCCCATGATGACCAACAGTATCAGCCAACACAATGCTATGGGTAGAAAAGACTGAAAGAAGCAGTGAACCCTCTGGCCTGAGAGAGAAATAAGAAGTCAGTTAGACTATCATTATTAATAAATCTCATGTTTAACAATATTAGATGTGTGAAATGTACCTGGACGAGCTGCCATTTTCTTCCCAGTGCGTGCTGGAGCATTAACATAGTTAGCTGCTGCTTCTTCCTCTATTTCCTCTGAAAGACAAATGTCAAACACAAATGTAGACAACATCCTGCCACATAGACATATAGTAGATTTACATACAGACACATAAACATCAGAGTATTTTTAATTACCGATTTCGTCCTGTGGAGTTCTGATCATCCTGAACAGATGTGTAAAGTCCTGCTGCAGTCCTGTATGAGAGCTGTTAGGAGGGCGTCTGCTCCGCTGTGACACTCTTCGTGAATTTCTGCTTCTCGCCCATCGTGATCAATGATGTTGTAACTTCCTGAATGAGGTTTGGTTCTGACGTGGAGTCAGCATGATGTATAGTATGCTGATATGATAGTTTGAGCATATGAATGGGAATTCATTCTGTTCCACACTCTGCATTTAGTTAACACAAGTGTGCAAACAGAACTGTTTTATGTTATTACACTTACTGATTTGTGTTTTCATATCCTGATGTAACCTTGTGGGAGACAACATTTCCCTTTTGGAATATGTATCAGTCTAATTGTTTCATATAAATATACAAATGCAGTATTTATGTTAGGAGTCGGGGAAAAATCGATCTCAGTGGCAATAGCAGATGTTGACTAAGTTTCTTTTTAAGGACGTCATTTGAAATTGGAGAAAATTTGGAGGTTGGAGAAAAGGTTATAAATTGTAATACATGGCAGAATATTGCAATATGGTTAAAATCGCAATAATATTGTATCGTGGCATAAGTATCGTGATGATATCGTATCAGAAGACGTCTGGTGATTCCCCCCCCAATTTGTCTGTGGGCTAATCAACCATTGGCATGGTTTTATTTCAGTTAGACTGATAGCTGGTTTGATTTGCATTGAGAGATGATTTTATGGAAAGTTCCCTGTGCCGATGTCTAGGTATGGTGAAGGGCATGTGATGATGGGGGGGGGGGTATTTTTATTTCAATGGCCAAAAAAGTGACAAACATTCAGAAAAGCATCAAAAGTGTTGAAAAAAGGGACAAAAACATAAGAAAAAAGTGTTGATTTTCAATTTTGACAGGGAAGAAAACAAGGGTTAAATAGAAAAAGGGAAGTAAAAGTACAAATTACAAACTGTAATCCCAACAGTTACACAGTAGCTCTCCACGGGAATACAGTTACAGTGGCTTCCATTGGTATCTTCGCCGAGTGGCCCAGTCTCTGTTATCCACAGCTGTTTAGGTTTGAATCCGTGTCAGGCAGGAGAAAAAGACCTTTCTGCAGATGTGCTTGTAACGGGTATGGTGAGCATCAGCCTCAGTAGTTTGCAGATCTCATCCAAGGCGGTGGTCAGCTCATCTGTTCCAAGCATATCCAGCGGCTCAGCTGGTGGCTTGGAAAAGAGGGCATCTGCATAGATGACCTGCAGTTCATTTCTCTCCAGCCAGTCTCAACCAATCAATCAATCAATCAAAATTTATTTATATAGCACTTTACAACTACCAGCAGGTATCCAAAGTGCTTAACAAAATAAGTAAAATCACAACATACAATAGTAATAGTGAAATAGAAAACAGTAAAATCAGAAAAGGTTACAAAGAAACAAATAAGGGAAATTGTCACACCACTGCTACGTATTAAAAGCAAGACTGAACAGATATGTTTTGAGTTTGGACCTGAAAAGAACGACATCTGTAACAGTACGTATATCAGGAGGCAACTTGTTCCAGAGTCTCGGGGCAGCAACTGCAAAAGCCTGATCACCCCACCGTTTATACCTGGACCTTGGGACTTCTAAAACCAGCTGGTTTGAAGACCACAATGACCGGTTGTGCTCCCGCAAAGTTAAAATTTCAGACAAATACTCTGGGGCGAGACCGTATAAAGCCTTAAATACAAACAATAAAATCTTAAAATCTATTCTAAAACGCACCGGGAGCCAATGCAGGGTGTAGAGAACGGGAGTGATGTGTGCACGTCTAGATGTATTTGTTAAAAAGCGAGCAGCAGCATTTTGAACAAGTTGAAGACGTGAGATGGAGGTCTGATTCAGACCAACATAGAGGGCATTACAGTAGTCCAACCTTGAACTGATAAAAGCATGAATGGCCTTTTCTAGGTCGTGCCTGCTCAGAAAAGGCTTAGGCTTGAGTGATCTCAGCTGGGATCACAAGACATAGATGATGGTCTGGAATCACCTGGCCAAAGGACTACGGTTGAAAATTAGCAGGCTGGCTAACACTGGCACATTTACAGAAATGTTGATTAATGTGTGTTGTCCTTTTATAAATAAAAAAATACAAATATAAATACGTACTGGGAGTACGTCTTTATCCAGGACATGAAAAAAACTCTTCATGCCTTGGGATCGTTGTGTCACATGCTGCATAATACCATCAAGTAGTTGGAAAAAGAGGCATTGGTAGTAAACCGCGGAGCCCGTGTCCTCTTGGTTGCCATCCGTGCTGACTGCTTGAAGTCCTCCCAGGCCCCACGGCTACGTCGCTACAGGAAGGATTACACCGAGCAAAAACTGTTTCTATGAACATCTGGCCATCAGACAAACTTGATAAAATGTGAACTTGTCCTTTAAATAAAGACTAACAACAACAAGTTAAGACAGTGGTACTCACAGTAGATACGGAGGCCCATGATGACCAACAGTATCAGCCAACACACTGCTATGGGTAGAAAAGACTGAGAGAAGCAGCAAACCCTCTGGCCTGAGTGAGAAATAAGAACTGAGTTGAGTTAATAATGATGTTGATGTAACAGACAAAGGTGCTTTGAATACATTTTAAGTCCTGCAGATAAGAAGCTACGTTTTCAAAAATGTACATTTTCGGTCTATCATTATTGATGAATCTCATGTTTAACAATATTAAATGTGTGGGTGCCCGGATTGCTCAGTTGGTAGAGCAGGCACCCATATATATATTACTCCTCAACGCAGCTGGCCGGGGTTCGACTCCGACCTGCGGCCCTAGATTATCACTGAAGGCATCAGAACTATGAATGGACATATGTGGAATTATGTACTTAACAAAAAAGTGTGAAATAACTGAAACCTGTCTTATATTCTAGTTTCTTCAAAGTAGCCACCCCTTGCTCGTATTACTGCTTTGCACACTCTTGGCATTCTCTTGATGAGCTTCAGGAGGTAGTCACCTGAAATGGTTCCCCAACAGTCTTGAAGGAGTTATTTTCGGCCATCAAAGTCTGCAAATTTCTGACTTCCTGTGATCTCATCTTATAAGACATTTTGGACAGTGTTGCCCACGTAGATTTCCTGTTCACAAGAACACGTTATTATTAGCTGCCGAATTAAAAGAACAGTCAGAAGTGTAATAAACAGCTCTCATACAGGACTGCAGAAGGACTTTACACATCTGTTCAGGATGATCACAACTCCACAGGAGGAAATCGGTAATTAAAAATACTCTGATGTTTATGTGTCTGTATGTAAATCTACTATATGTCTCTGTAGCAGGATGTTGTCTACATTTGTGTTTGACGTTTATCTTTCAGAGGAAATAGAGGAAGAAGCAGCAGCTAACTATGTTAATGCTCCAGCACGCACTGTGAAGAAAATGGCCGCTCGTCCAGGTCCATTTCACACATTTAATATTGTTAAACATGAGATTTATTAATAATGATAGTCTAACTGACATCTTATATCTCTCTCAGGCCAGAGGGTTCACTGCTTCTTTCAGTCTTTTCTACCCATAGCAGTGTGTTGGCTGATACTGTTGGTCATCATGGGCCTCCGTATCTACTGTGAGTACCACTGTCTTAACTTGTTGTTGTTAGTCTTTATTTAAAGGACAAGTTCACATTTTAACAAGTCTGTCTGATGGCCAGATGTTCATAGAAACAGTTCTTGCATGGTGTAATCCTTCCTCCTTTTCATACTGGCTCTGTGCAAATGTGGCAAGGCTCCCCAATAATGGGGAAATTAGAGAAAAAGGAACTGACAACGTCACCCTAGGAAATACTATGTGAACATTGGTTATTGGAGAAAATGGAGAGAAAGGCACGCAGATACGACATATCAGATCGATATATATCTTAAAATAGCCTTGATAGAAATGTTAAAACATGTTTTAATATAAGAATTCAGCCCAAAATAACCTGTAAACAGACCAGGCAGAGGACACTTGTGGAAAGGCAGACTACACTAAAGAGTGTTCAGGGGTAACCTAATGCATAACATCATTATATGCAAAGACTGGAGATCTTGCATACATGTAGTCATACAATGCAAGACTACAACTAGACTTTGTGTTTTCCAAGACAAGTTTAATGCTGCAGTTATAGAAACACATAGAAGATATTTAAAGATAGCCTACTGAAGTAGAATGTCCTCCATCTCTTAGTGCATTAGAAAGATTATTCTCCAGTATGAACAGGAGGAATGATCAGGGCAATAAAACTCAGTTTTTATGTTCATATGGACACATGACTATTGTTTTCAGATAGATCTGAAACATGTGATTTCTATCATTATAATGTACGTCACCATCACAATGACTATGAAGCTAATTTTTCTATTTTGCAGTTACCAATCGCAACCTCAACAACAGTGTCTCCGAAAAACCAATCACAAACCTGACCGCATTAAACCAGGAGCTGGAGACACGAAACCAGGAGCTGGAGACACGAAACCAGGAGCTGGAGACCAGGAGCTGGAGACACGAAACCAGGAGCTGGAGACGGAGAGGAAGAACTTAACAGGACCGATACCAAATGGCATGTTAAGATCACAATAATGAGATCCAATAACAACCAATAATAATAATATCAGTAGTGCAGTAATGTTTATTGGTTGGTCTCTGTAGTTTCAGAGAGACGGCGTAGACCTTGTCAGGAGGGATGGAGACTCTTCAGGTCCAGCTGCTATCTGTTTGCTGATCCTTCTGATCAGAAAACCTGGGAAGAAGCTCGAGAAGGCTGCAGAGCACGGAGTTCAGATTTGGTTGTTGTACATGATGAAGATGAACTGGTAATGAGGAAGCTGTGGGAGTTTTTACGACACAATTCTGAAATAAAATGTATTTTCTCTAGGTCTGAACACACTGTGAGTCTGTAGATCAGTGTGTTTATTAAAGTATAGTGTTTAAATCTCTGATAAATGTTTCTCTCTTGACAGGATGCATTCAGTTTTTACAGAAGGTACAAGTACGGATCCTGGGTTGGTCTGAGAGCTGAAGGAGGGAGATGGAAGTGGATCGATGGAAGAGATCTGACTGAACGGTAAGAGACACATTCCTGAACACTTTGAATCTTAAATCTATCAGCCTTGATCTAAACATCATCTTCTTCCCTCAGCGACTGGATACAAGAACCACCTCCTCCTACTTATGGTCAGTGTGTAGTTTCTGTCCATGCAATCAGCTGGAAATCAGTGAGATGTGCTGAAAGAAGACCATGGATCTGCCAAAAGAAGTCTTTATCTGTTTAACCCCTGCAGTCAGACTTGAGAAGGTTACTGGATGCTCTGCATGATAATATCAACTGGCTTCAGAAATATCTAACTATGAAAAGCTCTACTTCACATCTTAAATGTTTTGTTTTAATACATAAACATGTATAAGGGTTTTATCTTTGTTAAAAGAGAAAAGAAAAAGTTTGAAGTTGTTTGTGTGTCTGTAAAAAACTCAGATGTAATGCATTACATCTGAGTTTGTGTGTTTTTGTTCTGCTTTGTTAGAGATGAGATTATTATAATTTGTATATCAGCAGATTGATGAGAGGTGCAGACAGACTGCTCAGCTTCCTGTTTCCTGTGTCACAGCTTATATTGTTGCTGCTCATGAGCCAAAATGGAGGCACAGTGTCACTTGTTTTCACAAAATGTCCCCAGAGATCTTTTCTTTAGCATTTGATTTAAATAATATTAATATGTAGAGTGTTTTCTATTCATCTATCTAGAAAAAAGTGGTTTTATTACATTGAATAAAAATGCGGAGACACATTGTTTTTATTGTCTTTTTCTTACATAGTGACAAACAACATCATTCAGGAAGTTACAACATTGTTGAACAGGATGTGCCTCAGGCAGGGGTGGAATGTAACTAAGTACATGTACTTACATCCAATGTCTCGTATATTTAGAAGAGGTCAATTTGTCCACCTTAAAAATATGAAGGACATCCCACTCACAAAAGAGGTGAAGTAAGTGTTTGATTGGTAGTTCTGCTTTTAAGATGTCACAGTTGCTGATTGGTTAGCCGCTAAGGTCTCAAGTCATCTCCTACATGACATTTTTAACGTCAAACACTTAAAGGTGCCCTATGAGTTCCTGCATGACGTCACTTCTGTTGATGTTCCAAGTAAATTCAAAACAAAACAGATCAAGCTCCCCCCCCCATGTTTCTGTAACTGTCATGACTAACTTCACTAACGCCTCCCTGCCTCCCCCAACCATGTTGTCGGTGATTGGCTAGAACTGGTCTGTTGTATTTTGGTGCACAGCCTGTGCCTCTAGTGTTTGGTTGGCGTTTACGACCCCTTTGACCGGGCTTTTTCACAGTGTATGGGGGGGGCAGCTAGCAGATCAAGGAGAGATGCCTACGATTTGAGACACAACTGAAATTGTGCTGAAACCATGCATGAACTCACAGTGCACCTTTAATTTCCTGGATTCTGGTGAATTTTTTATGCAACAATATACAGTATGTTGCAGAAGTCTTTATTTATATAAAGGATATTATTATTATTCTGTTCTGTTCAAAATGAGAGCTGTTAGGAGGGCGTCTGCTCTGCTGTGACGGTGTTTACTACACTTCTGCTTTTAGGATGTGACTCACCATTTCTTTTAATTCGGCAGCTAATAATAACGTGTTGTTGTGAAGGGGAAGTTTTGCGTGCATCACTGTTGGAAGTGTCTTCAAATATGAGATCACAGTCAGAAATCTACAGACTCTGATGGCCTAAAATAAGTCTATGTTAATAAAGAAATGCTTGATTATAACATGGCTGTAAATGTTGCCATTTCTAAGCATTTGATGCCAATGTGTTGTCATGCTACAAACGCATCATGCATTATGAAAAATAATAATACAGCCGTGATGGACTGGTAATCTGGAATTTGGGCAGATGCCAGAGGGGCCACGGGCCCTCGTGGGCCAAACGGCGGCCCCTATCATTTCTCCGTTAACGGTGTTAATTCACACTGTGTGTGTAAGATCTTGAAACAACTTTGTGTTCTCTTGTCAAGATAGTCTTTAATGACATCCACCTTAACAAAGATAGTGGCAAAATTTCAGTCTTAGTATTACTTGATCTCAGTGCTGCATTTGACACGGTCCACCACGACATATTACTAGACCGATTGGAAAACGGGGTTGGCCTTTTTGGCTCAGTACTTAACCTTGAATCCTACTTACAGAATAGGGACTATTTTGTGTCAATAGGTAATTAGGCATCTGAGCTTACAAATATAATGTGCGGAGTTCCCCAAGGCTCCATTCTGGGCCCTCCTCTGTTTAACATCTACATGCTTCCACTGGCTCAGATTATGGAAAACAACAAAATAAGTTACCATAGTTATGCGGACAACACACAAATTTACATAACCTTATCGCCAGGGGACTATAGTCCAATACAAAAACTGACTAAGTGCATTGAACAAATTAACGGCTGGATGTGCCAGAACTTTCTTAAATTAAATAAAGGAAAAACTGAGGTGGTTGTTTTTGGAGCAAAAGAGGAATGATTAAAAGTCTGCGCTCAGCTTCAAACAACAATGTTAAAAACTACAGACAAAGCCAGAAATCTTGGTGTAGTCATGGACTCTGACCAGAGTATTAATAGCCACATTAAGACAATTACAAAGTCAGCCTATTAAACACACCCCAAAATCCACGGTGGATTACATCAAGAGGCGTAAACTGAAGGTTTTGCCATGGCCTTCACAATCTCCTGACCTCAACATAATTGAAAATCTATGGATAGACCTTAAAAGAGCAGTGTGTGACAGACAGCCCAGAAATCTCTAAGAACTGGAAGACTTCTGGAAGGAAGAATGGGCAAAGATACCTCAAACAAGAATTAAAGGCTCTTGGCTGGCTACAAGAAGCGTTTCCAAGCTGTACATGCCAAAGGGGGGGGCAGTACAAGGTATCCAAACTTTTGCAGACGCCATTTTTTTTGTTTTCTGTTATTTTGAAAGTGTGAGTGATGGAAATAAAATCTAACTTTTTGTGACATATATGAATGTCTAATCTGTCATTTGATGCCTTTTGGAGATTTTTCCATAATTTCTTGGCTTCTTTATGCACATTAATACAATTTTTTACCTGGGGTGCCCAACCTTTCGAGCCCCACTGTATATGAATATATGTTACAATCCACCACTGCCTGAAGCACATCCTGATCAACAATGTTGTAACTTCTTGAATGATGTTGTTTGTCACTATGTAAGAAAAAGACAATAAAAACAATGTGTCACAGTATCTCATCTTTAACGAAGCAGAACAAAAACACATTCAGAGTCATTCCCCCTTCAGGCCCATCATTGTATTTTTCTCAGATTGACAGTAGCCATACCTATAGAATTCATTATATAATATACATATCCACTCAGACGTAATACAATACATCTGAGTTTTTTTCAGACACAAAAAAAGCTTCAAACTTTTTCTTTTCTCTTCTGACAAAAATAAAACCCTTATACATGTTTATTTATTAAAACAAAACATTTAAGATGTGAAGTAGAGCTTTTCATAGTTAGATATTTCTGAAGCCAGTTGATATTATCATGCAGAGCATCCAGTAACCTTCGCAAGTCTGACTGCAGGGGTTAAACAGATAAAGACTTCTTTTGGCAGATCCATCGCCTTCTCTCAGCACAGCTCACTGATTTCCAGCTGAACTGGTAATAAACTACACACCGACCGTCAGTAGGAGGATGAGGTTCATGTCTCCATCTACTGACACTAAGGGAAGAAGATGATGTTTAGATCAAGGCTGATAGATTTAAGATTCAAAGTGTTCAGGAATGTGTCTCTTACCTTTCAGTCAGATCACTTCCATCGATCCACTTCCATCTCCCTCCTTCAGCTCTCAGACCAATCCAGGATCTGTACCTGGACCAGCTGTAAAAACTGAGTTCATTCTGACAAGAGAGAAACATTTATCAGAGATTTAAACACTATACTTAAATAAACACACTGATCTACAGACTCACAGTGTGTTCAGACTTAGAGAAAATACATTTTATTTCAGAATTGTGTCGTAAAAACTCCCACAGCTTCCTCATTACCTCTTCATCTTCATCATGTACAACAAGCAAATCTGAACTCCGTGCTCTGCAGTCTTCTCGAGCTTCTTCCCAGGTTTTCAGATCAGAAGGATCATTAAACAGAAAGCAGCTGGACCCGATGAGTCTCCATCCCTCCTGACAAGCTTTACACCGTCTCTCTGAAACTACAGAGACCAACTAATAAACATTACTGCATAACTGATATTATTATTATTATTATTATTATTATTGGATGTCATTATTGTGATCTTAACATACCGTTCTGTACTTTGGGGCAGTATTTATCGATGCTCCACTGAGCTCGACTGATGTTTTGTATCGGCCCTGTTAAGTTCTTCCTCTCCGTCTCCAGCTCCTGGTTTTGTGTCTCCAGCTCCTGGTTTCGTGTCTCCAGCTCCTGGTTTCGTGTCTCCAGGTCCTGGTTTAATGCGGTCAGGTTTGTGATCGGTTTTTCGGAGATACTGTTGTTGAGGTTGCGATTGGTTACTGCAAAATAGAAAAATTAGCTTCGTAGTCATAGTGATGGTGACGCACATTATAATGATAGAAATCACATGTTTCAGATCTACACTACCGGTCAAAAGTTTGGGGTCACATAGAAATGCCCATTGCACTCCATTGTAGACAGAATGCCAGCTGAGATCAGTTGCATTGTTTTTTTAACCAGGGCAGTAATCAGATTACATTATGTGCTTACATAATAGTAAAATGGTTCTCCAATGTTTTTCTAGTTTTTTATTTTTAAATGATAGATTAGTACACAGAATGTGCCTTTGGAACATTGGATGAATGGTTGCTGATAATGGGCAATGTAGATATTGCATTAAAGATCAGCCCCCCCACCCAAATTAGCAGGTATTCTGTCTATAATGGAGTGGTATGGAAATGTATAAGTGACCCCAAACTTTTGACCGGTAGTGTATCTGAAAACAATAGTCCATATAAACATTAAAACTGAGTTTTATTGCCCTGATCATTCCTCCTGTTCATACTGGAGAATAATCTTTCTAATGCACTAGGAGAAGGAAGACAACGTTCTGCTTCAGTAGGCTATCTTTAAATATCTTCTTTGTGTTTCTACAACTCTGCAGCATTAAACGTGTCTTGGAAAACACAAAGTCTAGTTGTAGTCATGCATTGTATGACTCTGCAAGTCCTCCAGTCTTTGCATATAATGACAGTCTCTAACGTTGGATGTGAGATGACTGTCTTCAGATGTTAGACGTGTCAGACTTTAGTGTCAGTCTTCTAGTATATGTTTGGCATTAGGTTACCCCTGAACACTCTTTAGTGTAGTCTGCCTCTCCACAAGTGGCCTCTGATTGCTCTGTTTATAGGTTATTTTGGGCTGAATAATTATATTAAAACACGTTTTAACGTTTCTATAGAGGCTATTTTAAGATATATTGATCTCTTATATCGGATCTGCGTGCCTTTCTCTCCATTTTCTCCAATAAACAATGTTCACATAGTACTTCCTAGGGTGACGTTGTCAGTTCCTTTTTCTCTAATTTCCCCCTTATTGGGGAGCCTTGCCATATTTGCACAGAGCCAGTATGAAGATGAGGAAGGATTACACCGAGCAAACACTTTTTCTATGAACATCTGGCCATCAGACAGACTTGATAAAATGTAAACTTGTCCTTTAAATAAAGACTAACAAAAACAAGAGACAGTTGTACTCACAGTAGATGTACTCACAGTAGATACGGAGGCCCATGATGACCAACAGTATCAGCCAACATACTGCTATGGGTAGAAAAGACTGAAAGAAGCAGCGAACCCTCTGGCCTGAGAGATAAATAAGAAGTCAGTTAGACTATCATTATTAATAAATCTCATGTTTAACAATATTAAATGTGTGAAATGGACCTGGACGAGCGGCCATTTTCTTCCCAGTGCGTGCTGGAGCATTAACATAGTTAGCTGCTGCTTCTTCCTCCATTTCCTCTGAAAGACAAACGTCAAACACAAATGTAGACAACATCCTGCCACATAGACATATAGTAGATTTACATACAGACACATAAACATCAGAGTATTTTTAATTACCGATTTCCTCCTGTGGAGTTCTGATCATCCAGAACAGATGTGTAAAGTCCTGCTGCAGTCCTGTATGAGAGCTGTTAGGAGGGCGTCTGCTCCGCTGAGACCGTCTTTACACTTCTACGTTGAGGATGTGACTGTTTTCTTTTAATTCGGCAACTAATGATAACGTGTTCTTGTGAACAGGAAATCTACGTGGGCATCACTGTCCAAAGTGTCTTATAAGATGAGATCACAGGAAGTCAGAAATGTACAGACTCTGATGGCCTAAAATAAGAATAGAATAGAATAGAAAGCCTTTATTGTCATTACACAGAAGTGCAGTACCTGTGCAACGAGATTGAAGCAAAACCTTTACAGTGTCAACACAAAATATGAAAATATAAAATATAAAAATATAGGTAAAGTATAGGTAGTGCAGAAAAAAGAGAATGGGGGGGGGTGCACAGTCCTGAGAGCATCTATATACATATATAAAATAGTTTTGCATACACATTATGCAATATATATATATATATATATATATATATATATATATATATATATATATATATATATATATTATGCAGTATATACATATATATATACATATATAATAGGGCAAGAAATTCCACTAATTAACCCTGACAAGGCAGGGGATTCTCCTACATAACATTTTTAACATCAAACACTTAAAGGTCCCCCATGAGTTCCTGCATGACGTCACTTCTGTTGACGTTCCAAGTAATTTCAAAACAAAACAGAGCAACTCCCCCCCCACCGCCATGTTTCCGTAGCTGTCATGACTAACTGCCACTAACCCCTCCCCCAACCATCTTGTCGGTGATTGGCTAGAACTGGTTTGTAGTATTTTGGTGCACGGCCTGTGCCTCTAGTGTTTTGTTTGGCTAGCGGATCAAGGAGAGATATCTACAATTTGAGACATTACTGAAATTTTTCTGAAACCATGCAGGAACTCATAGAGCACTTTTCATTTCCTGGATTCTGGTGAATATATAATATATAATATATATTATTATAATTATTATAATATTATTATATATATTATAATATATATAATAACAATATATGTTGCAAAAGTCTTTATTTATGTAAAGGAAATTATTATTCTGTATCGTTAAAAACTTTCTACATATTCAAAACATCTTCATGTGTTTTTGGATGTTTTTTATGACTCATGTACTTCTCAACAACAAATCTACAGTGGTGCTCATAAGTTTACATGCCCATGCTTAAGTTGACTAAAAAGAGGAATAAAAAATCATGTTTTGGAAATTGATCTTAATGCCTTAATTAATAAATTATGTAAAATCCAACCTTTAAGGACACCAATTTTCTTTGTGAATGAATAATGTATTGTAAATAAATAAATGTTCTTCCTTAAAATACAGAGGGCATAAGTATACACACCCCTATATTAAATTCCCATAGAGCCAGGCACATTTTTATTTTTAAAGGCCAGTTATTTCATGGAACAGGATACTATGCATCCTGATAAAATTCCCTTGGCCTTTGGAATTAAAATAGCCCCATATCATCATATACACTTCACCGTACATAGAGATTGGCATGGTTTTATTTCAGTTAGACTAATAGTCGGTTTGATTTGCATTGAGAGATGATTTTATGGAAAGTATCCCATGCCAAACTCTATGTATGGCAAAGGGTATGTGATGATGTGGGGGGCTATTTTATTTCCAAAGGCCAAGAGACCTTTATCAGGATGCATAGTAATCCATGAAATAACTGGCCTTTAAAAATAAAACTCTGCCTGCTTCTATGGGAATTTAACATAGGGGGGTGTATACTTATGCCCTCTGTATTTTAAGGAAGAAGATTTATTTATTTACAATACATTATTCATTCACAAAGAAAATTGGTGTCCTTAAAGGTTGGATTTTACCTCATTTTTTAATTAAGGCATTAAGATAAATTTCTAAAACATGTTTTTTTTATTCCTCTTTTTAGTCAACTTAAGCATGGATATGTAAACTTAAGAGCACAACTGTATTACAGAATGAGACCTTGTTAAAGCTCCAACGTTTAAATCTACATAAAGAACAAGAAATCATGTCTTTGTCACTCTGTTGTGTTCCCCCTGAACTGTTATTTTTACGTCTTTTGGGGAGTGCGATGTCTTTCATATTCTCTGAGGGGGACAAATTGACCTCTTCTAAGTCATTGGACGTGAGTACAGTACTTAGAGTAAATGTACTTACATTACATTCCACCGCTGCCTCATCACTCACTGTGATGGTTTTAGTCGACTTCACCTTAAAGTTTGCACCCGGTTTTATTCTGTTGTTTTTGTGTCTGTTGTTTTTTTTCTATCTGCTACTCCCACATCCTGATTTACAATGTTATAACATCCTGAATGATGTTGTTTGTCACTATGTAAGAAAAAGATGATAAAAACAATGTGTCTCAGAGTTTTTATTCAGTGTAATACAACATCACATTTTTCTAGATAGATGAATAGAAAACACTCTACATATTAAAGTGTGAAGTAGAAGTGTTCCTGGTTTGATATTCTCATGCAGAGCGTCCAGTGACCTTCTCCAGTCTGACTGCAGGGGTTAAAAAGATAACGCCTTCTTTTTGCAGATCCATCCTTTTCTCTCGCCACAGCTCTCTGATGTATATTTGTACCGGACATAAACGGCACACTGACCGGGGGGGGCAGTGGGGGGGAGTTGGTGTTGGATCCTGTCGCTGAGGGAAGAACATGGAGCTCAGATCAGGGCTGATACATCGTATGAAATCAAGACAACAATAACACAAATAAAAGGGAAATAATACAAAATATAGATTGTGCAGGTCAGATTAAGAAAACCGCTAGGGGCTTATAGAAGGAGACTCATCTAAGGAAAAGAGGAATAATATAGATAATGAACAATTACAATTACAAAAACAACTGAATTAAAAATAAAAAATAAACTACACTAACTTAGATAAAATGAGGATATGTGGACTGATGTGTAGGCCTGCATGATTACTCAATATAAAATCCCAATCTCGATTCTCCTATAATAATTTCCTATAAATTAGGTTTATTGACCATAAAATCCAAAAATAACTGTAAAACTAAAGTTAATAAGTTAGTGTTACATAGTGTTGAAAACGTCAACAAACATTGAAAAGAAGCATCAAAAGTGTTGAAAAAATGAGAAAAACGTGACAAAAAGTTAAAAACATTGATTAAAAAGTGTTGATTTTCTATTTTGACGGGAAGACAACACAAGGGTTAAATAAAATGGTAATAATAATAATACAATTTGGTTAATCAGACATGTCTTAAGCCTCTTTTTCTGATTCAGAGTGTCTCTCACCTTTCAGTCAGATCTCTTCCATCGATCCACTTCCATCGCCCCCCTTCAGCTCTCAGACCGACCCAGGACCCGTAGATGTACCTACGGACATAACTGAGTACATTCTGCCAAAGGAGAAACAGTTACCAGATATGGAAATAAACAGACTGGGATCTACAGATTCAGTGTGTTCAGACCCACTAAATGATATATTTCACTAGGAATTGCTCCAGCGAGCATGCTGTGTGGTGCGTTCAGGGTGTGCTCTGGATCGGAGGAGATCTCCCTCTTTAGAGCGTGGTGTACACCTTAGTATCCGGCCGACCTGGGGTGTCGTTATGAGCAAGGCAGCATTAGAAAACTCATAGTGGCTTCTAATGACAACATGAGGCTGCTGCTGGTATATGTATAGATATATGTGTATAGATGTATGTGTATAGATATATGTGTATAGATGTATGTGTATAGACATATGTGTATAGATTTATATAGATTTATGTGTATAGATATATGTGTATAGATGTATGTGTATAGATTTATGTGTATAGATGTATGTGTATAGATATATGTGTATAGATGTATGTGTATAGACATATGTGTATAGTTTATAGATTTATGTGTATAGATATATGTGTATAGATATATGTGTATAGATGTATGTGTATAGATTTATGTGTATAGATTTATGTGTATAGATGTATGTGTATAGATGTATGTGTATAGATTTATGTGTATAGATATATGTGTATAGATGTGTGTGTGTATATGTGTATAGATTTATGTGTATAGATATGTGTATATGTGTATAGATTTGTGTATAGATTTATATGTATAGATTTATGTGTATAGATGTATGTGTATAGATATATATGTATAGATATATGTGTATAGATATATGTGTATAGATTTATATAGATATATGTGTATAGATTTATATGTATAGATTTATGTGTATAGATGTATGTGTATAGATATATATGTATAGATATATGTGTATAGATATATGTGTATAGATTTATATAGATATATGTGTATAGATTTATGTGTATAGATTTATGTGTATAGATGTATGTGTATAGATATATGTGTATAGATATATATGTATAGATATATGTGTATAGATATGTGTATAGATTTATGTGTATAGATATATGTGTATAGATATATGTGTATAGATATATGTGTATAGATGTATGTGTATAGATGTATGTGTATAGATGTATGTGTATAGATATATGTGTATAGATGTATGTGTATAGATGTATGTGTATAGATGTATGTGTATAGATGTATGTGTATAGATGTATGTGTATAGATGTATGTGTATAGATGTATGTGTATAGATGTATGTGTATAGATAGTTATGTGTATAGATGTATGTGTATAGATGTATGTGTATAGATGTATGTGTATAGATGTATGTGTATAGATGTATGTGTATAGATGTATGTGTATAGATGTATAGATGTATGTGTATAGATGTATGTGTATAGATATATAGTATAGATATGTGTATAGATATGTGTATAGATGTATGTATAGATGTATGTGTATAGATATATGTGTATAGATGTATGTGTATAGATGTATGTGTATAGATGTATGTGTATAGATATATGTGTATAGATATATGTGTATAGATATGTGTATAGATGTATAGATGTATATAGATGTATGTGTATAGATGTATATAGATGTATATGTATGTGTATAGATGTATGTGTATAGATATATGTGTATAGATGTATATGTGTATAGATATATGTGTATAGATATATGTGTATAGATATATGTGTATAGATATATGTGTATAGATTTATATAGATGTATGTGTATAGATATATGTGTATAGATATATGTGTATAGATTTATATAGATGTATGGATAGATGTATGTATAGATGTATGTGTATAGATGTATGTGTATAGATATATGTGTATAGATTTATATAGATGTATGTGTATAGATATATGTGTATAGATGTATGTGTATAGATGTATGTGTATAGATGTATGTGTATAGATATATGTGTATAGATGTATGTGTATAGATGTATGTGTATAGATATATGTGTATAGATGTATGTGTATAGATGTATGTGTATAGATATATGTGTATAGATAGTGTATAGATATATGTATGTATAGATAGATGTATGTGTATAGATATATGTGTATAGATGTATGTGTATAGATTTATGTGTATAGATGTATGTGTATAGATTTAACCCTGTACGCAGTTCTGTCAGATTCTCTTCCAGACTGTGGAACCAATGGCAAACATGTCTCTATATATTAGTCCCTGAACATTGTGGAATGCTCTGTATTTTGTATTTTTGTGTGTTTTTATTGTGATATGGATATGGATCCCCCAGTTTTCTCATTACCTGGTCATCTTCATCGTGTACAACAACCAAATCTGATCTCTGTCCTCTGCAGTCTTCTCGAGCTTCCTCCCAGGTTTTCCCATCAGACGGATGAATCAGAAAGCAGCTGGACCCGAAGAGTTCCCAGCCCTGCTGACACGCTCTACACCGTCTTTCTGGACCCACAAAGACCAACCAATACACATCACTGCACTGGGATATTATTATAATTAGCAGTAGAATGGGTTATTATTACTATGGGATCATCTGACCATACCTTTGTTTTCTTTGTGGCAGTAGACATCAAGAGTCCACTTAGCTTGACTGACGTTGAGTTTGTTCCAGGTCTCCATGTTTTGTGTCTGTCCTATTACGTTGTCCCTCCATGTCTCCAGCTCCTGGTTGACTGCGGTCAGGTTTGTGTTCTGGTTTTCTAAGACGCTGATTTTGTCGTTGAGGATGCGATTGGTAACTGCAAAAAAAAACATTGTGGTAATTAATTTAGTAAATTATGCCACTTTAGGGTTTAACATTATAATAATCATTACAAAATGGATTCACATTTATTTAAATCTATCTTAAAACTATAGTCAGGTGTTCATATGAACATTTAAACTGAGTTTTCTTTCTTCTTCCTTCTTCTCTCCATCTCTATGCAACCTCATCCCATTAATGCATGTTACTAACTCGACTTCTTCCCTTTCCCCGAGTCTTGTGCTCTCTCGCCCCCCTTTTTTGCCCTTTTTAAAGATGGGGACAGAGTCCTCAGTCCTACTTCAGTCGTCTAAGGTTGTCAAAATATCTTTGTGTTCTTATCACTTTGCTTCAAAAAACCTGTCTGGAAAAACAAAGTGAACGTGGTACTATAAAGGTTTTAACTTTAGATGTTACTTGTGTGTTTGAGCAGCGCCAGTATGACAAATGAAGTGAACCTGTTCTTTAAAGGTCCCATGGCATGAAACTGTCACTTTATGAGTTTTTTTATAATTAATATGAGTCCCCCCCCCCCCCAGCCTGCCTATGGCCCCCCAGTGGCTAGAAATGGTGATAGGTGTAAACCGAGCCCTGGGTATCCTGCTCTGCCTTTGACAAAATGAAAGCTCAGATGGACCGATCTGGAATCTTCCCCTTATGACCTCATAATAAGGACTAACTGCGGAACGGCTACGTGTCGGCTCCGTGCTCCGCCGTCCTCCAACACACACCAGGTCCGGATTTGTTGCGGAATGGCATGTTTTGCGAACCGGATGTTTTATTTTGTTTCTGTGCTCAACTTCCTGTCCTGCACAATCTGCCGTGTGCTGAGTTAGAAGCTGTACGTATCTGCTCCGGGAAGGCTGGGGATCACCGGAGCTGGGACGGAGTCTGGACACAGCCGCTCAGCAGTCAGTGCAAATACACACATTGACTTTATTGGAAACCTAATGACTCCGCCTTCGTTGCGGAGCGGATCCGCCGCCGTTTGCAGTTGGTGGAAATTAGGGGTAAGACAGTGGTACTCACAGTAGATACAGAGGCTCATGATGACCAACAGTATCAGCCAACACACTGCTATGGGTAGAGAAGACTGAAAGAAGCAGCAAACCCTCTGGCCTGAGAGAGAAATAAGAAGTCAGTTGAGTTAATAGGGATGCTGATTTAACAGTCAAGGGTGCTTTGAATGCATCAAGTCCAAACAGAGCTTTGAAAACATTCACATTTTCAATCTTCAAACAGTTTTTGACACCATGATTGATAAAATAATCTCATGATTGACAATATTAAATGTGAGAAATGTACTTAGACGAGCTGCAGCTTTATTCCCAGTCCTGGATGATACGTTAACATAGTCATCTTCTTCTTCCTCCATTTCCTCTGAAAGACAAACAGCAAACACAAATGTAGACAACATCCTGCCACATAGACATATAGTAGATTTACATACAGACACATAAACATCAGAGTGTTTTTAATTACCGATATTCTCATGCAGAGATCTGTTCATCCTGAACAGATGTGTAAAGTCCTGCTGCAGTCCTGTATGAGAGCTGTTAGGAGGGCGTCTGCTCCGCTGAGACCGTCTCTGATTCAATTCAGCAGGTAAAAATGACTGTTTTGAGAAGGGGAAGTAAAGTGTGTGTGCTCATAGAGACGTCTGTTATTTCGTTCTCCTTTCAAGTTGTGACAGAGCTGTTCTTCGTTTGGCAATTAGTGTCTCAAGTCTTCTCCTTGAATGGTTTTAACCCCCACTTTGTGTCTGCAGCATCTTCAACGCTTGCATCCAATTTCAATTTTGAATGATGAGAAATGACAGAAACTGGGACTTGGTTGTTGCCCTTAAACATGTTCTTATTCTTACTCTTATTCAGACAGTTTACAGGTTATTATGTTTATATTTTATAGTCATAGTTAATATTTTGTCATGATCTACGGTACCGTTCACTTTTTCACTTTGTTATTGTTATGTATGTGTGATATATGTGTGTATATGTGTGTATATGTGTGTATACGCGTGCATATGTGTGATATATGTGTGTATATGTGTGTATATGTGTGTATATGTGTGTATATGTGGTATATGTGTGTATATGTGTGTATATGTGTGTATATGTGTGTTATATGTGTGATATATGTGTGATATATGTGTGTATATGTGTATATGTGTGTATATGGGTTATATGTGTGTATATGTGTGTATATGTGTGTATATGTGTGTGATATATGTGTGTATATGTGTGTATATGTGTGTGATATATGTGTGTATATGTGTGTAAATGTGTATATGTGTGTATATGTGTGTATATGTGTGATATGTGTGTATATTGGTGATATATGTGTGATATATGTGTGTATATGTGGTGTATGTGTGTATATGAGAAATATGTGTGTATATGTGTATATGTGTGTATATGTGTGATATGTGTGTGATATATGTGTGTATGTGTGTGTATATCTTGCAATGTGTGTAATGTTGCAATGCAGGCTGCATAAGATTTGGACATGCGATTTCAAAACATTGCGCCTTGAATTTTGGACCCTATTGCTCATTTATGCTGTGCAAAGGATTGTGGGTCGGATTAACCAGTAAATCTGACCGGATGCAGTCAGACATCCCAGTATTTTTGTAATGCATTTGACAGACTATGTACTGGGGACATGCTAAATGTATTTTTTTCTGACATGCTAAACAGTACGGCTACCGTGGAAACCCAGAGTACTCAAGAGTGCACAGTTTGAATTTACTCAGCGAGTTACTCTGGCATCGAGTAAGGCTGCTCATTAACTATGCTCTCGTAGCCGAATCACCAATCACCAATCACATCGATGTATCTGGTGTAGGCGGGACAGAGGCGAGCTGCACCAATCACATCGACCCGCAATCTTTCGGATTTGGGTCTGGATTGGTTAGAAATATTCTGCACACAAAACAGCTGGCAGCGGTTTTAGTTAATGAAAGTATAGAATAGTTGTCAGGGAGAGGAGGTTAAAGAAGAAAAGAGGCCAACAAGGGGGGAGGTGATGGGAAGGAGGGAAAGGTGGAGAGATGAGGGTGAGTGTTTGGAGGAGGAAGAGGAAGGTGAGAGGAGTGATGAAGGATTAATGGTCAGTTTCACATGTGTTGGTGAAGTTAAAGCCTGTCAGTTTGTTTCCTGCCACCCTGTAGTGTGTGTGCGTGTGTGTCTCTGTGTGTGTGTGTGTGTGTGTGTGTGTGTGTGTGTGTGTGTGTGTGTGTGTGTGTGTGTGTGTGTGTGTGCGTGCGTGCGCTCTGTGAAGACGGCCACTACTTGAAAGGCTGTTTGAAGGTTCAGACTCAGCTTTAGGGTACAGGTTGGGGTACGGGGGTTAGTTTTTGGTTAGGGGGCGCAGGTCAGTCCAAGATCTCCATTCCTGCACATCCCAGACTTTCTTATTTTAATGTCACATTGAAATTGCACGCACAATTGGCATGCTTGTAAGAGGGTGTGTGTGTGTGTGTTTGTGTGTGTGTGTGTGTGTGTGTGTGTGTGTGTGTGTGTGTGTGTGTGTGTACTTGTTAAACTATATTCATGGGGTCCAAAAACTGGGAATACAGTATACTTTTGGGGTCCAGACAACTTTGTGGGGATAAAATGCTGGACCCCACACCTTTAAAGGGCTGTTTGAGGGTTAAGACTTTGGTTTTAGGATGGGTGATGGTTACGGTTAGGGTGAAGGTTAGGGTGAAGGTTAGGGTAGGGGTTAAGGTTAAGGTAAGGGCTAAGGTTAAGGTAAGGGTAAGGGTTAAGGTTAGGCATTTAGTTGTGATGGTTAAGGTTAGGGTAAGGGTTAAGGTTAGGCATTTAGTTGTGATGGTTAAGGTTAGGGTTAGGGGCTAGGGAATGCATTATGTCAACGATAGGTCCCCACAAAGATAGTGAAACACACTGTGTTTGGTGTGTACGTGTGTGTGTGTTAAGTCTCTTTGTGAGGACTTCTTCCAGTTTTACTGTAAACATCGTATTGAGGACAGTTACTACTTGAAAGACGGACTGAAGGGTCACAATTGGTTTTAGAGTACAGGTTAGGGTTAGATAACAAGAAGTACTTTTCTTCAATAAAAGTACTAATACCACTCTGTGAAAAGACACCACTATACTTCACATAGGTAAACAGTGGCTCTACAGAACTGTTACCGCTATTCCACGGCTGCAATAATGGTGCAGAGACTCCAAGAGTCCAGATGCGGGAAGACCCGGAAATGCCGACCAATCAGAGCAGACTTTTTCAGGAGGGGGGCCTTAAAGAGACAAGCGCTAAAATGGGTTGGTTGGGTTAGTTTGTTGGGAGTTATTGATGAAACCGGGCTCGTGGTTGATTGTTCAGGAATTTATCGTGAACGTCTGAGGTTTTATTGGACGTGACACGCTATTATTTTCATTACAGAGGATAATAAACATGTCCCCCCCCCCACATGTTGAGATTCAAGAGAAAAACCTGAAGATGGAATTTCTGTTGTTATTGTTGTTACTTCAGTAAAATGTCGGCTGTTTAACCTGTCGAGAGATCCCCGAGTCCCAGAAAGGTCATAAAAGTTCAACTTAGGACCCCCATCAGGATGTCTGCACACACCCTCTCCCTCAGGTCTCATCAGCGTCACGTTGTTGCAGATTTTACCGTTTTGGCGTTGGTGTTTGCTGGAGTTTTGCAGAGAGACAGCGCGAAGGGAACTCCACCCACATCTGGACCTGAGTGTTGGTGTCCGAGCTGTGGGTTTTATAACCTGCAGTCAGTCCCAGAAGCTGTGAGCTGATGAACGCCATCACACAGAGTGTCCCAGACCGATCCCCACCTGGGTCCAACAAGTCCTCTAAAGCTGTGAAATCGGGGTATGTGTACCCCTAGGGGGACTTTGGAGGACTGCAGGGGGTACATAGGCTGTAGTTACTTCTACTGTCTTTTTCCCAAGATTTTGTGACTCTTTTTGAAGATTGTCTCCTTCTTTTTGAAGGTTTTGCCATGTGTTTTGACCTATTTTTGCCTTTCTTCCGTCTTTTTTGTTGTGTCTTTTTACAAAGTTTCTTTTCTGCTTTTTTCAAAGTTGTTTGTCATTTTTGGGAATTTTTTTGTCACTTTTGTCACTCTAGTGTTTCCTTCCTTCTAATGTCTTTTTTTAATGTTTTTATTGCTATTTTTGACCAATTCTTGCTTTACTTCTTCTTTTTTGCCTTTCTTCCTTCTTTTTTCTACTGTTGTTTTTTCTTTGAAGTTTTGTGTCTTTTTACAAAGTTTCTCTTTGGCTTTTTTCAAAGTTGTTTGTCGTTTTTGGGAAATTTTTGTCATTTTTGTCACCCTAGTGTTTCCTTCCTTCTACTGTATTTTTTTCAAAGTTTATATCACTATTTTTGACGTATTCTTGCCTTTCTTCCTTCTTTCTTCTACTGTCTTTTTTTCTTTGAAGTATTTGTGTCTTTTTACAAAGTTTCTCTTCTGCTTTTTTCAAAGTTGTTGTCACTTTTTTTGAAGTTTGACACTTTTAGGAAATGTTTGTCACTTTTGTCGCCCTAGTGTTTCCTTCCTTCTTTCTACTGTGTTTTTAAAAGTTTTTATGACTATTTTCGACCTATTCTTGTCTTACTTCCTACTTTCTTCCTTACTTTTTTCTTCTGTCTTTTTTCTTTGAAGTGTTTGTGTCTTTTAACAAAGTTTCTTTTCTGCTTTTTTCAAAGTAGTTGCCCATTTTTCTTTTAACTTTGTTGCTTTTTGGAATTTTTTTTTCACTTTAACTGTCCTAGTGTTGCCTTCCTTCTTTCTACTGTGTTTTTTTTCAAAGTTTTTATTACCATTTTCGACCATTTTCATCTTCTTTTCGAAGGTTTTGTCATTTGATTCGCCTTTCTTCCTCTGCTGCTCGTATATTTCATCACCTTACTTACTCAATATTACTACGGCCGTTCGAGGGCACCGCCACTATAAACGTGAAGATAAGATGTAATTGCTGTTTAAATAAACAACGTATGGGAGCGTTTTTCCTGAAACGGACAGTCTCTGAAGAATTGACGGTCGGACGTCAGAGCGGTGACCCTGTATGTCAACGACAGAGATATCTCAAGGTTGAAAATATTTCATGCAAGGAAAGTGGGAGCTCTGCGGCTGAAAGCAGAGGTGTGGAGGTTTGATGTCGTCATGACAGGATTGAAAAGCAGGAATAATAAGAAGTACTCAGAGTAGGGAAAACCTTTGGTCTAGGTTTAAGTACACAGAAGTAACTTCATGTTAATAATAACGCTGACTCTGGAACTTAGATGTTTTAAATGGAGGATAATACTGTCTGAGAGTTTTTGAAACCAACTTCTAGAGACTTAGCTTTTAGCTGTTCTAACTAAAGAATACACTAACTCAAGACATATCTGGTCTGCATAATCAGTACATGGGGAGTTTTTTTATTTCTATAAGGGCTGTAGTCAACAAATCCAAGACCAGGACTAGTCGAGTCCAAGACAAGACCGAGTCCAAAAAGGTTAGAGTCCAAGATAGATAGATAGATAGATAGATAGATAGATAGATAGATAGATAGATAGATATTGATCCAAAAAAATGGGAAATTATAGTGTTGCAGCAGCAAAATCAGTCACACAGCACAAAATACTAGGATACAATATACATACATACAATATACTAGGATAATAATAGGATAAAATACAAGAAGTAATATTTGAATATATACAAGTTGGGAATACAAAAATATGCAACTCCTTAAATAGTATGATAAATACTGTATGTAGATAAACCTATTGTGCAGGTTGCATTAGTGCAGGATTGTGGTTTCTCAGAGTCTTATAGCACCCAGTGATGAAGTGATTGCGGGTGTAAGCTCGCTGACCGGGCTGTCGCTCACAGGGGGGGTGTACAAGGTATTAACTCTGCAGGGTGCAGGGTGTTCTCTGTTATTTTGAAAGTGTAAATGATGGAAATAAAATCTAACTTTTTTGTGACATATTATACAAATGTCTAATCTGTCATTTGATGCCTTTTGGAGATTTTTCCATCTTTTCTTGGCTTCTTTATGCACATTAACACACATTTTTACTGTGAGTCAATATAAGCTTGCATTTAGGCAGCATGGTGGCTAAGTGGTTGTGGGTTTGAACCCAGGTCGTTCTGGGCCTTTCTGGGTGGAGTTCGTATGTTCTCCCCGTGTTTGCATGGGTTTCCTCCGGGTGCTTTGGTTTCTTTCCACCATAAAGACATGCATACGGTGGAAAATTAGCTTAATTGGCTAACACTGGTGCATTTACAGAAATGTTGATTAATGTGCATTGTCTTAATCAAATAAATATAAAATAGATTTACTTTCACTTTGTAAACCCTTATAGTTTGTGATTAATGTTGGCATCCATCTTTACCAACCCATCACCTATTTAATATCCCCAAATTAGGGAGTTGTGGTCCAGTCCTCTGTGCAGCAGCTCGGTGTGCAGCTGTGTGAAGATGAAGCAGGAGAACACATATGGAGCAGACAAAGGATAGGAAGAAAAAACTGGAGGAAGGAGTTTTTTGTGACATGCCCCTTTCCCTCATTTCCTCTGCGCTGAACCGAGCGGCAGGCTCATTAGAGTGGGAGGGGGGCTTTGAGCACTGATGTTTAGCAGCTGAATCCTACCCCTGTCACCCCCACCCCCCCCACCCCTGGCATGGGTTTTAGTCTGTCGAGGCGGGGAACATCATTCATCAAGATCCGTCAGTCACAGCGGAGACAGGCCACGGTCGCTGAGCGTCCTGCAGGCCCTGCAGCTCCACGCTGAAAACGGCGTCTGTGGGTAGAAAACTGGTTTTTGAGAGAAATCTGACAAATAGAAGAGCTGATGTGAGGAATCGAGACAGATGGAGAAAGAGGAGGCCGGGGATGATGTTTGGCTCCTAAAACACAGCACCTTTGAGCTGGGAAGTTAAGGAGAAAACACAAGACGTTCACCAGGAAACAGGTGTTCATGTCCTGGAGAAGTTAAGGAGAAAACACAAGACTTTCACCAGGAAACAGGTGTTCATGTCCTGGAGATGTTAAGGAGAAAACACAAGACTTTCACCAGGAAACAGGTGTTCATGTCCTGGAGAAGTTAAGGAGAAAACACAAGACTTTCACCAAGAAACAGGTCATGTCCTGGACCAAGGAAACAGGTGTTCATGTCCTGGAGAAGTTAAGGAGAAAACACAAGACTTTCACCAGGAAACAGGTGTTCATGTCCTGGAGAAGTTAAGGAGAAAAAGGACACAAGACTTTCACCAGGAAACAGGTGTTCATGTCCTGGAGAAGTTATGTCCTGGAGAAGTTAAGGAGAAAACACAAGACTTTCACCAGGAAACAGGTGTTCATGTCCTGGAGAAGTTAAGGAGAAAACACAAGACTTTCACCAGGAAACAGGTGTTCATGTCCTGGAGAAGTTAAGGAGAAAACACAAGACTTTCACCAGGAAACAGGTGTTCATGTCCTGGAGAAGTTAAGGAGAAAAACAAAGACTTTCACCAGGAAACAGGTGTTCATGTCCTGGAGAAGTTAAGGAGAAAACTTTCACCAGGAAACAGGTGTTCATGTCCTGGAGAAGTTAAGGAGAAAACACAAGACTTTCAGCCAGGAAACAGGTGTTCATGTCCTGGAGAAGTTAAGGAGAAAACACAAGACTTTCACCAGGAAACAGGTGTTCACCAGGAAAAACAGGTTTCACCAGGAAACAGGTGTTCCCTGGAGAAGTTAAGTTTCACCAGGAAACAGGTGTTCATGTCCTGGAGAAGAAGGAGAAAACACAAGACTTTCACCAGGAAACAGGTGTTCATGTCCTGGAGAAGTTAAGGAGAAAACACAAGACTTTCACCAGGAAACAGGTGTTCATGTCCTGGAGAAGTTAAGGAGAAAACACAAGACTTTCACCAGGAAACAGGTGTTCATGTCCTGGAGAAGTTAAGGAGAAAACACAAGACTTTCACCAAGAAACAGGTGTTCATGTCCTGGAGAAGTTAAGGAGAAAACACAAGACTTTCACCAGGAAACAGGTGTTCATGTCCTGGAGAAGTTAAGGAGAAAACACAAGACTTTCACCAGGAAACAGGTGTTCATGTCCTGGAGAAGTTAAGGTCCTGGAGAAAACACAAGAAACAGGTGTTCACCAGGAAACAGGTGTTCATGTCCTGGAGAAGTTAAGGAGAAAACACAAGACTTTCACCAGGAAACAGGTGTTCATGTCCTGGAGAAGTTAAGGAGAAAAACACAAGACTTTCACCAGGAAACAGGTGTTCATGTCCTGGAGAAGTTAAGGAGAAAACACAAGACTTTCACCAGGAAACAGGTGTTCATGTCCTGGAGAAGTTAAGGAGAAAACACAAGACTTTCACCCAGGAAACAGGTGTTCATGTCCTGGAGAAGTTAAGGAGAAAACACAAGACTTTCACCAGGAAACAGGTGTTCATGTCCTGGAGAAGTTAAGGAGAAAACACAAGACTTTCACCAGGAAAAGGGTGTTCATGTCCTGGAGAAGTTAAGGAGAAAACACAAGACTTTCACCAGGAAACAGGTGTTCATGTCCTGGAGAAGTTAAGGAGAAAACACAAGACTTTCACCAGGAAACAGGTGTTCATGTCCTGGAGAAGTTAAGGAGAAAACACAAGACTTTCACCAGGAAACAGGTGTTCATGTCCTGGAGAAGTTAAGGAGAAAACATCTCTTGTTGGGTGATAGCACGTCTTCTCAAAGTGGATAAACCTATTGTTCAGGACCTGTAGGAGCTAAGAACATTTAAAAATGTAAATTATTTAAAAATATAATCAAAAGATCTGTTGGTAAGATGTAAAAAGGAAAGAACAAGAAGAGGTTAATATGAATGTGTGAGGAGGATATCAACCGTCAGCTGGAAGTCTCAGCCTGGCCTCGTGTTGACAACAGCAGGACGGCCTGCAGAGGAGCGAGGGATGACTCGGGGTAGAAACACTGGCTGTCGGAGGACAAGATCTTAATATAGAATCTACTGACTCTGTCACTTTTACCCCAAAAACAGAGAGAGAGAGAGAGAGAGAGAGAGAGAGAGAGCCTGCAGCCCTGGATTTCTGCACACTTCACTGTTTATTAGACGAATATTTCCTGCTATATAGACGCTCTGCATTTGGACTCATGTTCAACTCACAGTGTGTAAAATGAACTCTAGTGAACACATCAAGTCAGACGATAAGTTTGACGTATCTTTGCACGTTTTGAATCTTTGAACTGTTGGTTTTTACAGAAATATGTTGGTGGAAGAACAATTAGTCCAAGTATATCTCACTATATGTCGTTTGATAAAAACAACAATTACACCTCAAATGAACATTTCTAGTGACGGCGCCCTCTATTATATATACAGCATATATCCTCGGATTGGGGCGGCTGTGGCTCAGTGGTAGATCGGTTGCCTGCCAATTGGAAGGTTGGTGGTTCAATCCCTGGCCCTGCAGTCCCGTGTCAAAGTGTCCTTGGGCAAGACACTGAACCCTGTGATTTCCCCCCGATGCTGCGCATCGGAGTGTGAATGTGTGTGAGTGTGTATCTGATGAGCAGGTGGCACCTTGTACGGCAGCCTCGGCCACAGTGTATGAATGTGTGTGAATGGTGAATGTTTCCTGTATGATGTAAAAGCGCTTTGAGTAGTCGTTATGACTAGAAAAGATATATAAATACAGCACATTTACATTAGGATGGCACCAAGCTCTGTTGCTGTGGTCCTGCTGTACTACGCCCTGCTACGTCCAGCTATGCCCTGCTATGTTCTACGATGTCCTGCTGTACTAGACCCAGCTACGTCCTGCTATGTTCTACAATGTCCTGCTGTACTAGACCCTGCTACGTCTAGCTATGCCCTGCTACGCCCTTTGCCCTGCTATGTTCGCTGTACTACACCCTGCTATGTGTCCTGCTGTACTACACCCTGCTACGTCCAGCTATGCCCTGCTATGTTCTGCGATGTCCTGCTGTACTACACCCCTGCTACGCCTAGCTATGCCCCCTGCTGCCCTGCTACGTTCTGCGGTGTCCTGCTGTACTACACCCTGCTACGTCCAGCTATGCCCTGCTATGTTCTGCGGTGTCCTGCTGTACTACACCCTGCTACGTCCAGCTATGCCCTGCTACGTTCTGCGGTGTCCTGCTGTACTACACCCTGCTACGTCCAGCTATGCCCTGCTATGTTCTACGATGTCCTGCTGTACTACACCCTGCTACGTCCAGCTATGCCCTGCTATGTTCTGCGATGTCCTGCTGTACTACACCCTGCTACGTCCAGCTATGCCCTGCTACGTTCTATGCCTGCTACGGTCTGCGGCTGCCCTGCTACCTGCTGTACTACTACCCTGCTACGTCCAGCTATGCCCTGCTACGTTCTGCGGTGTCCTGTGTCCTGCTGTACTACGCCCTGCTACGCCTGCTGTAGCTATGCCCTGCTATGTTCTTACGATGTCCTGCTGTACTACGCCCTGCTACGTCCAGCTATGCCCTGCTACGTTCTGCGATGTCCTGTGTCCTGCTGTACTAGACCCTGCTACTACGCCCTAGCTATATGCCCTGCTATGTTCTGCGATGTCTACTTCTGTGGTGTCCTGCTGTACTACACCCTGCTACGTCCAGCTATGCCCTGCTATGTTCTGTGGTGTCCTGCTGTACTACACCCTGCTATGTTCTGCGGTGCCCTACTGTACTACACCCTGCTATGTTCTGCGGTGTCCAGCTACACCCTGCTACGTCCAGCTATGCCCTGCTACACCACGTTACATACTGTAACGCCCTGCAGCCCCCTGCTATGACATGGATTACTACTACGACCATTTATTAGTCACTGTTCCATTATCTTTATTGTGACTTATTGTGACTCCGTCAGACTCCGCCCACCAAGAGCCTGGGTCTGTCCCAGGTTTCTCCCTAAAAGGAGTCTTTCCTCGCCACTGTTGCACTAGTTGCTTGCTCTTGTTGGGACTTTATGAATGATAGAGTGTGGTCTAGACCTACCCTATGTGTAAAGTGTCTTGACATAACTACTGTTGATGATGATTTTATACTATAAATACAATTGAAATTGAATAGAATAGTATGTGGTAGTATGCCGTGATGTGACGAAGAGCGCCAAAATGTGCATTAGGAGGCATGTTGGGGTGATGGGTAAAAAATAAAATAATTTTATTGAAAATAAAAGTAAGCACAACGTTTTTACCGAACAAACAGAGCTACATCACATCCTGCGTCGTGTGTATAACTGTAAGCGAAGTCACCAAATCACAAGTTTTTCTCAACTTTACCAACAAGTCCTTCATACGACATTTTCTCTAAACCAGAGAATGCAACGCTTGTTGACGTTGTTACCGTCGCTGTTTGGTATTTTATATAAATGATCAGTGATGCTGAATATAAGTGTGTAGTGTGATGGACCACCACCGCTGTGATTCACTGTGTGTGTTTTCAGAGGTTTCATTTGTGTGTTTCGGCCTCCGTGTTCCAAAAACTCAACATGTGAGGGCGAGCTTGATTTAATTCCTGCATCTCATTGGGGAAAAAAAACTTTTTGGTGACATAGAAGAAATATTTTTACATTTTTGCATTTCCATTCGGTCCATCTAAACATACTGAAACAAAGTTATTTTTGTATGGAAATCTCACATCTCATTCTCTGCGTCTGTAGGTGAGCGGTGCGAGCGCCGGCTGATTGACAGCTCTTTGAAAACACCATTATTAGAGACAGAGTGGAAAATAGCTTCAAGACCTGCTCTCTGTGTGTGTGTGTGTGTGTGTGTGTGTGTGTGTGTGTGTGTGTGTGTGTGTGTGTGTGTGTGTGTGTGTGTGTGTGCAGACAGAGGGAAGTAATCCCACAGTTCGGGTCCGTCAGAAACTTGTCAATCACCAGTGAGCGCTCAGATTCAGCTTTGTACTTAAAGGGAAATACCACTCAATTTAAAATGTCATTTTGGAGGCCTGTTATTCATCTGCTACACACACACACACACACACACACACACACACACACACACACACACACACACACACAGTCGGGTAGGAACATGTGTTCCTCAGTCGTCGGTTCTCAGATTGCTGCGTGACATGTTGGACAGATGGAGGGCGGAGGATAACTGTCGCTCACCTTCACCCTCCTCCGTCTAATTCATACCATCTGTGCTGACTCTGGATGGATGGGGGGGGGCTGATCTGGCAGTATATACACTACACACTTATATACACTAATGTGTACTCACTACACACTTATATATACTCACTTATATATACACACTAATATACAGTATAAACACTAATATATACACACTAATATACAGTATACACACTAATATATACACACTAATATACAGTATAAACACTAATATATACACACTAATATACAGTATAAACACTAATATATACACACTAATATACAGTATACACACTAATATATACACACTAATATACAGTATAAACACTAATATAAACACACTAATATACAGTATACACACTAATATATACACACTAATATACAGTATAAACACTAATATAAACACACTAATATACAGTATACACACTAATATATACACACTAATATACAGTATACACACTAATATATACACACTAATATACAGTATAAACACTAATATAAACACACTAATATACAGTATACACACTAATATATACACACTAATATACAGTATACACACTAATATATACACA
>CM049376.1:2290979-2295979 GCA_026937815.1 Etheostoma perlongum
CTGTGTGTGTGTGTGTGTGTGTGTGTGTGTGTGTGTGTGTGTGTGTGTGTGTGTGTGCACGCACGTGTGTGTGTGTGTGCGTGTGTGTGTGTTTAAAATGAGCAGACTAAACAAACCTCTCAACTCACTTCACACGCACATTCTACTTTTAAAAATGACGTTAAACGCACACACACACACACGCACACACACACACGCACACACACACACACACACGCACACACACACACACACACACACACACACACACACACACACACACACACACAGTGTTTAAAAGGAGATTCCTCCAACAAACTAAAATCACTGCCGTTAGAAAAGCTCTAAATCACAAGACACAAATCACAGACAAAAACAATGTTAAAGGGTCATACTGCTGTTTCTTAGACACACACACACACACACACACACACACACACACACACACACACACACACACACACACACACACACACACACACACACCCGCTCCTTGATTGAAGGTGACAGTTTGAATAGTGGAAGTGTTTTTTCTCGGCTCAACTCGGCCGTACTTTCCCGTTTGGATCAATAACTCAACAAGTCTTCATACAGTCAGTGAGTAGTTATATAGCGGTAATATTCGACGGTAATACTGTATCGATGCTGCCAAGTATCGATATTTCATCACACAAACTGCGTTCTTCCTGGGTTTTAAAATACAAACTTCCTATTCAGCGTTTTGGTCGTTTTTGTCAACAGTGTCGCCGCTTTTCCTGACGTTTTTGAAGCTTTTCTCAATGATTTTGTCCCTTTTTGTCCAATTCTTTGTCCCCATTTTCAATGTTGTTGTCGATTTTTTTTCTGTGCTTTTTGACATTTTTCTTTTATCTATCTTTTTTATTTTTTTTTTTTGGACCCATCGAGACTTGGTTTACCTGCATGCTGGTCTCAGATATTGATGAAGCTGGAAAATGTAACTGGGTCGTTTTTGTCAACAGTTTTGCTTTTTCCTGACATTTTTGAAGCTTTTCTCAACAATTTTTGTCCCTTTTTGTCGAATTTTTTGTCCCCATTTCCAATGTTGTTGTCGATTCTTTTCTGCGCTTTATGACTTTTTTTTAAAGTTATCTTTTTACGACATTTCTGTCACTTTTTAATGTTTTTTTTTCTTCCAAATGCTATAAAATTAAAAAAAAATAACAATGAAAGTAGTGAACTGATCATTTATTTTACTTTTGGAGGAAACCATCCAAGTTATTTATTTTTTGGACGATATGGTTGAAAGAAAACCCCAAATTTCTGATATAGGAGCTTTTTTAAAAATGGGTCAAAATTTGACCCGAGGAGAACATGAGGGTTTAACTTTTTGGTGTTATGGTAATAATAAAAGAAATAATACAATTATAGATGAACAGAGAGAGAAATGTCCCTTTTTTTTTTAGATAAAACAATGGTCGATTGTGATTGGTTTAGAGAAACCAGAGCACGTTGTTGTCCCATCCCAGAATGCTGTGTGGCCTCGCCAGACCTTCCTCCGCAGCGCTGTGGAAGAGAGTCTTCCTCTCTCACAACCTCTGATTCTTCAGATTAGTTGGAATCGTTTTTGAATCAAATCTTGAGCCTGAAAATATTATCGAATCGTGATATTGAAAAATATCACAAATATGGGACTTCACCCATGTTATCACACGGACCCGTTCATGGGAACGCGTTGTTGATTGTCAACTAAAATCCCCCAAACTCAGCTCATTAAGACACTTTATTGTCATTACACATGTACAATGCAACAAAATACAGTTTAAGAGAAGCACCGCCACAATGCCGATGCGCATCATCGGGGGAACTCAGGGTTCAATGTCTTGCCCAAGGACACTTCGACATGGGACTGCAGGGCCGGGGATTGAACCACCAACCTTCTGATTGACAGGTAACCGCTCTACCACTGAGCCACAGCCGCCCCTCATATACTCATCGGTCAGTGAATGCACCTACGCCCCTTCCCCTCCCCCGCACCCCCACCCTCCTCCATCCATCTGGATTCAGTATGAAACCCAAGTCAATCAGTGTCGCTGCAGTTGTTTGACAGGATGAAAACGACGTCCAGATGCCGCTGTGATCCCCCCCCCCCCCCCCTCACCAAAAGTAAATGTTTAGCCAAGAGCCTGAGCTCTGCACGTCCGGACGCCAGCGGCGGCTCGGTGTTCTGGTCGGATCTGCTCAATCAGTCGGTCCAAACTGCATCTCCGCTGTTTATTTGCAGAAATTAGCTGTGTTTGCTCACCTGGAACTCTCCCAGGTCTGAACACACACGCCGAAACGGGATGTTTGTGGTGTGTGTGTGTGTGTGTGTGTCTCTGTGTGTGTGTGTGTGTGTGTGTGTGTGTGTGTCTGTGTCTGTGTGTGTGTGTGTGTGTGTGTGTGTGTGTGTGTGTGTGTGTGTGTGTGTGTGTGTCTGTGTGTGACTGTGTGTGTGTGTGTGTGTGTGTGTGTGTGTGTGTGTGTCTGTGTGTGACTGTGTGTGTGTGTGTGTGTGTGTGTGTGTGTGTGTGTGTGTGTGTGTGTCTGTGTGTGTGTGTGTGTGTGTGTGTGTGTGTGTGTGTGTGTGTGTGTGTCTGTGTGTGTGTGTGTGTGTGTGTGTGTGTGTGTGTGTGTGTGTGTGTGTGTGTGTGTGTGTGTGTGTGTGTGTGTGTGTGTGTGTGTGTGTCTGTGTCTGTCTGTGTGTGTGTGTGTGTGTGTGTGTGTGTGTGTGTGTGTCTGTGTCTGTGTGTGTGTGTGTGTGTCTGTGTGTGTGTGTGTGTGTGTGTGTGACTGTGTCTGTCTGTGTGTGTGTGTGTGTGTGTGTGTGTGTGTGTGTGTGTGTGTCTGTGTGTGTGTGTGTGTGTGTGTGTGTGTGTGTGTGTGTGTGTGTGTGTGTGTGTGTGTGTGTGTCTGTGTGTGTGTGTGTGTGTGTGTGTGTGTGTGTGTGTGTGTGTGTGTGTGTGTGTGTGTGTGTGTGTGTGTGTGTGTGTGTGTGTGTGTGTGTGTCTGTGTCTGTCTGTGTGTGTGTGTGTGTGTGTGTGTGTGTGTGTGTGTGTGTGTGTGTGTGTCCTGGCCTCTGGTTGATCTTTGATTTGTGGGAACGAGGCCGGAGCAGCACAGGAAGCAGTTCTCCAGCACGCTGGCCTCTGATTGGTCCTCTGGCTCGCCACTTTGGTCTCTGTTGGTTCACCGTGTCAGTCTGAGAGTTAGGGGTGGGTTTCATACAAAGGCCAAGGTGCTACTTATAGCAGGGCAATATATCGATATTATATCGATATCCTGATATGAGACTAGATATCGTCTTAGATTTTGGATATCCTAATATCGTAAAGTGATGTCATTTCCTGACCTCACCAGACTGTTGTAGCTGTTCTATTATTGGCCTTTTACCCACTTCGTCCTTATATCCACATTACTGATGATTATTTATCAAAATGATCATTGTGTAAATATTTTGTGAAAGCACCGATAGTCAACGCTACATAATATACAATATCGTTGCGGTATGGATATCGACGTATTTGGACAACAATATATATTCAATTCATTTCAATTCAATTTTATTTGTTGCATAAATTCGTAACAAGTGTTATCTCAAGACACTTTACAGATAGAGCAGGTCACACTCTATAATTTACAAGGACCTGGGACTGATCTGGGCGGTGTCTGACGACCGGTTGGGGTTAGAATGAATGAATGAGTGGCAATAACAGTCCCAAAAAATAGTATGGGGGGATGTAGCAGGATGTAGCAGGATGCAGCAGGATGTAGCAGGATGTAGCAGGATGTAGCAGGATGTAGCGGGATGTAGCAGGATGTAGCAGGATGTAGCAGGATGTAGATGTAGCAGGATGTAGCAGGATGATGTAGCAGGATGTAGCAGGATGTAGCAGGATGTAGCATGTAGCAGGATGTAGCATGGAGCAGGATGTAGCAGGATGTAGCATGCAGCAGGATGTAGCAGGATGTAGCAGGATGTAGCGGATGTAGCAGGATGTATTAGGATGTGTAGCAGGATGTAGCAGGATGTAGCAGGATGTAGCAGGATGTAGCAGGATGTAGCAGGATGTAGCAGGATGTAGCAGGATGTAGCGGGATGTAGCAGGATGTAGCGGATGTAGCAGGATGTAGCAGGATGTAGCAGGATGCAGGATGTAGCAGGATGTAGCAGGATGTAGCAGGATGTAGCAGGATGTAGCGGGATGTAGCAGGATGTAGCAGGATGTAGCGGATGTAGCAGGATGTAGCAGGATGATGGATGTAGCAGGATGTAGCAGGATGTAGCAGGATGTAGCAGGATGTAGCAGGATGTAGCAGGATGTAGCAGGATGTAGCAGGATGTAGCAGGGATGTAGCAGGATGTAGCAGGATGTAGCAGGATGTAGCAGGGATGTAGCAGGATGTAGCAGGATGTAGCAGGATGTAGCAGAGATGTAGCGGGATGCAGCAGGATGTAGCAGGATGTAGCGGGATGTAGCAGGATGTAGCATGATGTAGCAGGATGTAGCGGGATGTAGCAGGGATGTAGTAGGATGTAGCAGGATGTAGCAGGATGTAGCAGGATGTAGCAGGATGCAGCAGGATGTAGCAGGATGTAGCAGGATGTAGCAGGATGTAGCAGGATGTAGCAGGATGTAGCGGATGTAGCAGGATGTAGCAGGATGTAGCAGGATGTAGCAGGATGTAGCAGGATGTAGCAGGATGCAGCAGGATGTAGCAGGATGTAGCGGGATGTAGTAGGATGTAGCGGGATGTAGCAGGATGTAGCAGGATGTAGCAGGATGTAGCAGGATGTAGCAGGATGTAGCAGGATGTAGCGGGATGTAGCAGGATGTAGCAGGATGTAGCGGGATGTTAGGGATGTAGCGGGATGTAGCGGGGCACAGCAGGACAACTGACAGCCTTTGTTGTGTTTGATGCTAACTTGTAGCTAAGCTAGCAGTGAACCAACTTGGTTAAGTAGGTCCATTTTTACTGGGTTGACGTTACAGAAGTCTCTCGTTAGCATCTTATATGCTACT
>CM049376.1:2300979-2313479 GCA_026937815.1 Etheostoma perlongum
GAATGAGAGGGGGAAACGCCAGAGAAGGGGGAATGAGGGGGAAACACCAGAGCAGGGGGAGAATGAGAGGGGGGTGTCAATGAAAGGGGGAAACGCCAGAGCAGGGGGAATGAGAGGGGGGATGCCAGAGCAGGAGGAAATGACAGAGCAAGGGGAATGAGGTGTAAATGTAGCAAAAGATATTTGTTTTTACACCCAAGTGTAGCCTGGGTATAACTTGATCTGAGATCTTTTCCCTGGAAGAAAATCAGATGTGGCCCTCAGTGATAATGAACAGGGATTATATAATGAAGAGAACACAGACATCTTCTCTCTCCGCTTCAGTCGAGCTGTCCTGGTCCTGACACACACTCATAATGCAAACTGACTTCTCTCTCTCTCTCTCTCTCTCTCTCTCTCTCTCCCTCTCTCTCTCTCTGCAGTCAGAGTCAGACTTTCTCCTTCAGTAACTTCAGTAACAGTGACGATTACTTCAAAAACAAAGCATCCGCCTGCGTCCAATAATCCCGCAGACGCACAGAGAAACCACGTAGTCAGCTGTGTTTGTTAACATGCATGTGAGAGATGTTACACATCTGTTTTCTGCATGTCGACCCCCCCACCCTCCCCCACAACACACACACACACACACACACACACACACACACACACACACACACACACACACACACACCCTCAGGGCTGCTGCACATCATTGTGTCTGTTCATGTGTGTGTTGACGTGTCCTTGCTAATTGCCTCCCATCACACTTTGCTGCCGCTGTTCTCTTACAGCTGATGGATGGATGGATGGATGGATGGGGGGATGGGTGGGTGGGTGGGTGGATGAATGGATGGATGGGTGGATAGACGGATGGATGGATGAATGGATGGGTGGGTGAGAGGGTGTAGAAAGTATGCAGTGATTCTTTCGGCTATCCTAATAGTTGTGGCTTTTTAGTTGCACTGTTAAGTTGCCAGATCATGCTGTGATTCCATGATGTTTCTCTCCAGAATCGCCCTGTAGGTCATGAGCTTGATCTGGCTGCTTACTCCTCTCCTTTTAGTCATCTTTTAGTCTCTTTTTTGTTTCCTTTTCGTCGCATTTTTGTTTCCTTTTTGGTGCTTTTTTGTCTCCTTTTAGTTATCTTTTTGTCTCCTTTTCATTGCCTTTTTGTCACCTTTTTATCACCTTTTCGGATGTCCGTCCCTATCCTCTGTCTCTGTGTTGGCGCTCTAACCTGCGGCTGATTTCTGAGGACTCTGGTTACCTGTTCCTCAGATCTCTGCAGGGTAAATCCAGACAGCTAGCTAGACTATCTGTCCAATCTGTGGACTATGGTTACCTGGTCCTCAGATCTCTGCAGGGTAAATCCAGACAGCTAGCTAGACTATCTGTCCAATCTGAGGACTATGGTTACCTGGTCCTCAGATCTCTGCAGGGTAAATCCAGACAGCTAGCTAGACTATCTGTCCAATCTGAGGACTATGGTTACCTGGTCCTCAGATCTCTGCAGGGTAAATCCAGACAGCTAGCTAGACTATCTGTCCAATCTGAGGACTATGGTTACCTGGTCCTCAGATCTCTGCAGGGTAAATCCAGACAGCTAGCTAGACTATCTGTCCAATCTGAGGACTATGGTTACCTGGTCCTCAGATCTCTGCAGGGTAAATCCAGACAGCTAGCTAGACTATCTGTCCAATCTGAGGACTATGGTAACCTGGTCCTCAGATCTCTGCAGGGTAAATCCAGACAGCTAGCTATACTATCTGTCCAATCTGAGGACTATGGTTACCTGGTCCTCAGATCTCTGCAGGGTAAATCCAGACAGCTAGCTAGACTATCTGTCCAATCTGAGTTTTGTTGTTGCAACTAAAACAACCTTTGTCACACATGTTCCACCAAAACACCTTCATCCCGAGGCTGTTTTGCAGAGTTTGACGGACCAAAACAAAGTATTATACTTCAGGAAGAAGCACCTTTGCCGTCTTTTTGATTGCATGTGGATGATTTGTCACTTTAAACTTCCAGAGGTCCAAAGAGCAACACAAGAGACACTTCCAAGCGAGAAGAAAGATGAAGTGTGGACTTCTTTTTTTTAAGAGCAGCAGCGTGTCACTTTTCATCCAGCAGTAGTTTCTGACCTTCTCTCATCCCTGCGGCGTGGAGAATCACATTAACAACGCTAAAAGTCTCCAGAGTGATGGCCCGTCTGTCAATCTCCACCATGACACTCCTTCTCCTCTCCTTATCTTCCTCTTCCTCCTCTCCCTCGGGCTCTGATTCCTCTCCTTCCTCGCGGTCCAACCCCCCCCAGGCTCTCTTCCTTCCTCGCTTTAAGTCAAGGTTGCGGTGCCGATTTAAAAAAGAAAAGTGCTTTCCTCTCTGAAGCTTATCTGCTCTGAACTTGAGTCTTCGGGGGGATCAAGCACCGGGGTCGGGGGGAAAATGTCCATCCCTGTCCTCCAGAATACCATCGTCTCCCTGGGCAACTGGGGACTTTTACTTTGCCTGGATCTAGGCCTGCTCAGTATATCATTTTATTTTTTTTTATTTTTTATCGATATCGACGGTCCCCTTAAGTAGTACTCCCGGGACATGAAGACCTGTTTCCTGTTGAAAGTCTTGTGTTTTCTCCTTAAATTCTCCAGGACATGAACACCTGTTTCCTGGGTGAAAACTTCTCCAGGACATGAACACCTGTTTCCTGGTGAAAGTCTTGTGTTTTCTCCTTAACTTCTCCAGGACATGAACACCTGTTTCCTGGGTGAAAGTCTTGTGTTTTCTCCTTAACTTCTCCAGGACATGAACACCTGTTTCCTGGTGAAAGTCTTGTGTTTTCTCCTTAACTTCTCCAGGACATGAACACCTGTTTCCTGGTGAAAGTCTTGTGTTTTCTCCTTAACTTCTCCAGGACATGAACACCTGTTTCCTGGGTGAAAGTCTTGTGTTTTCTCCTTAACTTCTCCAGGACATGAACACCTGTTTCCTGGTGAAAGTCTTGTGTTTTCTCCTTAACTTCTCCAGGACATGAACACCTGTTTCCTGGTGAAAGTCTTGTGTTTTCTCCTTAACTTCTCCAGGACATGAACACCTGTTTCCTGGTGAAAGTCTTGTGTTTTCTCCTTAACTTCTCCAGGACATGAACACCTGTTTCCTGGTGAAAGTCTTGTGTTTTCTCCTTAACTTCTCCAGGACATGAACACCTGTTTCCTGGTGAAAGTCTTGTGTTTTCTCCTTAACTTCTCCAGGACATGAACACCTGTTTCCTGGTGAAAGTCTTGTGTTTTTCTCCTTAACTTCTCCAGGACATGAACACCTGTTTCCTGGGTGAAAGTCTTGTGTTTTCTCCTTAACTTCTCCAGGACATGAACACCTGTTTCCTGGGTGAAAGTCTTGTGTTTTCTCCTTAACTTCTCCAGGACATGAACACCTGTTTCCTGGTGAAAGTCTTGTGTTTTCTCCTTAACTTCTCCAGGACATGAACACCTGTTTCCTGGGTGAAAGTCTTGTGTTTTCTCCTTAAATTCTCCAGGACATGAACACCTGTTTCCTGGGTGAAAGTCTTGAAGGACATTAACACCTGTTTCCTGGGTGAAAGTCTTGTGTTTTCTCCTTAACTTCTCCAGGACATGAACACCTGTTTCCTGGTGAAAGTCTTGTGTTTTCTCCTTAACTTCTCCAGGACATGAACACCTGTTTCCTGGTGAAAGTCTGGTGTTTTCTCCTTAACTTCTCCAGGACATGAACACCTGTTTCCTGGTGAAAGTCTTGTGTTTTCTCCTTAACTTCTCCAGGACATGAACACCTGCTTCCTGGTGAAAGTCTGGTGTTTTCTCCTTAACTTCTCCAGGACATGAACACCTGTTTCCTGGGTGAAAGTCTTGTGTTTTCTCCTTACAGGACATGAACACCTGTTTCCTGGGTGAAAGTCTTGTGTTTTCTCCTTAACTTCTCCAGGACATGAACACCTGTTTCCTGGTGAAAGTCTTGTATTTTCTCCTTAACTTCTCCAGGACATGAACACCTGTTTCCTGGTGAAAGTCTGGTGTTTTCTCCTTAACTTCTCCAGGACATTAACACCTGTTTCCTGGTGAAAGTCTGGTGTTTTCTCCTTAACTTCTCCAGGACATGAACACCTGTTTCCTGGTGAAAGTCTTGTGTTTTCTCCTTAACTTCTCCAGGACATGAACACCTGTTTCCTGGGTGAAAGTCTTGTGTTTTCTCCTTAACTTCTCCAGGACATGAACACCTGTTTCCTGGGTGAAAGTCTTATGTTTTCTCCTTAACTTCTCCAGGACATGAACACCTGAACATCTTGTTTTTTCTCCTACAGAATACATTTCAGCAAAGCCAAATTAGCGACGTTTTGGGCCTTTGTCCCATCCCCACTTCCTGGCTATGCTCAAAGCTAACATGGCTCTGGAAGAACTTTTTCAAGATGATATCTTAGTTTTTAGATTCAGACATCACTCCTTGTCCTCTTCACGGTTTTACCCTTTACGTTCTAGACACGCCCCTTTTGGCGGGTTGGCGGTCCACAGCGTTCTCACATGGCAGCAGCCAATGGGGTGCGTATAGTAATAAATACATGGAGTACATACTTTATCGTAGCTAAATGCACAAACAGAACAGAACAGCATGGTTGGTAGTCGGCACAATGCTGCCGAATAATTGTATATGTTGTAATAATTTACTGTACAAATTTTACAGTATATAATTAGAACAAGTATATTATTAGAATAAGTATATTATTAGAATAAGTATATTATTAGAACAAGTATATTATTAGAATAAGTATATTATTAGAATAAGGCAGTTTCAACTGATCGAAGAGCAGCTGCACTTCAGTAAGTGTGCTTCAGTAAGAAAAACAGGCTTTAATAATACACACACACACACACACACACACACACATCTTGTTTACTCCCTGCTTATCACCTCTTGCTAAGCCGTCGGAGAGAAGATATTATAAACATTCAACATTTTCCAGAGGCAGCTTCGTTTCCAGCAGCAAAAGCAGGATTTTTGTGAGTCTAAGCAAATATTACTCTGAACTCCCTGTAACCCCCCCCATGCACACACACACACACACACACACACACACACACACACACACACACACACACACACACACACACACACACACACACACCTCACTTCGTTCTTTACATTTAATTCCTCCCCGCTGTCCCTCGTCGCCGATGATCCAGAGCTGAAAAGTTTCCTCTCCTCTTTATTAAACTGATAATGAAAATGTTGAGCCGACACATTCGAGGCTTTAACCACGTTCGGGTTTTTATTATGACGCGTGTCGTCATGACGACCAGCAGAGAGAGTCCAGCGTGGCCGATGAACGCGTTCGTCCAGCGACGGCCTGAAGAGAACGAGGATATGTTCTTCACTCGTTGATTTGGGGCGAGATGTTGCATTCATGGAAGTTAGGAAACAGTGAAAACACCTCGAACCTGTGAAAGTTCCCTTAATATGTTGAATTAATAAAATATATATAAAATAATATAATATAAAAAATATATTCAAATGTTTGCTGAGTGAGTCTAGATTTTTGTGCCCTAATTGCCCCATTTTATCAACGTTTTTGTCGCCTCTTTTGAAGATTTTGTCCCTTTTTTGTCTTTTTTTTGTCGTTTTTCACGCTTTATTACAGTACACAATGATATAAAATATATATTCTAATGTTGGCTGAGTGATTTTAGCCTCCGTGAGGGCAGCAAGTGTCTTTAAAGATGTTTCAATTAGGGTGTGTGTGTGTGTGTGTGTGTGTGTGTGTGTGTGTGTGTGTGTGTGTGTCCATCTATCCATCATGGTGGTCACACCAGAAGGTCTGCCTCTTATGCTGCTGTCTGACCAGTCCATCTGCCACACACACACACACACACACACACACACACACACACACACACACACACACACACACACACACACACACACACACACACAACACACACACACACACACACACACACACACACACACCACCACCACCACCATCAGCTGTCACACAGCAGTCCCAGGGTACCTGACCCATATGCCTCTGTTACCACAGGGACAGACACACACACACACACACACACACACACACACACACACACAGAGTTAGTTATCTGCTCATACAGCATGAAGCATCACCTCTGTTGCTATGGTTACCTGTTTAATATAGAGTACCTTGAAGCTTGATTTAGTTAACCCTACGAGGCTAAAAGACTCCTACTCAAAAAAAAAAAAACAATATTACAAAATTTCAATTCAGACATTTTATTTATTATTTTAATATATAAAACTTATATATAAGACTTCGTACAACTAATCATAAGTTAAGGTTTGTTTTTTAACAGAGAGGAATTTCAAAAACGCGAACATCAACGTTTCAGCTTTAACGCCAAATTATCTCATCATCACATTGCTCTGGAAAAAATGTGGACGTGAGCGCCCGGGTAGCACACCTGGTAGTAGCACACCTGGTAGAGCGCGCGCCCGGGTAGCACACCTGGTAGAGCGCGCGCCCATACACAGGCTCAGACCTCAACCCCTCCAAATTCAAAAAGACGTTAAAAATGCCCTTAGACCTCAAAGGGTTAAAGTTCACCTGCTACAGTGTGTGTGTGTGTGTGTGTGTGTGTGTGTGTGTGTGTGTGTGTGTCTATATATATATTGTGAATGGAGAACAGCCTGTCACAAAGAGAGAATACAAGATACACATATGACCAACTGGCCTGACGACTGATCTCCACCGAGTGAAAACACACATGTAGAGGTGCATGTAATAATACAATGAACCTGAGCAACACACACACACACACACACACACACACACACACACACACACACACAAACCTTTCCTGGTAATCCAATATGAAGCAGGTTCGTGTTTGCGACACCGTGGCCTCAAATCAGCTCTGACAGGACAACCGCCGCTTGCTCTCTCACACCCTGTGGGTCCGCCGTGTGTGTGTGTGTGTGTGTGTGTGTGTGTGTGTGTGTGTGTGTGTGTGTGTGTGTGTGTGTGTGTGTGTGTGTGTTTGTGTGTGTGCCCGCCCTACCGTTAACTCCTGATAACGGGCATTGACCCTTTCATACTGTATCCCCTGGCTTATTTCACCCTTGTACCTGCATGTCATGCTTGTAATAAATATGAATAAAATATATAGAGACATGTATAGAGACAAAAACATGGAAAAGCTATGAACACACACACACACACACACACACACACACACACACACACACTCCCTGCTGAACCGTGGTGTACTGCAAAAAAAAAATTTCATTTTTCCTAAACACAAGAAGAGAGGATATTTCTCTTGTCGTTGTCCTTTCTCTGGGAGCTTCCAAGTGGCCTCCAGGCTGGAGAGTGTTTTATTGAAGATATGTTGTTTGTTTCTTTAGCCTTCGGGGCAGCGATGGTTAAACAGTCGGTCACACACACACACACACACACACACACACACACACACACACACACACACACACACTGCTTGAAACATAAAAGAGAAGGCTGTTGGATATGTAGAATATTTGTGTTGCACACTTGCAGCAGCGTTGCGTATAAACAACACAGAAATGCTAAAATGGATCCTTCACACCGGCAGGTACACAGTTATGCAGTCTAGGACTTTTATTGTGAAGGGTAAGAACACTAAAGAGTGGATCTGGTGCCTTTGTCAAGATTAAAAGGAGTAAAGGTGGATGAAGGAATTCTGATAACTTTCCAAAAAAAACACAGCTCAGTACAGCTTAGGGGGGGGCAATCGATACAGCGTAGTATTTCGATATTTTCAGTGGCAATACTGTATTGATACACAGGCGCCAAGTATCCTTCTATTGTTATATATTATAAATGATGTATTATATATGTGATGGTTTTGTCCCGTTCTGCAGCGATAACATTGAAGTGAGATGAACAAACAGAGACATGTTTCTTTTATAGATAAAACACATGTTGACAAAGTTTCTTTTTGGGGACATTTGAAATTGTGAATAAAAAATAAAATAATAAAATTGCATTATATTGCATAATATTGCAATATGGTTAAAATCCCAATAATATCATACCGTGGCATAAGTATCGTGATGATATCGTATCGGGAGGCGTCTGCTGATTAAAATGTCAAATGTCCTGTGACTGACACTATGATAGGTGTAATGTTGATTAAATGTTGATTATTTATATTTGTTGAGTTTTTTCGTTGCTGGATGTATTTTTCGGTAGGGCTGCACAATATGATGAAAATATCTAATTGCACAGTAGTATTTTTTACTAATATTGCGACATGATTCACGATATCTATCCTTATTTTCATCAAATTATTAAAATAAAAACAATTACAATGTTTGAAGTGGGATTTTTGCGAGGATCCCAAACAAAGACGTTTTCTTTTTTCTTTAATGTGTGTGTGTGTGTGTGTGTGTGTGTGTGTGGTTTGGGGAGGGGGGGATTTTTTCTCTTTAGCAAATATTGTTTTCCCCCCATCCAACTTGCAGTTTCGATAACATTGATATTGATCAATTTGTGCCGCCCTAGTTTTTGGTGGATTGTGGCAGCAGGAGTGCCTCAGGGTGCTGTGTTGGATCACCTAACATTCAGGTTCCCTGGTTGCATCCGAAGGTTTTGGGTCCGACAATCACGGCAACGTTCCACCGTGGTTGTCGGTTTGATCTTCTCTGTGGTTTTATATGTAGTACCAGGCACACTGTGTGTGAATACGCATGGTTTTCAAGCCTTGCCTGCGGTGTACAGATCTCCCGGTGAACTCGGCTTGCATGTCAGAACATCTGGGTCACAAACAGCTGTTGAGTGAGACGAGCTGTGTTGTCATGGCGAGGGCTCTCTTTCCTGCAGGTGTGTCGGCGAGTTTCAGACACAAAACAAACAGCAGGCGGCTCCGTCATCGCCGTCGCTGGAAACTCTGAACCGGCTTCACTTTGTTAAATGAGACGTGAAGAAGTATGTGTGTGTGGGTGTGTGAGCGTGTGCATGAGCGTGTGTGTGTGTGTGTGTGTGTTGTGTGTGTGTGTGTGTGTGTGTGTGTGTGTGTGTGTGGCGGGGGGTCGTCTTACATTGGTATAGGATCACTGCTGATGACAGACGCCATGTCGGAGCCCTGCAGCTGAAATACCATCACATCTAGTCTAGTCTTACTGACTAATGCGAGCAAAAAGCTTAGAAATGCATCAGTCAGCGTCCACTAAGAGTTCTGATCCTGCCGCTGACAGGCTCAGATTATTATTCTAAGTGTGTGACAAAATTTTTTAAAGGATCCCCATAGAGATAGACCTTTCTGTTAAAGAGTAAGTTCCTCTTAGTTCAACATGGAACAGCCCCAAAATCTCCGTCTCCAAAACCCACCAGACTCCATGTAAATAATCACTACTTTTAGCGTGTATAAAGCCAGCGTATCTCCACATGTAAATGGGTGAATTAAGAATTTATTTCCACCAGACCAGAGTGGAACTGTGGAACGACAAACAAAGACAGCTTTTTATTTATTTATTCTTTAGGCCTTTGTGTTGACAGGACAGCTTAGACCTAAAAGGGAAGAATGAGGGTGGATGAGATGCAGCAAATGGCCGCAGGTCAGAACTGAACCCGCGGCCACCGTGTTGAGGACTGACCCTCTGTATATGGGCGCACACTATCAGGTGGACTACCCAGGCGCCCACAAAGACGGCTTTTTATTTTTCGACTGTGTTTTACGTGTCTAGTGATTATTTACATGGAGTCTGGTTTGAATGAAAAGTGTGTTTTTACGATGATAAAAGTAGTGATTATTTTATTTACATGGAGTCTGGTGGATATGGAGATATGCTGCTCTTTATGCTGCTAAAAGTAGTGATAATTTACATGGAGTCTGGTGGAGATATGCTGCTCTATACACGCTAAAAGTAGTGATTATTTACATGGAGTCTGGTGGAGATATGCTGCTCTATACACGCTAAAAGTAGTGATTATTTACATGGAGTCTGGTGGAGATATGCTGCTCTATACACGCTAAAAGTAGTGATTATTTACATGGAGTCTGGTGGAGATATGCTGCTCTATACACGCTAAAAGTAGTGATTATTTACATGGAGTCTGGTGGAGATATGCTGCTCTATACACGCTAAAAGTAGTGATTATTTACATGGAGTCTGGTGGGTTTGGTGATGGTGATTTTGGGGTTGTTTCATGTTAAACTAAAAGGATCCTACTCTTTTACAGAAAGCTCCATCTCTGTAGGGATCCATCCCATAATGTTGTCAGACACTTAGAATAATAATCTGAGACTTTCAGCGGCAAAAACAGAACTTTTAGTGGACAGAAATTGCCCTTTAATGTGACATTTCAGCTTATTTTATGCTAATACTGGACCAATTAAGACTTTTGTTCCCATTAGTTACACACACAACACATAGCGGTGTATAAACCGGGTTATTGACTTTGCGATGTGTCGTCCGAGGTAACCGTCTCGCTCCAGTAGCAGCAGGGGGACGCCGTCCCTGTCAACACGCCAGCCGGTGACTCTATTTCCCAGAGAGCACTGCTCCGAAGGGACTTCTCGGATAACACGGTGGGTGTCAGGAGTTTAAGACGTGGTGACAGGCCGAGGGGATGTGATGGATTGGGGCGAGTCGTCGTGGTGACAGCAGCCGTGTGGGCACGTAGGGACAAGTTAGTGTGGAGACGGAGACGGAGACGGAGTGAGACAGACCTGTCCCGGATCAGGAAGGACACAGAGTCGAGGACGTTTGAAACAGAGGATCAGATTCATTTTCTGTCTTTATATGTTTCAAGATTTCAGCTTTGGAATATTAAAGCAAGAAGAGAATATATACATGTCTGTCTCACACACACACACGCACACACACAGACACACACACACACAGACACACACACAGACACACACACACACACACACACAGAGACACACACACACACACACACACACACACACACACACACACAGTAACAGAAATGAACTCACACACACACACACACACACACAGACACACAGAGACACACACACAGACACACACAGAGACACACACACAGACACACACACAGGTAGACACACACAGAGACAGACACACACACACACAGACACACACACACAAACACACACAGAGACACACACACACACAGATAGACACACACAAACAGTAACACAAACAAACAAACAAACACACACACACACACACACACACACACACACACACCTGCCTCAGCGCGGCGTCTCACTGATCCCAGAACAACCTTGATGGAGTAAATCTGAACATACAGCCTGCGGCCCGAGGCCGACTCCTCTTCCTCCTCTTCCTCTTCCTCCTCCACCACCTCTTCCTCCTCCTCCTCCCCTCTTCCTCCTCCTCCTCCTCCTCCTCTTCCTCCACCTCCTCCTCCTCCTCCTCCTCTTCCTCCTCTCCTCCTCTTCCTCCTCCTCCTCCTCCTCCTCTTCCTCCACCTCCTCCTCCTCCTCTTCCTCCTCGTCCTCCTCTTCCTCCTCCTCCTCCTCCACCACCTCTTCATCCTCGTCCTCCTCTTCCTCCTCTTCCTCCACCACCTCTTCCTCCTCCTCCTCGTCTTCCTCTTCCTCCTCCACCAGCTCTTCCTCCTCCTCCTCTTCCTCCTTGTCCTCCTCCTCCTCTTCCACCTCCTCTTCCTCCTTCCTCCTCGTCCTCCTCTCCTCCTCCTCCTCCTCCTCCTCCTCCACCTCCTCCTCCTCCTCTTCCTCCTCCTCCTCCTCTTCCTCCTCTTCCTCCTCCACCACCTCTTCCTCCTCCTCCTCCTCTTCCTCCTCCTCCTCCTCCTCCTTTCCTTCACCTCCTCCTCGTCCCCCTCTTCCTCCTCCTCCTCCTCTTCCTCCACCTCCTCCTCCTCCTCCTCCTCCTCTTCCTCCACCACCTCTTCCTCCTCCTCCTCGTCTTCCTCTTCCTCCTCCACCAGCTCTTCCTCCTCCTCCTCTTCCTCCTTGTCCTCCTCCTCCTCTTCCACCTCCTCTTCCTCCTCCTCTTCCTCCTCCTCTTCCTATTCCTCCTCCTCTTCCTCCTCCACCTCCTCTTCCTCCTCCTCCTCCTGCAGGGCACTTCCTCCTCTCTTTTCTCCTCTTTCTGCCCTCTATATTCTCTATTCTCTCGCTCTTCCTCATCTTATTTACTCTCATCTTCCCTTCCCCTTTATCTTTCTTCATCTTTTATTTTTTCTTCCCTTTCTCTCCCTCTCTTTTCTCCTTCCTCGCTCTTTTTCAACTCATCTTCTTTAACTTCCTGCTCCCTTTCTTACTAATCCTCCTCACTTTCTACACAGTTCGGCTTATTTTCTCCTCCTTCTTCCCTCTCTCCCTCTCTCTTTTAGAGCTTCTGCTCATCCTCTACACCGCCTTCCTTCCTTACTTCTTATTCCATATTTTTTCTCTTCTTCTCTATTATTTGTCTCCACTTCCTCCTTCCGCCTCTTTCCTTTTTTTTCTCGACTTCATTTCTCTTCTTCTACTTATTTTTTTAACCCCCTCTCTCCTTCTTCTTCT
>CM049376.1:2318479-2378479 GCA_026937815.1 Etheostoma perlongum
CACCCTTTAACCCCTCATTTTTTCTTCCCTCCCTTTACCTTTCTTCCATTTTGCCCTTTTTCTTCCATCCCTCGTTCACTTTTACCCTTCCAACTTGCCTCATCCTTTGATCTCTTTTCTCCTTCATCTTTCTTCCGTCTTTCCTTCTTTCTTCCAGATTTCTGTCACCCCCTTTCCTTTATCTCTTAATTCTTTTCCTTTCTTCTTTCATTTCCCTCCATCCCTTCATCTTTCTTCTCCCATTTTTCTTCCCTCCATCCATCTCGATCACCCTTTTCCCTTTCATCATACTTCTCTTTCCTTCGTACTTAAATCTTTCTTTCTTCTGTCCTTTCCCGCCATCCCTCTATCATTCTTTAAACTCCATTTATCCCTCCATCTTCCCTCCATCCCTCCATCTCTCTTTTCCCCATCATCTTTCCACCGTCCCTCCGCCCAATTCTTTCTCCTCTCCTATCATTTCTCTCTCATCCATCTTTACATGTTTTCCTTCCCCTCAGTTTCTGTTCCCTCCATCCTGCCCTCCATCCTTACACATCCCTCCATCCTTCTCTTCCTCCATGCTAACAGGATTCTCCCTCCCTAACATCCGGAGGTCTTCCCTTAGTCCCGTCACTGGTAACATTTCCACGCCTCCCTCCCTCCATCCTTCTCTGTCCGCTCTGACTTTCTTCTCCTCCCTCCATTCTCCCTCCGTTCTACCTCCATTCTCCCTCAATCCTTTCTCCCACTGTTCTCCCTCCCTCCATCCTCTCTGTCTTCCCTCTGTTCTCCCTCCCTCCATCCTCCCGCTGTCCTCCCTCCCTCCATCCTCTCTGTCTTTCCTCTGTTCTCCCTCCCTCCATTCTCCTTCCATCCTCCCTCTGTTCTCCCTCCCTCCATTCTCCTTCCATCCTCCCTCTGTTCTCCCTCCCTCCATCCTCCCTCCCTCTGTCTTCCCTCTGTTCTCCCTTCTTTGCTCTGTCCTCCCTTTATCCTCCCTGCTTCTTTGCTCTGTTCTCCCTCTGCCATCCCTCTGTCCTTCTTCTGTCTTCCCCCCTTCTTTGCTCTGTCCTCCCTCCATCCTAGCTCTGTTCTCCCTCTGTCCTCCCTCCTTCTTACCCCCTTCTTTGCTCTGTCCTCCCTCCATCCTAGCTCTGTTCTCCCTCTGTCCTCCCTCCTTCTTACCCCCTTCTTTGCTCTGTCCTCCCTCCGTCCTCCCTCCATCCTTCCTCCGCCATCCCTCCATCCTCCCTCCGTCCCCCTTCTGTTCTCCCTCCGTCGTCCCTCCATCTTTTTCTCTAAACTTTTTTCTTACTACAATTTGTGTCTTCCAACCCTCTACCTTTCTTCCATATCTCCATCTTTCTTCCATCCCTCCGTGCCCATTCATCCCTTCATCCCTTCATCCTTCTTCCATCAATATTTTACCCACGGTCCCCCACTGGACTGCCAGTTCAACTCCTCTTCTCTCTTATTAACGGGTCCAAAATGCTGCGAACAAAGACGTCTCTCCCTCGTCACATTTCATGTGCTGATGGAGTCCTCTAATTACAGACGAGTGTTTGAGGGTTATTAAAACTCTCCGTTAGTCTGCAAACACACACCTGCTGGATGTGTGTGTTCTGCATTTTGTTTGTGTGCTTATTATGTCTTTATATCTGTGTTTCTGTGTGTTTCTGTGTGTTTTGTGTCTCTCTCACACATACACACATGCCCTCTTTTGACCCCTCCCATAATTGCTGTCACTCAAACCCTCCAAACACACAAACAAACACAAAGGCTGCGCTCCCGCTCTCCTCCGAGGACCCACAACACCCTAAACACAGCCGAACACACCCCGCAGATCGACACCTCGGCCCTGCGCGAGACAAAAGGGCGCGCCACTCCGAGTGGAAGGCCTGCCTGTCAGAGCCGCTGAACAGACCCATTGTCTCGCTCTTTTAGCCCTCGCTGTCGGCTCAATTGGCCCCTTCAGCGGCGACGTGGAGCCCTCTCTCCGCAGCCGTCACCACGTTTTAAAAAGGGCAGAGACAAAGCGGCGGAGAGGCGCAGGGGGGTTCATGTTTACTGCACACAGACATGATGGGTTCATGTTGAAGGGAGCTGTTTTGAACTGTGTCGTTGTGGAAGTGCTCTCCGAGATCCAGCGTGCGACACGACAGACGCGAGGATTCACATCTGTATCGGCTCAGTATTTTCATTATGGATTAATCGGAGTATGTTTCAATTGATAGACACACTGTTTTGGTTTATTTTTTTATTTTACCTTTATTTTGGGAATGTTTCCCATTTCTGATTCAGAATCTCTTTTTAAAAAGAGTTTCACATGAAAGATCTGACTCAGAACAAAATCACCGATCAGTGATCAGCTAAATATTCTTCAGCCTGTTTTTATAATCTTCAAAGCTAATGAAATAACTCTTAAAAGTTAAGACACCGGCCCTTTAGTGTGTGTGTGTCTGTGTGTGTGGGTCTGCGTGTGTGTGTGTGCGTGTGTGTGTCTGCGTGTGTGGGTCTGCGTGTGTGTATTTGTGGGTGTGTGTGTGTGTGTTTGTGCGTTGTGGGTGCATGCGTGTGTGTCTGTATGTGTGTGTGTGTGTGTGTCTGTGTGTGTGTCTGCGTGCGTGCGTGTGTGTGGGTCTGCGTGTGTGTGCGTTGTGGGTGCATGCGTGTTTGTCTGTGTCTGTGTGTGTGTGTGTGTCTGCGTGCGTGTGTGTCTGCGTGCGTGCGTGTGTGTGTGTGTGTGGGTCTGTGTGTGGGTCCATGCGTGTTTGTCTGTGTCTGTGTGTGTGTTTGTGTGTCTGCGTGCGTGTGTGTCTGCATGCGTGCGTGTGTGTGTGTGTGTTTGTGCGTTGTGGGTGCTTGCGTGTTTGTCTGTGTCTGTGTGTGTGTTTGTGTGTGCGTGCGTGTGTGTTTGTGCGTACGTGCGTGTGTTTGTGCGTGCATGTGTGTGTCTGCGTGTGTGTGTGTCTGCGTGTGTGCGTGTGTGTTTGTGCGTGTGTTTGTGCGTGTATGCGCGTGTGTTTGTGCGCGTGTGTTTGTGCGTGTGTAGTGACACTCTATAACAGCGAATTTGGCTCCATAAATGTAGTTTAACCCTTGTGTCGTCTTCCCGTCCACCATGCACGTTTTCTCTGGCTCAAAATTGAAAATTTGAACATTTATTTTATTTATTTATTCTTTTTTCCAAGTCTTTTGTCACTTATTCTTGTTTGTTGATTGTTTTCCGCGCTTGTTTTTTGTTGTTTTTGTAGCACTTCTTGAACCTTTTTTCTGACATTTAAGTCATTTTTTCCATTGTTCTTTTATCAATTATTTTCTTCAAAAACACTATACAATTGAATAATATATTTTTGGAGAATTTGGTTAAAGTAAAACCCAAATTCCTGACCCGAAGACACCAGGAGGGTTAATAGATCACACAAATACATATTATTTATGTTCCCTGGACTGCGATTACAAATCCCATGCACCTCCTGCTGACTCCCAGCTGCTGTTCACTTTAACGACAGTTGAACTAGATCTAATCCTGTTCATCTAATCCGGTTTATCTGCAGGATACGGCTTTAACACCAGCAGCCTGTTACACTCTGTGATAAACTCTCTTTGTGTCCATCTGTTGTTAGGTCCTCAGGTCTCTGTACGAACTGACCCTGAATCAGCCCTCGTGGGGCTCCACAGGGCTCCTCACTGGGCCCACTGCCAGATTAATTATTTAACCCTCATGTTGTCCTCGGGTCAAATTGACCCGTTTTCCTATATCAGTGTTCTTTTTAAATCCCCAAAATAACATGAGAACGCTCTTTGCCAAGTACAAATCTCTACTTTCATTAATTTTGGGGCGTCTTATTCAATTTTATAGCATTGTAAAACACATGGAAGTGTTTTTGAAATAGTATTGAGTAAAAGTTGACATATTCCAGTCTGTGATTATCATCAACATCCATTCCTTTAATTTTAGTCTCAATAATTCCTAATTTCTGCTTTTCTAACTCAAACATTAGGTATAATTTCCTAATAAATGAGGTTTATTGACCATAAATTCCAAAAATAACTGTAAAACTAAAGTTAATTATTATATAGTTTCATGTCGGTTTGTTCACACTCCTTTCTTTTCTCCATTGACGCCTACAACGATCGCTCACACCGATATGTTATGTACGACATACCCCGAACCCGTACTAAAAGGTTTTTAAAAGTTTTTGCTCCCTAATCCTGGAGTGAGCTACAGAGTCACGCTTAATACGAATTTAGCCCAGTCCACCACCTGAGCTACCCGGGCGCCCCCCGATATGAGGGAAGTCAACCTTCGGCCCCTGGCTTCCCCGTGTCATCTCTCCGTATTGTCTCCCGGGAAGACGCTGGTTGGCTTTTGGACCCGGCGTTGGTTGATTGACACATTGACATAGGGGCGGGGCTTCAGCTGCCCTCTGACCTATGGCGGAGCTCGGTGTGTGTCCGGATGGATGAGTGGCGGCTGCCTGTCAGAGCTGCGAGTTTGAACTGTTGGTTTTTCTTTTCCTCGCGTTTGTTTCTCTCTCTCTCTCTCTCTCTGAGGGCGGCTACATATATACATACATATACACACATATACATATATATACATACACGTACATACATACATAATATGTATACACATACATACATATATACATACATACATACATATATACATACATATACACACATATACATATATATACATACACGTACATACATACATAATATGTATACACATACATACATATATATATACATACATACATATATACATACATATACACACATATACATATATATACATACACGTACATACATACATAATATGTATACACATACATACATATATACATACATATACACACATATACATATATATACATACACGTACATACATACATAATATGTATACACATACATACATATATACATACATATACACACATATACATATATATACATACACGTACATACATACATAATATGTATACACATACATACACACATACATACTGTATGTAAATACATACTGTACATACCTACATACATACATATATACATATATACATACATACATACATATATACATACTGTACATACCTAAATACATACAGTACATAGCTACATACATACAAATGTATGTAGGTATGTACTGTATATGTATGTATATGTACAGTATGTATATATGTATGTACAGTATGTGTATGTGTATGTACATATATATATGTATATATGTATGTATATGTATATATGTATATATATATATGTGTATATATGTATATGTATATATGTGTATGTGTATATATATACATATATATGTGTATATATGTATATATGTGTATGTGTATGTACATATATGTGCATATATATGTATGTATATATGTGTTATTACACTCTTTTATTGTCACAGATCTGCGTTTGAGTGTAAGGAGCCTTTTTGCCGCGCTGAGGGAAATCTAACCCAGATTCAACGTTTGATAATTCATTATTATTTTAAACAAACATTCGTCTGTTTCTGCCTCGTTCAGTCTGCGTCTCGAAATCTAACAAAGCGGCCACACTCGTGTCCACATTTTAATTGCGTTTCCCTGACAACCCTGATGTTCAGGCCTGTCTCACTTTGCTCTGATCCCCCTCTGGGTGTTAACACACACACACACACACACACACACACACACACACACACACACACACACACACACACACACACACACACACACTCTGGCAGTTTAATTAAATCCATTAAATGCCTTGTAGGCCCGGATCAATCCTTACCTGAATGGCTGCTGACTAATTGTTCCGTTAACGAGGGGGGTTAACGGCCAGATCAAAGGCTCCGGCGGCGTAATTAGCAGAAGGCAGAGAGAGAAACAAAGGATGCTGGGACTTTTTTTTCTCGCTGGAACGTCACATTTAAAGAGACACAGATTGGCGGAGGGGTCTCCAGAAGAGTGTTTGAGTTTCTCTAAATTAAGACCACATTTCCCATCAGCCTTGTTGTGGGATCTTTTCTTCTAAACAAGAATGGGGACAGTGCTGAGCTCAGATTGGAATTGATCTGGGATCTTCCCCTTATGAGGTCATAAGGGGCAAGGTTACGTCCCCTTTCTCTGCTTTGCCTGCCCAGAGAATCCCCCACCCCCCCACCCCACCCCCCACGAGTACACAGTAACACATTACAGTATTAGAGGACCACTAAGGTCTATATAAAAGAGACTTCAGATACAGTATTAGGGACCACTAAGGTCTATATAAAAGAGACTTCAGATACAGTATTAGGGGACCACTAAGGTCTATATAAAAGAGACTTCAGATCCAGTATTAGGGGACCACTAAGGTCTATATAAAAGAGACTTCCAGATACAGTTTTAGGGGACCACTAAGGTCTATATAAAGAGACTTCAGATACAGTATTAGGGGACCACTAAGGTCTATATAAAAGAGACTTCAGATACAGTATTAGGGACCACCAAGGTCTATATAAAAGAGACTTCAGATACGGTATTAGGGACCATTAATGTCTATATAAAAGAGACTTCAGATACAGTATTAGGGACCACTAAGGTCTATATAAAAGAGACTTCAGATACAGTATTAGGGACCACTAAGGTCTATATAAAGAGACTTCAGATACAGTATTAGGGACCACTAAGGTCTATATAAAGAGACTTCAGATACAGTATTAGGGGACCACTAAGGTCTATATAAAAGAGACTTCAGATACAGTATTAGGGGACCACTAAGGTCTATATAAAGAGACTTCAGATACAGTATTAGGGGACCACGAAGGTCTATAGAAAAGAGACTTCAGATACAGTATTAGGGACCACGAAGGTCTATAATAGGTCTATAATCCAGCGCACCATGTCATGGGACCTTTAAAGGCATTTAGCTGCTTTCCCTTAATGGTCACTCAGACCTATTGTCTCCTTCTGCAAGGACAGGCTGTCATATATTTTACTAAGTTGACATACCGATTTCCATAAATAGTCTCCAGCCTCCTGCAGCTGTTACAGTAAGCAGTAAACCCTCTATATAGGCATTTGGCTACATCTCCATGTTACAGCTCATAGAGCAGTGAGACAGTTTTCGAACCAATCATTATCCAAACTCAAAGGAACATAACTCCATCGGAGCCGATAAAAACGGACTAGTTAAGAATATAAAGAAGAAAAAAAACATGGTGAAAGAGTGAAGAAAGAAAGTAACATCGAGATCCAGAATATATAAATAGTGTGTGTGTGTGTGTGTGTGTGTGTGTGTGTGTCCATCCGGCCTGGATTACAGCAGAGCCCGGCAGGCTTGCATCACACACACACACAGACACACACACACACACTTGATGCACACACACACACACACACACACACACACACACACACACACACACACACTTGATGCACACACACACACACACACACACACACACACACACCCTGCAGCTTCTTCTTTTGTGTGTGGTTTGCCTGCCGGCGCTCCTCTCTTTTTGTTCAAAGGAGGGTTTATCACATTTAGCGATTCTCCTTCTCCTCCCACTTATCCTTTCTTCTTCCCTTCTCTTCCTCCCCTTCTCGTCGCCTTCCTCCTCCTCCTTTTCCTCACCTCCTTGTCTCCTACTCCTCTTCTTCCTCTCCTCTATGCCGTCTTGAAGCTCCATCTTTTCATCTATTGTCTCCTTTCCTCTTCATCTACTTTTCCCTTTTATCTTTTTGAGTCTCAAACTGTCGCCTACTCCTCCTTGTTCTTAATTTCCTTCTTTTCGGCTTCTTTGCTAGTCTTGCTCTCCATCTCTCCTCTCGTCCTCCATCTCACCACGCCATCTCCAAAGCATTTCAGCTTTTTCTCACTTTCCTTTTATTAAAAATGTTACTATCTGCTTGTTTTCTTTTTCTTCCCCTCCCTGGTTCTGTTCATCCATCCTCCTGTTGTCTCCTCTTGATACAGCGTAGTAATGGCAATACTGTATAGATACACAGGCATATCGATCTTTTATTATATATTATATATTATATATTATATATGTGTTGGTCAGTTTGTTCCATTCTGCAGCAATACCATTGAAGTGAGATGAACAAACAGAGAAATGTTTCTTTTTAGATGAAACAGATGTTGATAAGTTTCCTTTTGGGGACGTCATTAGAAATTGGGGAAAAATTAGAAGTTGGAAAAAATGTTCCAAGAGCATGAATACGCAAATGTAAAATTTAAAGCCATGGCTTAAAATTTTACATTTGCGTATTCATGCTCTGGAAGTATTCTTATTGCAATAAGAATACTTGGCATTTATGGTGGTGGTAAATATTCATGTAAAAGGACGAGTTTGTGAACGGGCAACACCGATATGGATGATGAACAACTACACATGTTACACACTGGGACTTTAACTTGTAACAGAGTATTTGTACAGTGTGGTAGTAGTACTGTTACCTGTATCTAGAGTTTCTTCTCTGCGTCCTGAACAGATGTGTAAAGTCGTGCTGCAGTCCTGTGTGACAGCGTCTGGTTCTGACATCCTGACCAATGATGATGTAACTTCCTGAATGATGTTGTCTGTTCTGACATGGAGTCAGCATGATGTAAGAATAATACAATAACAACAATGAGTCGCAGGGATTTTATTCAATGTAGTAAAACAGGACTTTGCTTCTAGATACAGTAGATAAAACACTACATATTAATATGCTTTACATTAAATGCTGAAGAACAACGCGTGATGCTGTGCCTCCATTTTGGCTCATGAGCAGCAACAATATAAGCTGTGACACAGGAAACAGGAAGCTGAGCAGTGTGTCTGCACCTCTCATCAATCTGCTGATATACAGATAATAAGGAGCCATTTAAATTATGAAGTAGAGCTTTTCATAGTTAGATATTTCTGAAGCCAGTTGATATTATCATGCAGAGCATCCAGTAACCTTCTCAAGTCTGACTGCAAGGGTTAAACAGATAAAGACTTCTTTTGGCAGATCCATTGCCTTCTCTCAGCACAGCTTATTGACACCCAGGTGGACACGCTCACATGACCTATACACCGACCGTCAGTAGGAATTCGGTCTTGTAACCATCCGCTGACACTGAGGGAAGAAGATGATGTTTAGATCAAGGCTGATAGATTTAAGATTCAAAGTGTTCAGGAATGTGTCTCTTACCGTTCAGTCAGATCTCTTCCATCGATCCACTTCCATCTCCCTCCTTCAGCTCTCAGACCAATCCAGGGTGCGAACCTGCTGTAAAAACTGAATGCATCCTGACAAGAGAGAAATATTTATCAGAGATTTAAAGACTATTCTTTAATAAACACGCTGATCTACAGACTCACAGTGTGTTCAGACTTAGAGAAAATACATTTTATTTCAGAATTGTGTCGTAAAAACTCCCACAGCTTCCTCATTACCTCTTCATCTTCATATACAACAAACAAATCTGAACTCCGTGCTCTGCAGTCTTCTCGAGCTTCTTCCCAGGTTTTCATACCAGAAGGACTAACGTCATTATACAGAAAGCAGCTGGACCTGATGAGTTCCCATCCCTTCTGACAAGCTCCACACCGTCTCTCTGAAACTATAGAGACCAACCAATACACAGCATCACTACATTATTTTTTTGTTATCAAATGTTTGTTTTTTTACCACATTTAAGAAATAGACAGTCACAAACAATACACTGAGATGAGAACGAGTCCCAGGGCCAACAAAAAATATATATAATGACATTTTTACAAATACAAATAGGGATTAAACAGAGGAAAGTTTGGACGGAGGGAGACAACAACACACACACACACACACACACACACACACACAAACACCAGCCACCTGCCCAAGTTAGAGGTGCATTGCTGACTCTGTGAGGTCTTCACAGAGTCAGCAATGCACCACCATGTGTCCAGAGTCTTCCCTGGGACACCATTTATCCGCGAGTGGACACCTCCAACTAGACCACATCCAGGTAGGAAAGGGTCCACGTGCGGATAGACAGGTCGTGTGGTGTTTTCCAACGGGTCGCTATCATCCTCTGTGCAGCTGTGAGTCCAGCAAACACAGCACGGTTCTGGGTCCCAGAGAGCTGAAAGGCTGACAGCTCATTCAGAATCAAGACCTGAACAGTAACAGGCGCAGTAACATTAATCAAGGCGGAGATTTTGGAGGCAATATGGATCCAGAACTGACCAACGGGAGAAGACTCCCAGACCATGTGTAGATAGGTGCCTTGTGCTTTAATTGGGCAGAAAGTGCAGAAAGGGCAAAGGTGCATTTTCACAGGGGAGAGATACGTCCTATGAATGAAATTGTAGTGAATCTGCTGATGGTCTGGATTGTGAGACACTCTCTGTAATATTATTATTATTATTGGTTATTATTGGGATCTCATTATTGTGATCTTAACATACCGTTATTTTCTTTGGGGCAGTATTCATCGATGCTCCACTGAGCTCGACTGATGTTTTGTATCGGTCCTGTTAAGTTGTCACTGAGGATGCGATTGGTAACTGCAAAATAAAAATGAGCTTCTTATTTCTTTTCTTTTTTCAATTATGACACATTTACATTATAATAAAATACATTACAGGATGGATTCACAAGTTTCAAATGTATCTTAAAAAAATAGGCAGGTGTTCATATTAACATTAAAGTGTCAATATTATGAAAAAGAAATGTCTGGTATTTGAGTGTTATTTTATGACTCTGGTGCTTCCACTTGATTGTACACAAATGCAAGATTTTTACAATTTTAATCACTTTGTTAAGTTTTTCCTTCTTAAACCGACTTTTAAATGTTCAAATAATCGAGCTCCAGCTGAACTTTTCTGGCAAAAACAAAAACAAGGAGAGTGGCCACTAGGGGAGCAGTGGGTGGCAACTGCATAGCAGAGGGGGCAAAACCACTTTCATGTTTTTCAGTGATAGGGACAAATTTTTGGAATGATTTACCAAATAACAACACAAACGGAACTGAAAACATTTAATAGAAACGTGAAATACATCTAACCACTGAATCAGTTGTGTTGCTGTAATGTAATGTCCGTGCTAGATGCCTGGCTGGTTGAGCATGGCTGCCAGGGTTCACCCCGCGGGGGGGGATAAACAAGTAGCGTAGTCTAAGTTTGTCAAAAAATGGTTTTATCTTTAAATATCTTTTGTGTTTCTATCAATCTGCTTCAGAAATCCTTTCCGGGAAAACACAAAGAGAGAACTTGGTACTATAAAGGTTGTAACTTTAGATGTTACACACTTGATTTCTCTAAATCAGACTGCTAAAGTCTCATTTTAGCTTCAGATACACTTTGGAATATGTCTTTGAGCAGAGCCAGTATGAAGAGGAGGAAGGATTACATCGAGCAAAAACTGTTTCTATGAACATCTGGCCATCAGACGGACTTGAGAAAATGTGAACCGGTCCTTTAAATAACAACAACAAGTTAAGACAGTGGTACTCACAGTATATACGGAGGCCCATGATGACCAACAGTATCAGCCAACACACTGCTATGGGTAGAAAAGACTGAAAGAAACAGCGAACCCTCTGGCCTGAGAGAGAAATTTGAGATTAGATGAATAGACTCTGTTCATCCCAAATCAGGGAAATGTAAATATATTCTGCACACATACAGAATATAAAAGAAATAATAAATAGGACAGAATACAAGAACAATTAAAGCTGAAAGCAGAAGTATAGGGGCGGTTCAGTATCACATAACAATCATGTAAATTGGATGATGTTTGTCATATAAGGCTGAGTTCCTGTTGCCAGCAACATCCTGAAATGCTTAAAATACATACATTGTGGTGAGTTTTTCAGTATAAGGTCTCCAAAACGGCTATTCATTGTGCAGGAAAAGAAGTAATAATAATTAAAGCTGCAAGCAGTGTTGGACGGGCCCTCCACTGCACGCGTCTGGGTTACTGGAGAACGCCGCTCCCTGCATTTGAGCGGCACTCAGACACCGCAAATCGTCACCAATGACAAGGGAACTCGCTGCTGAGCTCAATGATACCTCGTACATGACTCTACGTAGTACAGTTAATTAGCTGTGAAAGGCGGCGTGCCAAACCGTGAGCAATGAAAAAGGAAGTCTCTGCTGAGTTAAATGATACCTCACATGCAATTTCTCCATTGACAATTGGAATAAACCATAAAATTTTAACCGTTGATGATAGACTTAAAACCAGCTACCACATGACTCAGCGATCGTATATGCTCATATATGCCAAAAGTTCATGGGGCACCAACTTTGTTTTGAGATAAATGTCTTTTATTTACTTTTAATTTTACAATCCTGAACAATCCCACAAGCAAGCCATTTTTGTGTGTGCCTATTCTCGAAATCCTTAAAATACATAAATTTTCACCAGGTTCGATGCAACCGCAAATTTTGGTGAGTTTTTCAGTATAAGGTCTCCAAAAAAGGCTATTCATTGTGCGGAAAAAGAAGTAATAATAATTAAAGCTGCAAAGTCTTAATTTTAATGACTTCGTCTTTAAGGTGTTGAGATGGTACAGACCAAATTTGTTGAAATCTCTAGGAGGAGTTCGTTAAAGTATAGCGCCTTGTCTTTTAGGCCTATTTCCTGTTGCCACTAGGGGCGCTATGACTTTGAGCCAATATCAGCATGTATATGTCGTCAGGGGCAGACTCTGATGAATCTGAAAAGTTTCGAGCCAATCGGACAATGTACACTCAAGTTACACCCACTTCCTGTTTCTATGGCAAAACGCACAAGATGGCCGCCCTGCCACGGCCACGCCCTATGACGAAAAGTTTTTCTTTTAATAACTTTTCATCGGTAACATCTTAAGATGACACAGACCCAATTTGAAGTTGATCGGATGAAATCTCTAGGAGTTTGTTAAAGTACAACAAATGTGTGAAATGTACCTGGACGAGCTGCCATTTTCTTCCCAGTGCGTGCTGGAGCATTAACATAGTTAGCTGCTGCTTCTTCCTCTATTTCCTCTGAAAGACAAACGTCAAACACAAATGTAGACAATATTCTGCCACATAGACATATATTAGATTAACATACAGACACATAAACATCAGAGTATTTTTAATTACCGATTTCGTCCTGTGGAGTTCTGATCATCCTGAACAGATGTGTAAAGTCCTGCTGCAGTCCTGTATGAGAGCTGTTAGGAGGGCGTCTGCTCCGCTGAGACCGTCTTTACACTTCTGCTTTGAGGATGTGACTGTTTTTTTTCTTTTAAAACGTCAGCTGTTGTAATAGGGTTCTTGTGACATCACAGGAGGAAAAAAGTCAGAAATGTACAGACCCTGGTTGCCTAAATAATTACACTGATTACAAAAATGTTTGATTATAACACGGCTGAAAATTTAGCTTTTGCTGCCAGTGTGTTGTCAAGCTTCAAAAGCATCATGCATTATGAAAAATCATATGTACCGACTCAAATTTCCCAGAGAATATGTTTAGTTGTTAGTTCTGCTTTTTAGATGAGAGAGAGTTGTTGTGTGGGTAACAGCTAATGTCGTAAGTCTTCTCCTTTAATGGTGTTAACCACACTGGGCGTGTCTGCAGCATTAACCCACACTGCTGCCTTCAGCATAGATAAGACCCATCTGATGAAACATGAACTTCTTCTTTTTGCTGTTTCTTTCAGTCCAGAGGCGTAAGTCCTGGGCGTGCTGTTCTTACAGGGAGGTGTGTTCAGGTGCATTCTGGGCGTGCTGGTCTTACAGGGAGGTGTGTTCAGGTGCATTCTGCGCGTGCTGGTCTTACATGGAGGTGTATTCAGGTGCATTCTAGGCGTGCTGGTCTTTCAGGGAGGAGTGTTCAGGTGCATTCTGGGCGTGCTGGTCTTACATGGAGGTGTATTCAGGTGCATTCTAGGCGTGCTGGTCTTGCAGGGAGGTGTGTTCAGGTGCATTCTGGGCGTACTGGCCTTACAGGGAACAGAAACTCCAATTGGACAGATAGTCTAGCTAGCTGTCTGGATTTACCCTGCAGAGACCTGAGGACCAGGTAACCATAGTCCTCAGATTGGACAGATAGTCTAGCTAGCTGTCTGGATTTATCCTGCAGAGACCTGAGGACCAGGTAACCATAGTCCTCAGATTGGACAGATAGTCTAGCTAGCTGTCTGGATTTAATCCTGCAGAGACCTGAGGACCTGATAACCAGAGACCTGAGGACCAGGTAACCAACACGTCCTCAGATTGGACAGATATTTAGCTAGCTGTCTGGATTTTCTGAGAAAAAAGAAGAAGACTCCTGTTCCTGACCTGATTTTGAATATGTGGTCCTCCATGAGTCCTTTTCTAGAAATCATACCGCCGTTAGCAGCATTAACAGCATTAGCACAGCTTAGCAGTATTAGGACTGAAGTTTATCATGTGACAGGAAAACATCCGGAGGTGATGAATGTCTCTGACCAGAATATATTTTAAGATGGAGCATGAATACGAACATCGTCTACCCCAGTTCATGCAAAAAGAAATGTAAACTCCTGTTCAAGCCAATAAGAATACTTGTCTTCATTGATGGAAATTTTGAATCCATGTGACCGCAACACTCCATGTTTTCTTCATAACTTGTAACAGGTTTTTACAGTGTGGTTGTACCATTACCTGTAATCTAGAGCGTTAGCAGCATCCTGAACAGATAAAGTCGTTAGCATTCCTGTGTGACAGCAGGTTCTTATATCCTGACCAATGATGATGTTTATCATGAATGATGTTGTCACATGGAAAGCATGATGTAAGAATAATAATAATAACAACAATGAGTCGCAGGGATTTTATTCACTGTAATAAAACAGGACTTTGCGTCTAGATACAGTAGATAAAACACTACATATTAATATGCTTTACATTAAATGCTGAAGAACAACGCGTGATGCTGTGCCTCCATTTTGGCTCATGAGCAGCAACAATATAAGCTGTGACACAAGAAACAGGAAGCTGAGCAGTCTGTCTGCACCTCTCATCAATCTGCTGATATACAAATTATAAGCAGCTCTAACAAAGGTTATTAATAGTTAATAGTTTAGTATCATACCTAATTCCCCTATTTATTACATTTACACACACACAGCTTTCAAAGTAATTAATTCATGAATATTTGTTTTCTCTTTTCATACAGCAAACTAAATAAAATGCCTATTTTTTTGATGAACAATCGATTTAAATTATGAAGTAAAGCTTTTCATAGTTAGATATGTATGAAGCCAGTTGATTTTATCATGCAGAGCATCCAGTAACCTTCTCAAGTCTGACTGCAGGGGTTAAACAGATAAAGACTTCTTTTGGCAGATCCATGGTTTTCTGGCAGCACAGCTCTCTGTTTTCCAGACGAACACACGGACAGAAATTACACACTGACCGTCAGTAGGAGGTGGTTTATGTTTCCATCTAGGATCGCCATGTAACCTTTCGCTGAAACTGAGTGAAGAAGAGAATGTTTAGATCAAGGCTGATAGATTTAAGATTCAAAGTGTTCAGGAATGTGTCTCTTACCGTTCAGTCAGATCACTTCCATCGATCCACTTCCATCTCCCTCCTTCAGCTCTCAGACCAACCCAGGGTCTGGTCGTTCTGTCAAAACGGAGTACACCCTGACAAGAGAGAAACATTTATCAGAGATTTAAACACTATACTTTAATAAACACACTGATCTACAGACTCACAGTGTGTTCAGACCTAGAGAAAATACATTTTATTTCAGAATTGTGTCGTAAAAACTCCCACAGCTTCCTCATTACCCGTTCATCTTCATCATCATGTACAACAACCAAATCTGAACTCCGTGCTCTGCAGTCTTCTCGAGCTTCTTCCCAGGTTTTCCGATCAAAAGTATTAAACAGATAGCAGCTGGACCTGAAGAGTTCCCATCCCTCCTGACAAGGTCTACACCGTCTCTCTGAAACTACAGAGACCAACCAATAAACAACATCACTACTCTGTGACATATAATTTTTTTGTTATCAAAGTTTTTTTTTAACATATTTAAGAAATAAACAGTGACAAACAATCACAAACAATACACTGAGACAAGAAAGGATGGAACAAAAAAAAATACACAACTATTTTTCACAAATGCAAATAATGATTAAACAGAGGAAAGATTGGAGGGAGGGAGACGAGACAAAACAACACACACACACACACACACACACACACACACACACAGTCACCAAGCACCTGCCCAAGTTAGAGGTGCATTGCTGACTCTGTGAGGTCCTCAGAGTCCTCTGGGTCCCAGAAAGCTGAAAGGCTGACAGCTCATTCAGAATCAAGACCTGAACAGTAACAGGCGCAGTAACATTAAACAAGGCGGAGACTTTGGATGCAATATGGATCCAGAAACAGGAGAAGACCCCCAGAACATGTGTGGATATGTGCCTTGTGCTTTAATTGGGCAGAAAGTGCATAAAGGGCAGAAGTGCATTTTCACAGGGGAGATATATGTCCTATGAATGAAGTTGTAGTGAATCTGCTGATGGTCTGGATTGTGAGACACTCTCTGTAATATTATTATTATTATTGGTTATTATTGGATCTCATTATTGTGATCTTAACATACCGTTCTCTACTTTGGGGCAGTTTTCATCGATGCTCCACTGAGCTCGACTGATGTTTTGTATCGGTCCTGTTAAGTTCTTCCTCTCCGTCTCCAGCTCCTGGTTTCTTGTCTCCAGCTCCTGTTTTCGTGTCTCCAGCGCCTGGTTTCGTGTCTCCAGGTCCTGGTTTAATGCGGTCAGGTTTGTGATCGGTTTTTCAAAGACACTGTTGTTGAGGTTGCGATTGGTAACTGCAAAATGATAATGAGCTTCTTATTTCTTTTCTTTTTCCAATTATAACATATTATAATAAATTATAACATAATTAAAATAAAATACATTACAGGATGGATTCACATGTTTCAAATGTATCTTAAAACAATAGGCAGGTGTTCATATTAACATTAAAGTGCCCATATCATGAAAAAAAAAATTTCAGGTATTTGAGTGTTATTTCATGACTCTGGTGCTTCCATTTATTGTACACAAATGCAAAATTTTTACAATTTTGATAACTTTGTTAAGTTCTTCCTTCTTAAACCGACTTTTAAATGTTCAATTAATCGAGCGTCAGCCGTACTGTTGTGGCAAAAACAAAAACAAGGAGAGTGGCCACTAGGGGAGCAGTGGGTTGCAACTGCATAGCAGAGGGGGCAAAACCACTTTCATGTTTTTCAGGGATAAGGACACATTTTTGGAATGATTTACCAAATAACAACACAAACGGAACTGAAAACATTTAATAGAAACGTGAAATACATCTAACCACTGAGTCAGTTGTGTTGCTGTAATGTAATGTCCGTGCTAGATGCCTGGCTGGTTGAGCATGGCTGCCAGGGTTCACCCCGGATAAACAAGTAACCACTGGGGGGGATAAACAAGTAGCAAATTCTAAGTCTTTTGTCAAAAATGGTTTTATCTTTAAATATCTTTGTGTTTCTATCAATCTGCTTCAGAAATCCTGTCTGGGAAAAAACACAAAGAACCTGGGACTGCAGATGGTACTATAAATCTGGTTGTAACTTTTAGATGTTAAATAAATAAATAAAAAATAAACACTATAAAGGTTTGATTTACTCTAACTCAGACTGATGAAGCCTCATTTTCTTCAGATGAACTTTGGAATATGTCTTAGAGCAGAGCCAGTATGAAGAGGAGGAAGGATTACACCGAGCAAAAACTGTTTCCATGAACATCTGGCCATCAGACAGACTTGATCAAATGTGAACCGGTCCTTTAAATAACAACAACAAGTTAAGACAGTGGTACTCACAGTAGATACGGAGGCCCATGATGACCAACAGTATCAGCCAACACACTGCTATGGGTAGAAAAGACTGAAAGAAAACGAACCTCTGGCCTGAGAGAGAAATTTGAGATTAGATGAATAGACTCTGTTCATCCCAAATCAGGGAATAAATATATTCTGCACACATACAGAATATAAAAGAAATAATAAATAGGATGGAATACAAGAACACATAAAGCTGAAAGCAGAAGTATAGGGGCGGTTCAGTATCACATAACAATCATGTAAATTGGATGATGTTTGTCATTTAAAGGCTGATATCCTGATGCCAGCAGGGGGTGCTATAACCAATTTTTTGCTAATAGAGGTCCTCAGGCCTGGACCCTTGTCAATCGTAAGGCTCAATATTTTAGATTATGTAGGGGCGCTAGCAAAACCATTTTTCAGATTTTGATTATAAAGTCTCCAAAAGGCTACTCATTGTGCAGGAAAAGAATAATAATTAAAGCTGCAAGCAGTGTTGGGCCAGCCCTCCACTTCTCGCGTCTGGGTTACTGGAGAACGCCACTCCCTGTGTCTGAGCGGCACTCTGACACCGCAAATCATCACCAATGACAAGGGAACTCGCTGCTGAGTTCAATGATACCTCGCACAAGACTCTACATAGTACAGTTAATTAGCTGTGAAAGGCGGCGGGCAAAACCGTGAGCAATGAAAAAGGAAGTCTCTGCTGAGTTAAATGATACCTCACATGCAATTTCTTCATTGACAATTGGAATAAACCATAAAATTGTAACCGTTGATGGTAGACTTAAAACCATATACCACATGACTCAGCGATTGTATATGCTCATATAGATGCCAAAAGATCATGGGGCATTAACCTTTTTTTTGAGATAAATGTCTTTAATCGCACCATCTTTGTTTTGAGATAAATGTCTTTTATTCGCAATGTCTTGGATAAGTACTTCATTACCCACAATCCTGAAAAATCCCACAAGCAAGCCATTTTTTGTGTGCCTATTCTCGAAATCCTTAATATACATACATTTTCACCAGGTTCAATGCAACCGCAAATTTTGGTGAGTTTTTTGAGTATAAGGTCTCCATAAAGGCTATTCATTGTTTGGGAAAAGAAGTAATAATAATTAAAGCTGCAAAGTCTTGATTTTAATAACTTCATCTTTAAGGTATTGAGATGGTACAGACCAAATTTGTTGAAATCTCTAGGAGGAGTTCGTTAAATTATAGCGCCTTGTCTTTTAGGCCTATTTCCTGTTGCCACTAGGGGGCGGTATGACTTAGAGCCAATAGCAGCGTGTATATGTCGTCAGGGGCGGACTCTGATGAATCTGAAAAGTTCCGAGCCAATCGGACAATGTACACTCAAGTTACACCCACTTCCTGTTTCTATGGCAAAACGCACAAAACGGCCCCCTGCCACGGCCACGCCCTATGACGAAAAAGTTTTTCTTTTTAATAACTTTTCATCGGTAACATCTTAAGATGACACAGACTCAATTTGAAGTTGATCGGATGAAATCTCTAGGAGTTCGTTAAAGTACAACAAATGTGTGAAATGTACCTGGACGAGCTGCCATTTTCTTCCCAGTGCGTGCTGGAGCATTAACATAGTTAGCTGCTGCTTCTTCCTCCATTTCCTCTGAAAGACAAACGTCAAACACAAATGTAGACAATATTCTGCCACATAGACATATATTAGATTAACATACAGACACATAAACATCAGAGTATTTTTAATTACCGATTTCGTCCTGTGGAGTTCTGATCATCCTGAACAGATGTGTAAAGTCCTGCTGCAGTCCTGTATGAGAGCTGTTAGGAGGGCGTCTGCTCCGCTGAGACCGTCTTTACACTTCTGCTTTGAGGATGTGACTGTTTTTTTTCTTTTAAAACGTCAGCTGTTGTAATAGGGTTCTTGTGACATCACAGGAGGAAAAAAGTCAGAAATGTACAGACCCTGGTTGCCTAAATAATTACACTGATTACAAAAATGTTTGATTATAACACGGCTGTAAATTTAGCTTTTGCTGCCAGTGTGTTGTCAAGCTTCAAAAGCATCATGCATTATGAAAAATCATATGTACCGACTCAAATTTCCCAGAGAATATGTTTAGTTGTTAGTTCTGCTTTTTAGATGAGAGAGAGTTGTTGTGTGGGTAACAGCTAATGTCGTAAGTCTTCTCCTTTAATGGTGTTAACCACACTGGGCGTGTCTGCAGCATTAACCCACACTGCTGCCTTCAGCATAGATAAGACCCATCTGACAAAACATGAACTTCTTCCTTTTGCTGTTTCTTTCAGTCCAGAGGCGTAAGTCCTGGGCGTGCTGTTCTTACAGGGAGGTGTGTTCAGGTGCATTCTGGGCGTGCTGGTCTTACAGGGAGGTGTGTTCAGGTGCATTCTGCGCGTGCTGGTCTTACATGGAGGTGTATTCAGGTGCATTCTAGGCGTGCTGGTCTTGCAGGGAGGAGTGTTCAGGTGCATTCTGGGCGTGCTGGTCTTACATGGAGGTGTATTCAGGTGCATTCTAGGCGTGCTGGTCTTGCAGGGAGGTGTGTTCAGGTGCATTCTGGGCGTACTGGCCTTACAGGGAACAGAAACTCCAATTGGACAGATAGTCTAGCTAGCTGTCTGGATTTACCCTGAGACTAGAGAGACCTGAGGACCAGGTAACCATAGTCCTCATATTGGACAGATAGTCTAGCTAGCTGTCTGGATTTACCCTGCAGAGACCTGAGGACCAGGTAACCATAGTCCTCAGATTGGACAGATAGTCTAGCTAGCTGTCTGGATTTACCCTGCAGAGACCTGAGGACCTGATAACCAGAGTCCTCAGAAATCAGCCGCACGTTAGAACGCCAACACAGAGACAGAGGACGAAGACGGACATCCGGAAAGGTGATGAAAAGGTGACGAATATATCGTCACCTATTATTTTCTGAGAAGAAGAAGAAGACTCCTGTTCCTGAAATCTGGATTTTGAATCCATGTGGTCCTCCATGTTTCCTTCTTCTAACTTGCCGGTCCTGGAAGCGGCCAGAAACCCCCTTAGCAGTTAGCAGCATTAGCATTAGCAGCATTAGCATTAGCAGTATTAGCAGCAGCTGTGAGTTTATCATGTGACAGAGAAAACACAAAAGGCCGAGCAGTACGTCCTGTATGTCTCTCACCAGCTAATATATTTTAAGATGGAGCATGAATACGCAGCGTCTACCCCAGTTCATGCAAATGCAAATGTAAAATTTCAAGCCAATAAGAATACTTGGAATTGATGGTGGTGGTAAATATTCATGTAAAAGGACGAGTTTGTGACCGGCAACACTGATTTGGATGATGAACGACTACACACGTTACACACTGGGACTTTAACTTGTAACAGAGTATTTTTACAGTGTGGTAGCAGTACCATTACCTGTATCTAGAGTTTCTTCTCTGCATCCTGAACAGATGTGTAAAGTCGTGCTGCAGTCCTGTGTGACAGCGTCTGGTTCTGACATCCTGACCAATGATGATGTAACTTCCTGAATGATGTTGTCTGTTCTGACATGGAGTCAGCATGATGTAAGAATAATACAATAACAACAATGAGTCGCAGGGATTTTATTCACTGTAATAAAACAGGACTTTGCGTCTAGATACAGTAGATAAAACACTACTACATATTAATATGCTTTACATTAAATGCTGAAGAACAACGCGTGATGCTGTGCCTCCATTTTGGCTCATGAGCAGCAACAATATAAGCTGTGACACAGGAAACAGGAAGCTGAGCAGTCTGTCTGCACCTCTCATCAATCTGCTGATATACAAATTATAAGCAGCTCTAACAAAGGTTATTAATAGTTAATAGTTTAGTATCATACCTAATTCCCCTATTTATTACATTTACACACACACAGCTTTCAAAGTAATTAATTCATGAATATTTGTTTTCTCTTTTCATACAGCAAACTAAATAAAATGCCTATTTTTTTGATGAACAATCGATTTAAATTATGAAGTAAAGCTTTTCATAGTTAGATATGTATGAAGCCAGTTGATTTTATCATGCAGAGCATCCAGTAACCTTCTCAAGTCTGACTGCAGGGGTTAAACAGATAAAGACTTCTTTTGGCAGATCCATGGTTTTCTGGCAGCACAGCTCTCTGATTTCCAGACGAACACACGGACAGAAATTACACACTGACCGTCAGTAGGAGGTGGTTTATGTTTCCATCTAGGATCGCCATGTAACCTTTCGCTGAAACTGAGTGAAGAAGAGAATGTTTAGATCAAGGCTGATAGATTTAAGATTCAAAGTGTTCAGGAATGTGTCTCTTACCGTTCAGTCAGATCACTTCCATCGATCCACTTCCATCTCCCTCCTTCAGCTCTCAGACCAACCCAGGGTCTGGTCGTTCTGTGAAAACGGAGTACACCCTGACAAGAGAGAAACATTTATCAGAGATTTAAACACTATACTTTAATAAACACGCTGATCTACAGACTCACAGTGTGTTCAGACCTAGAGAAAATACATTTTATTTCAGAATTGTGTCGTAAAAAACTCCCACAGCTTCCTCATTACCTCTCATCTTCATCATCATGTACAACAACCAAATCTGAACTCCGTGCTCTGCAGTCTTCTCGAGCTTCTTCCCAGGTTTTCCGATCAAAAGTATTAAACAGATAGCAGCTGGACCTGAAGAGTTCCCATCCCTCCTGACAAGGTCTACACCGTCTCTCTGAAACTACAGAGACCAACCAATAAACAACATCACTACTCTGTGACATATAATTTTTTTGTTATCAAAGTTTTTTTTAACATATTTAAGAAATAAACAGTGACAAACAATCACAAACAATACACTGAGACAAGAAAGGATGGAACAAAAAAAAATACATATTACATTTTTCACAAATGCAAATAATGATTAAACAGAGGAAAGATTGGAGGAGGGAGACGAGACAAAACAACACACACACACACACACACACACACACACACCCCACACCAGTCACCAAGCACCTGCCCAAGTTAGAGGTGCATTGCTGACTCTGTGAGGTCCTCAGAGTCCTCTGGGTCCCAGAAAGCTGAAAGGCTGACAGCTCATTCAGAATCAAGACCTGAACAGTAACAGGCGCAGTAACATTAAACAAGGCGGAGACTTTGGATGCAATATGGATCCAGAAACAGGAGAAGACCCCCCAGAACATGTGTGATATGTGCCTTGTGCTTTAATTGGGCAGAAAGTGCATAAAGGGCAAAGTGCATTTTCACAGGGGAGAGATATGTCCTATGAATGAAATTGTAGTGAATCTGCTGATGGTCTGGATTGTGAGACACTCTGTAATATTATTATTATTATTGGTTGATATTGGATCCCATTATTGTGATCTTAACATACCGTTCTCTACTTTGGGGCAGTATTCATCGATGCTCCACTGAGCTCGACTGATGTTTTGTATCGGTCCTGTTAAGTTCCTCCAGCTCCTGGTTTCTTGTCTCCAGCTCCTGGTTTCGTTCTCCAGGCCCTGGTTTCGTCTCCAGGTCCTGGTTTAATGCGGTCAGGTTTGTGATCGGTTTTTCAAAGACACTGTTGTTGAGGTTGCGATTGGTAACTGCAAAATGAAAATGAGCTTCTTATTTCTTTTCTTTTTCAATTATAACATATTATAATAAATTATAACATAATTAAATAAAATACATTACAGGATGGATTCACATGTTTCAAATGTATCTTAAAACAATAGGCAGGTGTTCATATTAACATTAAAGTGCCCATATTATGAAAAAAAAAATTTCTGGTATTTGAGTGTTATTTCATGACTCTGGTGCCTTCCATTTATTGGCTAGAAACCAACAAATGCAAAATTTTTTACAATTTTGATAACTTTGTTAAGTTCTTCCTTCTTAAACCGACTTTTAAATGTTCAAATAATCAAAGGCCAGCTGAACCAGTTGTGGCAAAACCAAAAACAAGGAGAGTGGCCACTAGGGGAGCAGTGGGTGGCAACTGCATAGCAGAGGGGCAAAACCACTTTCATGTTTTTTCAGGGATAGGGACAAATTTTTGGAATGATTTACCAAATAACAACACAAACAGAACTGAAAAAACATTTAATAGAAACCCAGAAATACATCTAACCACTGAATCAGTTGTGTTGCTGTAATGTAATGTCCGTACTAGATGCCTGGCTGGTTGAGCATGGCTGCCAGGGTTCACCCTCTGGGAACTAAACAAGTAAAGTCTAAGTTTGTCAAAAAATGGTTTTATCTTTAAATATCTTTGTGTTTCTATCAATCTGCTTCAGAAATCCTGTCTGGAAAAACACAAAGAGGAACTTGGTACTATAAAGGTTGTAACTTTAGATGTTACACACTTGATTTCTCTAAATCAGACTGCTGAAGTCTCATTTTAGCTTCAGATACACTTTGGAATATGTCTTTGAGCAGAGCCAGTATGAAGAGGAGGAAGGATTACACGAGCAAAAACTGTTTCTATGAACATCTGGCCATCAGACAGACTTGAGAAAATGTGAACCTGTCCTTTAAATAACAACAACAAGTTAAGACAGTGGTACTCACAGTATATACACGAGGCCCATGATGACCAACAGTATCAGCCAACACACTGCTATGGGTAGAAAAGACTGAAAGAAACAGCGAACCCTCTGGCCTGAGAGAGAAATTTGAGATTAGATGAATAGACTCTGTTCATCCCAAATCAGGGAAATGTAAATATATTCTGCACACATACAGAATATAAAAGAAATAATAAATAGGATGGAATACAAGAACAATAAAGCTGAAAGCAGAAGTATAGGGGCGGTTCAGTATCACATAACAATCATGTAAATTGGATGATGTTTGTCATTTAAGGCTGATATCCTGATGCCAGCAGGGGGTCCTAAATGCAAATTTGCATAATAGAGGTCCTCAGGCCTGGACCCTTGTCAATAAGGCTCAAAACGGCTATTATGTGCAGGAAAAGAAGTAAAATACCATTTTTATGGCAGATTTTGATTATAAAGTCTCCAAAAGGCACTCATTGTGCAGGAAAAAGTAATAATAATTAAAGCTGCAAGCAGTGTTGGATTTGAATTCGTCTGAGTTACTGGAGACACCCACTCCCTGTGTCGTCACCAATGACAAGGGAACTCAAGGGAACTGCTGCTGCTTCAATGATACCTCGCACAAGACTCTACTACATACAGTTAATTAGCTGTGAAAGGCGGCGGGCAAAACCGTGAGCAATGAAAAAGGAAGTCTCTGCTGAGTTAAATGATACCTCACATGCAATTTCTTCATTGACAATTGGAATAAACCATAAAATTTTAACCGTTGATGATAGACTTAAAACCATATACCACATGACTCAGCGATTGTATATGCTCATATAGATGCCAAAAGTTCATGGGGCATTAACCAATCTCTTTGTTTTGAGATAAATGTCTTTTTATTTAATAAATGTTTTGGATAAGTATTTTACAAATCCTGAAAAATCCCACAAGCAAGCCATTTTTTGTGTGCCTATTCTCAAAAATCCTTAAATACATAAATTTTCACCAGGTTCAATGCAACCGCAAAATTTTGGTGAGTTTTTCAGTATAAGGTCTCCAAAAAGGCTATTCATTGTTTGGGAAAAGAAGTAATAATAATTAAAGCTGCAAAGTCTTGATTTTAATAACTTCATCTTTAAGGTGTTGAGATGGTACAGACCAAATTTGTTGAAATCTCTAGGAGGAGTTCGTTTAAAGTATAGCGCCTTTGTCTTTTAGGCCTATTTCCTGTTGCCACTAGGGGGCGGTATGACTTTGAGCCAATATCAGCATGTATATGTCGTCAGGGGCAGACTCTGATGAATCTGAAAAGTTTTATGTTAATCGGACAATGTACACTCAAGTTACACCCACTTCCTGTTTCTATGGCAAAAACAAGATGGCCGCCCTGCCACGGCCACGCCCCTATGACGAAAAGTTTTTTCTTTTAATAACTTTTCATCGGTAACATCTTAAGATGACACAGACCCAATTTGAAGTTGATCGGATGAAATCTCTAGGAGTTTGTTAAAGTACAACAAATGTGTGAAATGTACCTGGACGAGCTGCCATTTTCTTCCCAGTGCGTGCTGGAGCATTAACATAGTTAGCTGCTGCTTCTTCCTCTATTTCCTCTGAAAGACAAACGTCAAACACAAATGTAGACAATATTCTGCCACATAGACATATATTAGATTAACATACAGACACATAAACATCAGAGTATTTTTAATTACCGATTTCGTCCTGTGGAGTTCTGATCATCCTGAACAGATGTGTAAAGTCCTGCTGCAGTCCTGTATGAGAGCTGTTAGGAGGGCGTCTGCTCCGCTGAACACCGTCTTTACACTTCTGCTTTGAGGATGTGACTGTTTTTTTTCTTTTAAAACGTCAGCTGTTGTAATAGGGTTCTTGTGACATCACAGGAGGAAAAAAGTCAGAAATGTACAGACCCTGGTTGCCTAAATAATTACACTGATTACAAAAATGTTTGATTATAACACGGCTGTAAATTTAGCTTTTGCTGCCAGTGTGTTGTCAAGCTTCAAAAGCATCATGCATTATGAAAAATCATATGTACCGACTCACATTTCCCAGAGAATATGTTTAGTTGTTAGTTCTGCTTTTTAGATGAGAGAGAGTTGTTGTGTGGGTAACAGCTAATGTCGTAAGTCTTCTCCTTTAATGGTGTTAACCACACTGGGCGTGTCTGCAGCATTAACCCACACTGCTGCCTTCAGCATAGATAAGACCCATCTGACAAAACATGAACTTCTTCCTTTTGCTGTTTCTTTCAGTCCAGAGGCGTAAGTCCTGGGCGTGCTGTTCTTACAGGGAGGTGTGTTCAGGTGCATTCTGGGCGTGCTGGTCTTACAGGGAGGTGTGTTCAGGTGCATTCTGCGCGTGCTGGTCTTACATGGAGGTGTATTCAGGTGCATTCTAGGCGTGCTGGTCTTGCAGGGAGGAGTGTTCAGGTGCATTCTGGGCGTGCTGGTCTTACATGGAGGTGTATTCAGGTGCATTCTAGGCGTGCTGGTCTTGCAGGGAGGTGTGTTCAGGTGCATTCTGGGCGTACTGGCCTTACAGGGAACAGAAACTCCAATTGGACAGATAGTCTAGCTAGCTGTCTGGATTTACCCTGCAGAGACCTGAGGACCAGGTAACCATAGTCCTCAGATTGGACAGATAGTCTAGCTAGCTGTCTGGATTTACCCTGCAGAGACCTGAGGACCAGGTAACCATAGTCCTCAGATTGGACAGATAGTCTAGCTAGCTGTCTGGATTTACCCTGCAGAGACCTGAGGACCAGGTAACCATAGTCCTCAGATTGGACAGATAGTCTAGCTAGCTGTCTGGATTTACCCTGCAGAGACCTGAGGACCTGATAACCAGAGTCCTCAGAAATCAGCCGCACGTTAGAACGCCAACACAGAGACAGAGGACGAAGACGGACATCCGGAAAGGTGATGAAAAGGTGACGAATATATCGTCACCTATTATTTTCTGAGAAGAAGAAGAAGACTCCTGTTCCTGAAATCTGGATTTTGAATCCATGTGGTCCTCCATGTTTCCTTCTTCTAACTTGCCGGGTCCGGGAAGCGACGAAACCCGTTAGCAGCGTTAGCAGCATTAGCATTAGCAGCATTAGCATTAGCAGTATTAGCAGCAGCTGTGAGTTTATCATGTGACAGAGAAAACACAAAAGGCCGAGCAGTACGTCCTGTATGTCTCTCACCAGCTAATATATTTTAAGATGGAGCATGAATACGCAGCGTCTACCCCAGTTCATGCAAATGCAAATGTAAAATTTCAAGCCAATAAGAATACTTGGAATTGATGGTGGTGGTAAATATTCATGTAAAAGGACGAGTTTGTGACCGGCAACACTGATTTGGATGATGAACGACTACACACGTTACACACTGGGACTTTAACTTGTAACAGAGTATTTTTACAGTGTGGTAGCAGTACCATTACCTGTATCTAGAGTTTCTTCTCTGCATCCTGAACAGATGTGTAAAGTCGTGCTGCAGTCCTGTGTGACAGCGTCTGGTTCTGACATCCTGACCAATGATGATGTAACTTCCTGAATGATGTTGTCTGTTCTGACATGGAGTCAGCATGATGTAAGAATAATACAATAACAACAATGAGTCGCAGGGATTTTATTCACTGTAATAAAACAGGACTTTGCGTCTAGATACAGTAGATAAAACACTACATATTAATATGCTTTACATTAAATGCTGAAGAACAACGCGTGATGCTGTGCCTCCATTTTGGCTCATGAGCAGCAACAATATAAGCTGTGACACAAGAAACAGGAAGCTGAGCAGTCTGTCTGCACCTCTCATCAATCTGCTGATATACAAATTATAAGCAGCTCTAACAAAGGTTATTAATAGTTAATAGTTTAGTATCATACCTAATTCCCCTATTTATTACATTTACACACACACAGCTTTCAAAGTAATTAATTCATGAATATTTGTTTTCTCTTTTCATACAGCAAACTAAATAAAATGCCTATTTTTTTGATGAACAATCGATTTAAATTATGAAGTAAAGCTTTTCATAGTTAGATATGTATGAAGCCAGTTGATTTTATCATGCAGAGCATCCAGTAACCTTCTCAAGTCTGACTGCAGGGGTTAAACAGATAAAGACTTCTTTTGGCAGATCCATGGTTTTCTGGCAGCACAGCTCTCTGATGTCCAGACGAACACACTCTGGACAGAAATAAACTACACACTGACCGTCAGTAGGAGGAGGTGGTTTATGTTTCCATCTAGGATCGCCATGTAACCTTTCGCTGAAACTGAGGAAGAAGAAGAATGTTTAGATCAAGGCTGATAGATTTAAGATTCAAAGTGTTCAGGAATGTGTCTCTTACCGTTCAGTCAGATCACTTCCATCGATCCACTTCCATCTCCCTCCTTCAGCTCTCAGACCAACCCAGGGTCTGGTCAGTTGTAAAACTGAGTGCATCCCTGACAAGAGAGAAACATTTATCAGAGATTTAAACACTATACTTTAATAAACACGCTGATCTACAGACTCACAGTGTGTTCAGACCTAGAGAAAATACATTTTATTTCAGAATTGTGTCGTAAAAACTCCCACAGCTTCCTCATTACCTCTTCATCTTCATCATCATGTACAACAACCAAATCTGAACTCCGTGCTCTGCAGTCTTCTCGAGAGCTTCTTCCCAGGTTTTCCATCAAAAGGATTAAACAGATAGCAGCTGGACCTGATGAGTTCCCATCCCTCCTGACAAGGTCTACACCGTCTCTCTGAAACTACAGAGACCAACCAATACACAACATCACTACTCTGTGATATATAATTTTTTTTATCAAAGTTTTTTTTTTATTTAAGAAATAAACAGTGACAAACAATCACAAACAATACACTGAGACAAGAAAGGATGGAACAAAAAAAATACATATTACATTTTTCACAAATGCAAATAATGATTAAACAGAGGAAAGATTGGAGGGAGGGAGACGAACAAAAACAACACACACACACACACACACACACACACACACACAGTCACCAAGCACCTGCCCAAGTTAGAGGTGCATTGCTGACTCTGTGAGGTCCTCAGAGTCCTCTGGGTCCCAGAGAGCTGAAAGGCTGACAGCTCATTCAGAATCAAGACCTGAACAGTAACAGGCGCAGTAACATTAAACAAGGCGGAGACTTTGGATGCAATATGGATCCAGAAACAGGAGAAGACCCCCAGAACATGTGTAGATATGTGCCTTGTGCTTTAATTGGGCAGAAAGTGCATAAAGGGCAAAAGTGCATTTTCACAGGGGAGAGATATGTCCTATGAATGAAGTTGTAGTGAATCTGCTGATGGTCTGGATTGTGAGACACTCTCTGTAATATTATTATTATTATTGGTTATTATTGATCTCATTATTGTGATCTTAACATACCGTTCTCTACTTTGGGGCAGTATTCATCGATGCTCCACTGAGCTCGACTGATGTTTTGTATCGGTCCTTTTAAGTTCTTCCTCTCCGTCTCCAGCTCCTGGTTTCCTCCAGCTCCTGGTTTTCTTGTCTCCAGGTCCTGGTTTAATGGTCCTGGTTTAATGCGGTCAGGTTTGTGATCGGTTTTTCAAAGACACTGTTGTTGAGGTTGCGATTGGTAACTGCAAAATGAAAATGAGCTTCTTATTTCTTTTTTTTTTCAATTATAACATATTATAATAAATTATAACATAATTAAAATAAAATACATTACAGGATGGATTCACATGTTTCAAATGTATCTTAAAACAATAGGCAGGTGTTCATATTAACATTAAAGTGCCCATATTATGAAAAAAAAAATTTCTGGTATTTGAGTGTTATTTCATGACTCTGGTGCTTCCATTTATTGTACACAAATGCAAAATTTTTACAATTTTGATAACTTTGTTAAGTTCTTCCTTCTTAAACCGACTTTTAAATGTTCAATTAATCGAGAGTCAGCCGTACTGTTGTGGCAAAAAACAAAAACAAGGAGAGTGGCCACTAGGGGAGCAGTGGGTGGCAACTGCATAGCAGAGGGGGCAAAACCACTTTCATGTTTTTCAGGGATAAGGACACATTTTTGGAATGATTTACCAAATAACAACACAAACGGAACTGAAAACATTTAATAGAAACCTGAAATACATTTAACCACTGAATCAGTTGTGTTGCTGTAATGTAATGTCCGTGCTAGATGCCTGGCTGGTTGAGCATGGCTGCCAGGGTTCACCCCAGGGGGGATAAACAAACCAAGTAGCAAACTTCTAAGTTTGTCAAAAAATGGTTTTATCTTTAAATATCTTTGTGTTTCTATCAATCTGCTTCAGAAATCCTGTCTGGGAAAACACAAAGAGGGAACTTGGTACTATAAAGGTTGTAACTTTAGATGTTACACACTTGATTTCTCTAACTCAGACTGATGAAGCCTCATTTTAGCTTCAGATGAACTTTGGAATATGTCTTTGAGCAGAGCCAGTATGAAGAGGAGGAAGGATTACACCGAGCAAAAACTGTTTCTATGAACATCTGGCCATCAGACAGACTTGAGAAAATGTGAACCTGTCCTTTAAATAACAACAACAAGTTAAGACAGTGGTACTCACAGTAGATACGGAGGCCCATGATGACCAACAATATCAGCCAACACACTGCTATGGGTAGAAAAGACTGAAAGAAGCAACGAACCCTCTGGCCTGAGAGAGAAATTTGAGATTAGATGAATAGACTCTGTTCATCCCAAATCAGGGAAATGTAAATATATTCTGCACACATACAGAATATAAAAGAAATAATAAATAGGATGGAATACAAGAACACATAAAGCTGAAAGCAGAAGTATAGGGGCGGTTCAGTATCACATAACAATCATGTAAATTGGATGATGTTTGTCATTTAAGGCTGATATCCTGATGCCAGCAGGGGGTGCTATAACCAATTTTTGCTAATAGAGGTCCTCAGGCCTGGACCCTTGTAAATCGTAAGGCTCAATATTTTAGATTATGTAGGCTAGCAAGCCATTTTTATGGCGAGATTTTGATTATAAAGTCTCCAAAAAGGCTACTCATTGTGCAGGAAAAGAAGTAATAATAATTAAAGCTGCAAGCAGTGTTGGACGGGCCCTCCACTTCTCGCGTCTGAGTTACTGGAGAACGCCACTCCCTGTGTCTGAGCGGCACTCTGACACCGCAAATCATCACCAATGACAAGGGAACTCGCTGCTGAGTTCAATGATACCTCGCACAAGACTCTACATAGTACAGTTAATTAGCTGTGAAAGGCGGCGGGCAAAACCGTGAGCAATGAAAAAGGAAGTCTCTGCTGAGTTAAATGATACCTCACATGCAATTTCTTCATTGACAATTGGAATAAACCATAAAATTGTAACCGTTGATGGTAGACTTAAAACCATATACCACATGACTCAGCGATTGTATATGCTCATATAGATGCCAAAAGATCATGGGGCATTAACCTTTTTTTGAGATAAATGTCTTTAATCGCACCATCTTTGTTTTGAGATAAATGTCTTTTATTCGCAATGTCTTGGATAAGTACTTCATTACCCACAATCCTGAAAAATCCCACAAGCAAGCCATTTTTGTGTGTGCCTATTCTCAAATCCTTAAATACATACATTTTCACCAGGTTCAATGCAACCGCAAATTTTGGTGAGTTTTTTTGAGTATAAGGTCTCCATAAAGGCTATTCATTGTTTGGGAAAAGAAGTAATAATAATTAAAGCTGCAAAGTCTTGATTTTAATAACTTCATCTTTAAGGTGTTGAGATGGTACAGACCAAATTTGTTGAAATCTCTAGGAGGAGTTCAAAATTATAGCGCCTTGTCTTTTAGGCCTATTTCCTGTTGCCACTAGGGGGCGGTATGACTTAGAGCCAATAGCAGCGTGTATATGTCGTCAGGGGCGGACTCTGATGAATCTGAAAAGTTCCGAGCCAATCGGACAATGTACACTCAAGTTACACCCACTTCCTGTTTCTATGGCAAAACGCACAAGACGGCCGCCTGCCACGGCCACGCCCTATGACGAAAAAGTTTTTCTTTTTAATAACTTTTCATCGGTAACATCTTAAGATGACACAGACCCAATTTGAAGTTGATCGGATGAAATCTCTAGGAGTTTGTTAAAGTACAACAAATGTGTGAAATGTACCTGGACGAGCTGCCATTTTCTTCCCAGTGCGTGCTGGAGCATTAACATAGTTAGCTGCTGCTTCTTCCTCTATTTCCTCTGAAAGACAAACGTCAAACACAAATGTAGACAATATTCTGCCACATAGACATATATTAGATTAACATACAGACACATAAACATCAGAGTATTTTTAATTACCGATTTCGTCCTGTGGAGTTCTGATCATCCTGAACAGATGTGTAAAGTCCTGCTGCAGTCCTGTATGAGAGCTGTTAGGAGGGCGTCTGCTCCGCTTGAGACCGTCTTTTACACTTCTGCTTTGAGGATGTGACTGTTTTTTTTTTTTTTAAAACGTCAGCTGTTGTAATAGGGTTCTTGTGACATCACAGGAGGAAAAAAAAAAAGTCAGAAATGTACAGACCCTGGTTGCCTAAATAATTCACTGATTACAAAAAGAGTTTGATTAAACACGGCTGTAAATTTAGCAGCTGCCAGTGTGTTGTCAAGCTTCAAAAGCATCATGCATTATGAAAAATCATATGTACCGACTCACATTTCCCAGAGAATATGTTTAGTTGTTAGTTCTGCTTTTTAGATGAGAGAGAGTTGTTGTGTGGGTAACAGCTAATGTCGTAAGTCTTCTCCTTTAATGGTGTTAACCACACTGGGCGTGTCTGCAGCATTAACCCACACTGCTGCCTTCAGCATAGATAAGACCCATCTGACAAAACATGAACTTCTTCCTTTTGCTGTTTCTTTCAGTCCAGAGGCGTAAGTCCTGGGCGTGCTGTTCTTACAGGGAGGTGTGTTCAGGTGCATTCTGGGCGTGCTGGTCTTACAGGGAGGTGTGTTCAGGTGCATTCTGCTGCTGGTCTTACATGGAGGTGTATTCAGGTGCATTCTAGGCGTGCTGGTCTTAAGGGAGGGAGTGTTCAGGTGCATTCTGGGCGTGCTGGTCTTACATGGAGGTGTATTCAGGTGCATTCTAGGCGTGCTGGTCTTGCAGGGAGGTGTGTTCAGGTGCATTCTGGGCGTGCTGGTCTTACATGGAATTCAGGTGCATTCTAATTGGACAGATAGTCTTGCAGGGAGGTGTCTGTTTAGGTGCATTCTGGGACCTCCCAGGTAACCATAGTCCTCAGATTGGACAGATAGTCTAGCTAGCTGTCTGGATTTACCCTGCAGAGACCTGAGGACCAGGTAACCATAGTCCTCAGATTGGACAGATAGTCTAGCTAGCTGTCTGGATTTACCCTGCAGAGACCTGAGGACCAGGTAACCATAGTCCTCAGATTGGACAGATAGTTTAGCTAGCTGTCTGGATTTACCCTGCAGAGACCTGAGGACCTGATAACCAGAGTCCTCAGAAATCAGCCGCACGTTAGAACGCCAACACAGAGACAGAGGACGAAGACGGACATCCGGAAAGGTGATGAAAAGGTGACGAATATATCGTCACCTATTATTTTCTGAGAAGAAGAAGAAGACTCCTGTTCCTGAAATCTGGATTTTGAATCCATGTGGTCCTCCATGTTTCCTTCTTCTAACTTGCCGGGTCCGGGAAGCGACGAAACCCGTTAGCAGCGTTAGCAGCATTAGCATTAGCAGCATTAGCATTAGCAGTATTAGCAGCAGCTGTGAGTTTATCATGTGACAGAGAAAACACAAAAGGCCGAGCAGTACGTCCTGTATGTCTCTCACCAGCTAATATATTTTAAGATGGAGCATGAATACGCAGCGTCTACCCCAGTTCATGCAAATGCAAATGTAAAATTTCAAGCCAATAAGAATACTTGGAATTGATGGTGGTGGTAAATATTCATGTAAAAGGACGAGTTTGTGACCGGCAACACTGATTTGGATGATGAACGACTACACACGTTACACACTGGGACTTTAACTTGTAACAGAGTATTTTTACAGTGTGGTAGCAGTACCATTACCTGTGTCTAGAGTTTCTTCTCTGCATCCTGAACAGATGTGTAAAGTCGTGCTGCAGTCCTGTGTGACAGCGTCTGGTTCTGACATCCTGACCAATGATGATGTAACTTCCTGAATGATGTTGTCTGTTCTGACATGGAGTCAGCATGATGTAAGAATAATACAATAACAACAATGAGTCGCAGGGATTTTATTCACTGTAATAAAACAGGACTTTGCGGTCTAGATACAGTAGATAAAACACTACATATTAATATGCTTTACATTAAATGCTGAAGAACAACGCGTGATGCTGTGCCTCCATTTTGGCTCATGAGTAGCAACAATATAAGCTGTGACACAAGAAACAGGAAGCTGAGCAGTCTGTCTGCACCTCTCATCAATCTGCTGATATACAAATTATAAGCAGCTCTAACAAAGGTTATTAATAGTTAATAGTTTAGTATCATACCTAATTCCCCTATTTATTACATTTACACACACACAGCTTTCAAAGTAATTAATTCATGAATATTTGTTTTCTCTTTTCATACAGCAAACTAAATAAAATGCCTATTTTTTTGATGAACAATCGATTTAAATTATGAAGTAAAGCTTTTCATAGTTAGATATGTATGAAGCCAGTTGATTTTATCATGCAGAGCATCCAGTAACCTTCTCAAGTCTGACTGCAGGGGTTAAACAGATAAAGACTTCTTTTGGCAGATCCATGGTTTTCTGGCAGCACAGCTCTCTGATGTCCAGACGAACACACGGACAGAAATTACACACTGACCGTCAGTAGGAGGTGGTTTATGTTTCCATCTAGGATCGCCATGTAACCTTTCGCTGAAACTGAGTGAAGAAGAGAATGTTTAGATCAAGGCTGATAGATTTAAGATTCAAAGTGTTCAGGAATGTGTCTCTTACCGTTTCAGTCAGATCACTTCCATCGATCCACTTCCATCTCCCTCCTTCAGCTCTCAGACCAACCCAGGGTCTGGTCGTTCTGTCAAAACGGAGTACACCCTGACAAGAGAGAAACATTTATCAGAGATTTAAACACTATACTTTAATAAACACGCTGATCTACAGACTCACAGTGTGTTCAGACCTAGAGAAAATACATTTTATTTCAGAATTGTGTCGTAAAAACTCCCACAGCTTCCTCATTACCTCTTCATCTTCATCATCATGTACAACAACCAAATCTGAACTCCGTGCTCTGCAGTATTCTCGAGCTTCTTCCCAGGTTTTCCGATCAAAAGGATTAAACAGATAGCAGCTGGACCTGATGAGTTCCCATCCCTCCTGACAAGGTCTACACCGTCTCTCTGAAACTACAGAGACCAACCAATAAACAACATCACTACTCTGTGACATATAATTTTTTTGTTATCAAAGTTTTTTTTAACATATTTAAGAAATAAACAGTGACAAACAATCACAAACAATACACTGAGACAAGAAAGGATGGAACAAAAAAAAATACATATTACATTTTTCACAAATGCAAATAATGATTAAACAGAGGAAAGATTGGAGGGAGGGAGACGAGACAAAACAACACACACACACACACACACACACACACACAGTCACCAAGCACCTGCCCAAGTTAGAGGTGCATTGCTGACTCTGTGAGGTCCTCAGAGTCCTCTGGGTCCCAGAGAGCTGAAAGGCTGACAGCTCATTCAGAATCAAGACTTGAACAGTAACAGGCGCAGTAACATTAAACAAGGCGGAGACTTTGGATGCAATATGGATCCAGAAACAGGAGAAGACCCCCAGAACATGTGTAGATATGTGCCTTGTGCTTTAATTGGGCAGAAAGTGCATAAAGGGCAAAAGTGCATTTTCACAGGGGAGAGATATGTCCTATGAATGAAGTTGTAGTGAATCTGCTGATGGTCTGGATTGTGAGACACTCTCTGTAATATTATTATTATTATTGGTTATTATTGGATCTCATTATTGTGATCTTAACATACCGTTCTGTACTTTGGGGCAGTATTCATCGATGCTCCACTGAGCTCGACTGATGTTTTGTATCGGTCCTTTTAAGTTCCTCCTCTCCGTCTCCAGCTCCTGGTTTCTTGTCTCCAGGTCCTGGTTTAATGCGTTCAGGTTTGTGATCGGTTTTTCGAAGACACTGTTGTTGAGGTTGCGATTGGTAACTGCAAAATGAAAATGAGCTTCTTATTTCTTTTCTTTTTTCAGTTATAACATATTATAATAAATTATAACATAATTATAATAAAATACATTACAGGATGGATTCACATGTTTCAAATGTATTTTAAAACAATAGGCAGGTGTTCATATTAACATTAAAGTGCCCATATTATGAAAAAAATATTTCTGGTATTTGAGTGTTATTTCATGACTCTGGTGCTTCCATTTATTGTACACAAATGCAAGATTTTTACAATTTTGATAACTTTGTTAAGTTCTTCCTTCTTAAACTGACTTTTAAATGTTCAAATAATCAAGATCTAGCCGAACTGTTGTGGCAAAAACAAAAACAAGGAGAGTGGCCACTAGGGGAGCAGTGGGTGGCAACTGCATAGCAGAGGGGGCAAAACCACTTTCATGTTTTTCAGGGATAAGGACACATTTTTGGAATGATTTACCAAATAACAACACAAACAGAACTGAAAGCATTAAATAGAAACCTGAAATACATTTAACCACTGAATCAGTTGTGTTGCTGTAATGTAATGTCCGTACTACATGCCTGGCTGGTTACGCATGGCTGCCAGGGTTCACCCCACGGGGGGGATAAACAAGTAGCAAATTCTAAGTTTGTCAAAAAATGGTTTTATCTTTAAATATCTTTGTGTTTCTATCAATCTGCTTCAGAATTCCTGTCTGGGAAAACACAAAGAGGGAACTTGGTACTATAAAGGTTGTAACTTTCGATGTTACACACTTGATTTCTCTAACTCAGACTGATGAAGCCTCATTTTAGCTTCAGATGAACTTTGGAATATGTCTTTGAGCAGAGCCAGTATGAAGAGGAGGAAGGATTACACCGAGCAAAAACTGTTTCTATGAACATCTGGCCATCAGACAGACTTGAGAAAATGTGAACCTGTCCTTTAAATAACAAGAAGTTAAGACAGTGGTACTCACAGTAGATACGGAGGCCCATGATGACCAACAATATCAGCCAACACACTGCTATGGGTAGAAAAGACTGAAAGAAGCAACGAACCCTCTGGCCTGAGAGAGAAATTTGAGATTAGATGAATAGACTCTGTTCATCCCAAATCAGGGAAATGTAAATATATTCTGCACACATACAGAATATAAAAGAAATAATAAATAGGATGGAATACAAGAACACATAAAGCTGAAAGCAGAAGTATAGGGGCGGTTCAGTATCACATAACAATCATGTAAATTGGATGATGTTTGTCATTTAAGGCTGATATCCTGATGCCAGCAGGGGGTGCTATAACCAATTTTTGCTAATAGAGGTCCTCAGGCCTGGACCCTTGTAAATCGTAAGGCTCAATATTTTAGATTATGTAGGGGGCGCTAGCAAGCCATTTTTATGGCGAGATTTTGATTATAAAGTCTCCAAAAAGGCTACTCATTGTGCAGGAAAAGAAGTAATAATAATTAAAGCTGCAAGCAGTGTTGGACGGGCCCTCCACTTCTCGCGTCTGAGTTACTGGAGAACGCCACTCCCTGTGTCTGAGCGGCACTCTGACACCGCAAATCATCACCAATGACAAGGGAACTCGCTGCTGAGTTCAATGATACCTCGCACAAGACTCTACATAGTACAGTTAATTAGCTGTGAAAGGCGGCGGGCAAAACCGTGAGCAATGAAAAAGGAAGTCTCTGCTGAGTTAAATGATACCTCACATGCAATTTCTTCATTGACAATTGGAATAAACCATAAAATTGTAACCGTTGATGGTAGACTTAAAACCATATACCACATGACTCAGCGATTGTATATGCTCATATAGATGCCAAAAGATCATGGGGCATTAACCTTTTTTTGAGATAAATGTCTTTAATCGCACCATCTTTGTTTTGAGATAAATGTCTTTTATTCGCAATGTCTTGGATAAGTACTTCATTACCCACAATCCTGAAAAATCCCACAAGCAAGCCATTTTTGTGTGCCTATTCTCGAAATCCTTAATATACATACATTTTCACCAGGTTCAATGCAACCGCAAATTTTGGTGAGTTTTTGAGTATAAGGTCTCCATAAAGGCTATTCATTGTTTGGGAAAAGAAGTAATAATAATTAAAGCTGCAAAGTCTTGATTTTAATAACTTCATCTTTAAGGTATTGAGATGGTACAGACCAAATTTGTTGAAATCTCTAGGAGGAGTTCGTTAAATTATAGCGCCTTGTCTTTTAGGCCTATTTCCTGTTGCCACTAGGGGGCGGTATGACTTAGAGCCAATAGCAGCGTGTATATGTCGTCAGGGGCGGACTCTGATGAATCTGAAAAGTTCCGAGCCAATCGGACAATGTACACTCAAGTTACACCCACTTCCTGTTTCTATGGCAAAACGCACAAGACGGCCGCCCTGCCACGGCCACGCCCTATGACGAAAAGTTTTTCTTTTAATAACTTTTCATCGGTAACATCTTAAGATGACACAGACCCAATTTGAAGTTGATCGGATGAAATCTCTAGGAGTTCGTTAAAGTACAACAAATGTGTGAAATGTACCTGGACGAGCTGCCATTTTCTTCCCAGTGCGTGCTGGAGCATTAACATAGTTAGCTGCTGCTTCTTCCTCTATTTCCTCTGAAAGGCAAACGTCAAACACAAATGTAGACAATATTCTGCCACATAGACATATATTAGATTAACATACAGACACATAAACATCAGAGTATTTTTAATTACCGATTTCCTCCTGTGGAGTTCTGATCATCCTGAACAGATGTGTAAAGTCCTGCTGCAGTCCTGTATGAGAGCTGTTAGGAGGGCGTCTGCTCCGCTGAGACCGTCTTTACACTTCTGCTTTGAGGATGTGACTGTTTTTTTTCTTTTATAACGTGAGCTGTTGTAATAGAGTTCTTGTGACATCCCAGGAGGAAAAAAGTCAGAAATGTACAGACCCCGGTTGCCTAAATAATTCCACTGATTACAAAAATGTTTGATTATAACACGGCTGTATTTGGCTTTTGCTGCCAGTGTGTTGTCAAGCTTCAAAAGCATCATGCATTATGAAAAATCATATGTACCGACTCACATTTCCCAGAGAATATGTTTAGTTGTTAGTTCTGCTTTTTAGATGAGAGAGAGTTGTTGTGTGGGTAACAGCTAATGTTGTAAGTCTTCTCCTTTAATGGTGTTAACCACACTGGGCGTGTCTGCAGCATTAACCCACACTGCTGTCGTCAGCATATCACCAACCGACAGTCACTTCTTTCATAATCAAAATCAATCACTTCTTTCTGCTGAGACTGAAGACCCATCTGATGAAACATGAACTTCTTCTTTTTGCTGTTTCTTTCAGTCCAGAGGCGTAAGTCCTGGGCATGCTGGTCTTACAGAGAGGTGTGTTCAGGTGCATTCTGGGCTTGCTTGTTTTACAGGGAGGTTGTTTTGTTTTACAGGGAGGTGTGTTCAGGTGCATTCTGGGCTGGTCTTACAGGGAGGTGTGTTCTGCATTCTGGGCTTGCTTGTTTTACAGGGAGGTGTGTTCAGGTGCATTCTGGGCGTGCTTGTTTTACAGGGAGGTGTGTTCAGGTGCATTCTGGGCGTGCTTGTTTTACAGGGAGGTGTGTTCAGGTGCATTCTGGTCGTAATGTTCTTACAGGGAGGTGTGTTCAGGTGCATTCTGGGCGTGCTTGTTTTACAGGGAGGTGTGTTCAGGTGCATTCTGGTCGTAATGTTCTTACAGGGAGGTGTGTTCAGGTGCATTCTGGGCGTGCTTGTTTTACAGGGAGGTGTGTTCAGGTGCATTCTGGTCGTAATGTTCTTACAGGGAGGTGTGTTCAGGTGCATTCTGGGCGTGCTGGTCTTACAGGGAGGGGTTTTCAGGTGCATTCTGGGTGTGCTGGTCTTACATGGAGGTGTGTTCAGGTGCATTCTGGGCGTGCTGGTCTTACAGGAAGGTGTGTTCAGGTGCATTCTGCGTGTGCTGCGTGTCATGAATGTTTTATTCAAGTTTTTTAAAAATTTAAATGGTTTCAAAACTTTTTTCTGTTTCTTTCAGTCCAGACTTTGAGTCCTTGGGCATGCTCTGGTTATCCATCAGACAGGTGCATTCTGGGCGTATTGGTCTTAAATATTTCAGGTAATGTTCAGGTGCATTTTACTCAAAAATTAGATATGTTTTACAAATAGGTTATTCTCCATGTTTCCAAAAATAACCTAGGGTGCATTCTGGTGTTAGAATGTTCTTACAGGGAGGTGTTTGGTCTTCTGGGCGTGCCTTGGACTTACACTGGTGTGTTCAGGTGCATTCTGGTGTAATGTTCTTACAGGGAGGTGTGTTCAGGTGCATTCTGGGCGTGATTGTTTTACACACACATTCTGGTCAACACAGGGAGGTGTGTTCAGGTGCATTCAGGGCGTGCTGGTTTACAGGGACTGTTTTGATGTGCATTCTTCCCTGGTCTTACTGGAGGTGTGTTCAGGTCCATTCTTGGACCGCTGGTCTTACAGGAAGGTGTGTTCAAGTGCATTCTGCATAATGAGAACATGAATGTTTTATTCAAGTTTTTTAAAAAAATGGTTTCAAAACTTTTTTTTGATGTTTCCACTTTTGAGTTTCATCCATCAACAGACGTTCCTCAGTGTCTAAAAAGATTTCATAATTTCTGTTTTTCTCAAAATTAGCCCATGATTTCCTGGACAAATTGGTTATTAAAAAGCTTGTCCATGATTTCCAAAAATAACCTAGTGGTAATAACTTGGTGTTAGAGTCCCCTCAAAGTCTTGGTCTTGCCTTGGACTCAATACACTGGCCTTGGAGATGGTGACTTTCTGACAACTTTATGGAAAGTCCCTGAGTTGATATGGGACACACAACATGAAACACACAATCAGTGAAGGCGAACCCAGACTCCATTTAAATAATCACTACTTTTATGAGTCATCTTCCAAACTTTATTCAAAGTTGACCGCAGAAACTAAATAAAAACTACAAAAAAAAAATCATCTTGGTTTTGGATGTTTCCACTTAGTTTAACAATCACCACTTCTGGTCTGGAAAAGAAATAAACTCTGGAATGCACCCATTTACTGGAAGTTATGCTGCTTATTAAAAACTGCTAAAATTTGAACTGAGTGATTAGGCTAAATGGATTCTGTTATATTTTATGTCTGACAACTTATGGAAAGGATCCCTAAAATAGTGATTTCTATTAAAGAGTAAGATCCTTTTAGTTTAACATGAAATAGCCTGGTGGAGAATCAGCATCTAAACCCACCAGACTCCATGTAAATAATCATTTTTATCATCATTACAAACTTTATTCAAAGTGACAGAAACTAAATAAAACTACAAAAAGTATCTTGATTCATTTTCATGGAGTCTGGTGGAGATATGCACTCTGGTACTGGTTAAAAGTAGTGATTATTTCACATTTAGTCATGTGGAGATATGCTGCTCTATACACGCTAAAAGTAGTGATTATTTACATGGAGTCTGGTGGAGATATGCTGCTCTATACACGCTAAAAGTAGTGATTATTTACATGGAGTCTGGTGGAGATATGCTGCTCTATACACACTAAAAGTAGTGATTATTTACATGGAGTCTGGTGGAGATATGCTGCTCTATACATGCTAAAAGTAGTGATTATTTACATGGAGTCTGGTGGAGATATGCTGCTCTATACATGCTAAAAGTAGTGATTATTTACATGGAGTCTGGTGGAGATATGCTGCTCTATACATGCTAAAAGTAGTGATTATTTACATGGAGTCTGGTGGAGATAAGCTGCTCTATACATGCTAAAAGTAGTGATTATTTACATGGAGTCTGGTGGGTTTGGGCTTCTCTGAAAAGTGAAGAAAAGGTAGCCGCATCTCCTAAGTTAAGGAGGACAAAATACTTTCTTCAGTCAGGAACTTGAACTACTTTTTTTACTTTTTGAAGTTCTAAAAATAACATCTTTGGCTGAAATATTTCACACTCTGGAGTTGTCATATAGTGTGAAATTGGACCTTTATGGGATCTAAAAACTGAAAAATTTGAAAAAGGCAGTTGCGCTTCAGAAAATGCATATTCTCGATGGAGTGCTTAACCCAAATTCTAATTGGCATGTTCCAAAAGTGCAGCAGGAAGGGAACAAAGTTAGGAGGACAAACCACTGTCGTTTCACTTGATAATTACTTGGCATGCGTAAAACAAAACACACCACAGACTTTTTCCTAAACTTAACTGTCGTCCAACTGTAATGTCCACCGACACAACCGGCTGCTTCCGGTGCCCTGTACCTGGCTCACAGTCACCTTTTGTCTGGTAAACTCAACCACCTATAGCTACATGGACGGACTGGCAATCGTCTGGAGCAGGGGTCTTCAACGTTTTTTAAGCCAAGGACCCCTTAACTGAAAGAGAGACGAAGCAGGGACCCCCTACTACATACTGTATATTGTATTAAATGAAGTTGCACATTAAACTGGGCTTACAATAACATTGAGGTTAGCCTAGAGCCTTTATACATACCTGTTTTGCATAGAAAACTAAGCCATTGAAATAGCCTAATAATTGTAGGCATGATTTTATAAATCATGTTTTAATGTTTGACATACATGTGGAACAGTAAATCCTTAGGATCAACTGTAACTGAGAGACTACCTTGCTATAGGCCAGTCAACCTATCAGCAGTGGGGAGTTGTATTTTCAAATATTTTGTTTTATTCATGTTAAGACTTTTTAATTTTTGAAAAAACTTTAAAAGATTAACAATAATTTGGAGGTCCCCCTGCATTGACTCTGAGGACCCCCTGTTGAAGATCCCTGGTCTGGAGGAACCCATTGTTTTTGTAAGAATTGTTATTATTATTATTCTGGTCTCTTTTGAGGGCTTTAGCATGCGTGAAAACTCACAAAAACGTGCACACATGTGTGACCTATGAAGAACGACAAAGTTCTGTAGTGGTTGGTCTCGGGCATTGCCAGGGGGCTCCATAGCGCCCCCTAACGTGCACCCTGAGTTTTGACAGGTAGTAATAATTCATCATTCAAACTTTCAGGGAGCATGCGTATCATCTGGAACTCTATCAAGCTATTTTTAGAAAAAATGATAAGGCGGTGTTCATGCGAAATGTCTCATTTTACGATTACTTTAGGATCCATGAAAACTCTCACAATCTTGCAGCCATGTGCAGAATATGAAATTCTTACATCTGAATTCACATTAAGGCTTGGGAGTGGTATGGTTGCTCTATAGCGCCCCCTAATTGGTTTTAGCTCCCGGGCCAATGCTGGCGTATAGGCCTATCATAACAGCCTACTAAATAAAATGGGCTGGTCCACTTTTGTCTATGGGGGGGAGGTAATGCATGACCAACACATGCTGTAGTTCAAGTGGCGAGCGGGATCGGCCCCTCCCCAAGTGGATCAGCCCAGACAGTTCAGGGCTCATGATCCAGATCGTATACATTAAAGTGAAATATCAAGCATCTATATATTAACACCACTGGCAACAAATGGAGAAAGGCTGGTGCAGATGTATTGTAGTTTTTGTCCCTGCCTAGTTTCATTGGGTAAAATGTGTATTAATTTATCAATAATACACATTTGAGAGTAAAATAAAAGGTAATCAATGTTGCATACCTTTATACTATTCAATATCTAGTAGAGAGCAGGCTTCACAACAGTAGACAACAGAAAATAAGTATTTGAACACGCTGCTATTTTGCAAGTTCTCCCACTTAGAAACCATGGAGGGGTCTGAAATTGTCATCGTAGGTGCATGTCCACTGTGAGAGACATAATCTAAAAAGAAAATCCAGAAATCACAATGTATGATTTTTTAACTATTTATTTGTATGATACAGCTGCAAATAAGTATTTGAACACCTGTCTATCAGCTAGAATTCTGACCCTCAAAGACCTGTTAGTCTGCCTTCAAAATGTCCACCTCCACTCCATTTATTATCCTAAATTAGATGCACCTGTTTGAGGTCGGTAGCTGCATAAAGACATCTGTCCACCCCATACAATCAGTAAGAATCCAACTACTAACATGGCCAAGACCAAAGAGCTGTCCAAAGACACTAGAGACAACATTGTCCACCTCCACAAGGCTGGAAAGGGCTACGGGGACATGTCCAAGCAGCTTGGTGAAAAAAGGTCCACTGTTGGAGCAATCATTAGAAAATGGAAGAAGCTAAACGTGACTGTCAATCTCTCTCTTTTTTTTCCATGTAAAACTATCTTTAAAAAACAATTTTCTGAAACGAAATCACTCTAAAATATCATAATCGTGAAAAATATAACAACCCTTAACCTCATGGCCAGTGTCTTTGTCCACATATGCTGCCATTTTGGATCAACTACAACCCCCATAATGCCCCTCCCCCCATGGCTCCTCCCCCTACAGCCTGTCAGGATACAGAAACTCTTTATGGATAATAGCAAACATGCAAATACATTTATTGAGGACGGGAGAAGGTTTTTGTTTGCTGCAACGAAATTATTTAAAAGTTTTAATTCCTGTTTAAAATGTAATTTTATGTGCAAAATGTAGTTCTCTTTGCTCAAAACATACAGTTACTCGCGGAGGAATGAGGCGCATATACAACGCCATACTTTCGAAGCTCTTCGTGAATAGTTCCCAATGTGACGTTCACGTTTTAGTGTGGAAAATGGGTTATTCCCAGGCAAAGTGAAGGCACCGTCAGGGTCCAGGAGGTTAAGGACCCTTAAAAATGCCTTAAGGACCCCCTCAGTCCCCAGAGCCGCGGGTTGAAACACCAACCTGGTTGACCCCCCTCCCAGCTGGCTGTGGGTCTTGGAAGGTGGGGTGGAATGATGATAATGATGATGATGTTTCGATCGCTGCAGCGGTTGTAGTGAAGAGATGAGTCGTCGTCATGGAGACGGGATGTGAGGCAGATTGGAGATGACAGAGACTGTGATGAGACTGAAAAGAGAACAGAGTTCCCCTTCCTCCCGGGACACACGCCGCTGCGGTGTGTGTGTGTGTGTGTGTGTGTGTGTGTGTGTGTGTGTGTGTGTGTGTGTGAGTGTGTGTGTCTCGACAGACGCTCTCATTAGTCAAACATGGCGTCCGCTATGTGAGCCTCATCGACCGGCACACTTCAACACAATTAACCCGACCTGCTTCATCTCCTTCAACTCTGCCACGAGGGAAGAAAAAAAGTTGTTAGTTGTTTTTTTTCTGCTTTTTACATCATCCGCACTGGAGGGGAAACGGCTTGAAGAAGCAGTTCAACATTTATGGAAACACGTTTCTTTCCAAAAGTGAAGTAGCAGTTTAATTGGTAGACATATATCCATGTATTTATTACTGTCAGCACCACAGTGACTGCTGCTGTATAAGGCCTCCTGCACAATGCCTGTGTGGCGTGTGCGTGGCGTGAGCGTGGCGTAAGCGTGTGCGTGAGTGTGGTGTGAGTGTGGAGTGTGTGTGGTGTGAGTGTGAGTGTGCGTCAGTGTGGCGTGGCATGAGCGTGGCGTGGGCATGGCGTGAGGTTGGCGTGTGCGTGGCGTGAGCGTGGCGTGAGGTTGGCATGAGCGCAGCGTGAGCGTGGCGTGTGCGTGGCGTGAGCATGGCGTGAGGTTGGCATGTGCGTGGCGTGAGCGTGGCGTGAGGTTGGCGTGTGCGTGGCGTGACCGTGGCGTGTGCGTCAGTGTGGTGTGAGCGTGGCATGGCATGAGCGTGGCGTGTGCGTCAGTGTGGCGTGAGCGTGGCGTGGGCGTGAGCGTGGCGTGGGCATGGCGTGTGCGTGAGCGTGGCATGGGCGCGAGCGTGAGGTTGCCGTGTGCGTGGCGTGAGCGTGCCGTGTGCGTGAGCGTGGTGTGGGCATGGCGTGTGCGTGAGCGTGGCATGGGCGCGAGCGTGAGGTTGCCGTGTGCGTGGCGTGAGCGTGCCGTGTGCGTGAGCGTGGCGTGAGCATGGCGTGAGGTTGGCATGTGCGTGGCGTGAGCGTGGCGTGAGGTTGGCGTGTGCGTGGCGTGACCGTGGCGTGTGCGTCAGTGTGGTGTGAGCGTGGCATGGCATGAGCGTGGCGTGTGCGTCAGTGTGGCGTGAGCGTGGCGTGGGCGTGAGCGTGGCGTGGGCATGGCGTGTGCGTGGCGTGGCATGGGCGCGGCGTGAGGTTGCCGTGTGCGTGGCGTGAGCGTGCCGTGTGCGTGAGCGTGGTGTGGGCATGGCGTGTGCGTGAGCGTGGCGTGGGCGTGAGCGTGGCGTGGGCATGGCGTGGGCATGGCGTGAGCGTGGCGTGAGGTTGGCGTGAGCGTGGCGTGGGCGTGAGCGTGGCGTGGGCATGGCGTGAGCGTGGGCGTGAGCGTGGCATGGGCATGGCGTGAGCGTGGCGTGAGGTTGGCGTGTGCGTGGCGTGGGCATGGCGTGGGCATGGCGTGAGCGTGGCATGAGCGTGGCGTGGGCATGGCGTGAGGTTGGCGTGTGCGTGGCGTGAGCGTGGCGTGGGCATGGCGTGAGCGTGGCGTGAGCATGGCGTGAGGTTGGCGTGTGCGTGGCGTGAGCGTGGCGTAGGCATGGCGTGAGCGTGGCATGAGCGTGGCGTGTGCGTGGCGTGGGTAGTGAGAGTGGCGTGGGCACGGCGTGAGCGTGGCGTGAACATGGCGTGAGGTTGGCGTGTGCGTGGTGTGGGCGTGAGAGTGGCTGTGATTTAGTATGATGTCATATGAATATGAATCATATGAATCATATGAATTTGCACAAAATCATACTAAGCCGTTCACGAGAATGTGTTAAAGAACACACCACTCACACATTTGCATCAGGCACTTTTTTTTAAGTCTCATCAATCGTAGCACACACACACACACACACACACACACACACACACACACACACACACACACACACACACACACACAGCATACAATAAAGGCATTTACTGCTGAACAGAATTAAGCCACTTTCTTTCTGTGATAAACTTTGATGCATTGGTGATTATCTGCACACACACACACACACACACACACACACACACACACACACACACACACACTCTTTCCCTGCAGATCTGGCGACTCGGCCTGATGATCAAAGGCTCAGATTTGCTCCATTGTGAGGATAAACACTCGGATTTTCAGACACCCAGGAACATCCAACACAACAACACACCCTCCGCACACACACACACACACACACACACACACACACACACACACACACACACACACACACACTCACACACACTCGGCCAATTTGATCCAAACTTCCAAAGCCGCCACTTTGGCTATTTCGTAGCGAGAAAGGCTGCTGAAATCAGCGCAACCAAAGCACTTAGTGACGGCGGTGGTGTCCTCCTGAGCGCCCTGAGCCCTCGGATCTTTATAAATCCATCGTGGTTCTGCGCTGCAGAGCCGCCGTGAAGCTTAAGACTGTTGAAATCTGTTGAAATACGCGGTGCAAAAGTGAGGCAGGAGAGCCAGTGTAATTCATCCGAGGGGGTGTTAAAACATCTTGCAGATGAAAAACAGGGGAATCCGCCCTCGAAAGGCGGGGAGAAGAATCTTTAAGAGATGACATGCAACTTCTCGTCATCGCTCTGCATGCAGGTTTAATCTCTAAATCTGTGTGATTTTGTTGAAATTCTGCCACCTTATGACCTCATAAGGGGCCAATCTGAGGTTTCGTTTTCTCAAAGGCAGAGCAGGATACCCAGGAATCGGTTTACACACCTATCACCATTTCTAGCCTCTGGGGGGGCACAGGCAGGCTGGGGGGACTCATATTAATGTTAAAAACCCTCATAAAGGGACATCTTCCTGCCATGGGACCTTTACATTTATACAAATGTCCTAGAATATCATATGAACTTGTTCATGTGAGCGGGGTTGAGCATCACCATGAAACATGGAGATAGTCAGCGGTACATCAGAGGAACTGTGACACACATGTGTGTGTGCACGGACCCGTGCACACACACATGTGGGCTACACACACACTAATAACACGCACACACTCATATTAAACTGGGCACAGTGTAGCTTTTTGTGCCTTTTGTTGATTATTCTCTCTCCAAACTGATGGTGGGCGATAACAGAGTCTCACACACACACGCCACATGCCAAACGCACACGCACACACACACACACACACACACCCACACACACACACACACACACACACACACACACACACATAAAAAAACCCACAAAGATATAAACCAAAATACACACAGATACCCAGATGCTCAGCCAGTGGCTCCACAGCTGCATCCCTTTGAGTCCCTGGAGGGGACAGATAGAGAGACAGAGAGAGCTGTCAATCATTTAACAGCTATTTACAAGCCCCGCCCACCCGAGGACATCCAATACCAGCTGAGGCCTAAACATTTTGCTTCAATTAGCATTGTAAATTAGTATTAAAAATGAACATCTTTGCAATAAAACACACGGATGATTAGCAAACACACATGCTGTCTGTGTAAAACACAGATGCACACGCACACACACACACACACACACACACACACACACACACACACACGCACGCACGCACACACACACACACACACACACACACACAGATCGTTGTAAGTGCTGGAATTGCTTCATCAATATTCAACGAAGCACCGCATTAAACTTTCACCGCTTTATTTTTTAATGGCTGACAAAAGTCCTCCGATTTTCATAATTCAGACGACAGCCGCTGTTTCTCACGTCACGCGGGGCTTCTTTATCTTCCGCCGCCGTGACGCCGCTCCGTCAGAGACGCCTCTACACAAACCAAACGCTCCCTGGACAAATCTCCCGGGGACGCATGCGAAGGTCTCTGAAAACCTCCAGCGAAGTCCTCGCTACCACCCCTCCAAAAACGTTCCCCAGGAGCTCAACAGAGCCTGCAACACTCATTCCCCCTGCTCTGGTGTTTCCCCCTCTCATTTCCCCCTGCTCTGGTGTTTCCCCCTCATTCCCCCTCTCATTCCCCCTGCTCTGGTGTTTCCCTCTCTCATTCCCCCTGCTCGGGTGTTTCCCCCTCTCATTCCCCCTCTCATTCCCCCTGCTCTGGTGTTTCCCTCTCTCATTCCCCCTGCTCGGGTGTTTCCCCCTCTCATTCCCCCTGCTCTGGTGTTTCCCCCTCTCATTCCCCCTGCTCTGGTGTTTCCCCCTCTCATTCCCCCTGCTCTGGTGTTCCCCCCTCTCATTCCCCCTGCTCTGGTGTTTCCCTCTCTCATTCCCCCTGCTCTGGTGTTTCCCCCTCTCATTCCCCCTGCTCTGGTGTTTCCCCCTCTCATTCCCCCTGCTCTGGTGTTTCCCTCTCTCATTCCCCCTGCTCGGGTGTTTCCCTCTCTCATTCCCCCTGCTCGGGTGTTTCCCCTCTCATTCCCCCTGCTCTGGTGTTTCCCCCTCTCATTCCCCCTGCTCTGGTGTTTCCCTCTCTCATTCCCCCTGCTCTGGTGTTTCCCCCTCTCATTCCCCCTGCTCTGGTGTTTCCCCCTCTCATTCCCCCTGCTCTGGTGTTTTCTCATTCCCCCCTGCTCTGGTGTTTCCCTCTCTCATTCCCCCTGCTCTGGTGTTTCCCCTCTCATTCCCCCTGCTCTGGTGTTTCCCCCTCTCATTCCCCCTGCTCTGGTGTTTCCCCTCTCATTCCCCCTGCTCTGGTGTTTCCCCTCTCATTCCCCCTGCTCTGGTGTTTCCCCCTCTCATTCCCCCTGCTCTGGTGTTCATTCCCCCTGCTCTGGTGTTTTCCCCTCTCATTCCTCCTGCTCTGGTGTTCCCCCTCTCATTCCCCCTGCTCTGGTGTTTCCCCCTCTCATTCCCCATGCTCTGGTGTTTCCCCTCTCATTCCCCCTGCTCTGGTGTTCCCCCTCTCATTCCCCCTGCTCTGGCGTTTCCGAGCCCCTAACCCGGAGACATTTGAAACACCCCTGACCCGTGTTGGTTTTGAATCTGCGGGGTTGTGTTGCCGTCCTTTGGAGACACCGACGCCAACGGTATCGGTCATGCCGACTCGGTCTCTGAGACCGAGCTAGACCAGAATCATGATGAGACATGAGGTTTGGGCGTGTTGGACTAAACGGAGATTAGTTCTTCTACTGGAGATAAAAAAAAACTGATTGCTTTTGGCTCAAAACTGCTTAAAAACCGATGTAAATGCCTCAGACCGATCTTTCTTTTCTGCTTTTTTTTCTGTCCTCTCTCCTTTTTTTTTTACCATTTCAACAGATTTACACTCTGAAATGCTTGATTTTTAGCCGGCCTTTCATGTTTCCTCCCTTTCTTGTCTTCTTTTCATCTTCATCTGGTGTAACTCTTGCCGACCAATCTGACTGTCACACACACACACAGACACACACACACACACACACACACACACACACACACACACACACACACACAGACACACACACACACACACACACACACACACACACACACACACACACACACACACACACACACACACACACACAGACACACACACACACACAGACACACACACACACACACACACACACAGACACACACACATACACACACATACACACACACACATACACACACACACACACACACACACACACACACACACACAATCAAATATATTCCTCTGATGTCTGAAACTCTGTACAGCCTAGCTCCACCCGTCTGCTGCTCCGAGAAGATTAAAACAAACGCTACGAGTTAACCGTAAACCCCGTTCGACCCGTCCGGTTGACCCACTTCCCATGATGCTTTGTTTTCCATCTGGCCAATCACAAGACGGAAGTTCAGATTTTTTGATTTCAGCCGCCGGTCTTGTTTTCCTTCGTCTTTTCGTGTCTCTCTTTTCCTTTTATGAGAGTTGTTGGTGTTTCCTTTTGCCCCATTTCCAGGTCCTTCCTTTGATTAACTTCCCCTCCGATTTTTTTTCTTCTCTCTCGTGCCCCCCCTCATCCCCTTCTCCTCCCCCCCTTTTCTTTTTCCTTCCGTGTCATTGATCCACTCTGCCGCCGTGTCAATAGAAATCAGGCCTGTGGATCTGCAGTGTGTCTGAATGGATTGAATTTGGGGGGGTTAAGGCTCCTGAAGGCAGCACCTGGGGGCCTCGGGGGGGGCCCTCGGGGGCCCTCTTTATTCCCCTTCGTGGGAAACGAGGATCCTCGCTGCAAAGCAGAAGGCTTCTTAGTCTCAGCCCTGGGAACCGAACGACGACGCCTGATGCAACGATGTCATCAGTTTTGCTCTGCGGACACGGCGGCCATCTTTAATTTATGTCGCTCAGAAGTCTCATCTGATCCTGTGTTTTTGATCTCCGAAAACCTCCAGCGTGCGTCGCTGCAGCAGCTGGCCGTCAGGAGTAACACATTCTCACATCATACGAAGAAACACAACAGAGGACATCTTAAGATTAATGGTCACATATGGTTGTAATTAGTGATGTTCCTAACACAGCAACACAGGACTTTACATAGAGTAAAATAGTTATGTTTAAAAAAAATAAATAACCTTTTTCGTTTGCTTTTTTAAATTTCCATTGCCTGTATTTGCAGTTTCTGTGTCCATGTTTAATCTAATCTCTTCTCCTCAGGTCTGTTGTTTTATTTGTGGCATTAAAGTAGTTCTGACCATAGAAATGGTCAGAACAAGGCCAGTTTCACCCTCGCCAAAAATTAGCTTAACCCTCATGTTGTCCTCATGTTGTCCTCATGTTGTCTTCATGTTGTCCTCATGTTGTCCTCATGTTGTCTTCATGTTGTCCTCATGTTGTCCTCATGTTGCCCTCATGTTGTCCCTCATGTTGTCCTCATGTTGTCCCTCATGTTGTCCTCATGTTGTCTTCATGTTGCCCTCATGTTGTCTTCATGTTGTCCTCATGTTGTCCCTCATGTTGTCCTCATGTTGTCCTCATGTTGTCCTCATGTTGTCCCCATGTTGTCTTCATGTTGTCCTCATGTTGTCTTCATGTTGCCCTCATGTTGTCTTCATGTTGTCCTCATGTTGTCCTCATGTTGTCCTCATGTTGTCCTCATGTTGTCTTCATGTTGCCCTTCATGTTGTCCCATCATGTTGTCTTCATGTTGTCCTTCATGTTGTCCTCATGTTGTCCTCATGTTGTCCTCATGTTGTCCCTCATGTTGCCCTCATGTTGTCCTCATGTTGTCCTCATGTTGTCTTCATGTTGTCTTCATGTTGTCCTCATGTTGTCTTCATGTTGTCCTCATGTTGTCCTCATGTTGTCTTCATGTTGCCCTCATGTTGTCCTCATGTTGTCTTCATGTTGTCCTCATGTTGTCCCTCATGTTGCCCTCATGTTGTCCTCATGTTGTCCTCATGTTGCCTCTCATGTTGTCCTCATGTTGTCCCTCATGTTGTCTTCATGTTGTCTTCATGTTGTCCCTATGTTGTCCTCATGTTGTCTTCATGTTGCCCTCATGTTGTCCTCATGTTGTCCTCATGTTGTCCTCATGTTGTCCTCATGTTGTCCTCATGTTGTCTTCATGTTGTCCTCATGTTGCCCTCATGTTGTCTTCATGTTGTCTTCATGTTGTCCTCATGTTGTCCCTCATGTTGTCCTCATGTTGTCCTTCATGTTGTTTCATGTTGTCCTCATGTTGTCTTCATGTTGTCCTCATGTTGTCTTCATGTTGCCCTCATGTTGTCTTCATGTTGTCTTCATGTTGTCTTCATGTTGTCCTCATGTTGTCCTCATGTTGCCCCCCTCATGTTGTCCTCATGTTGTCTTCATGTTGTCCTCATGTTGTCCCTCATGTTGCCCTCATGTTGTCTTCATGTTGTCCTCATGTTGTCCTCATGTTGCCCTCATGTTGTCCTTCATGTTGTCCCATGTTGTCTTCATGTTGTCCCCATGTTGTCCCTCATGTTGCCCCTCATGTTGTCCTCATGTTGTCTTCATGTTGTCCTCATGTTGTCCTCATGTTGTCCTCATGTTGTCCTTCATGTTGTCCTCATGTTGTCCTCATGTTGCCCCTCATGTTGTCTTCATGTTGTCCCATGTCTTGTTGTCCTCATGTTGCCCTCATGTTGTCCTCATGTTGTCCCTCATGTTGCCCTCATGTTGTCCTCATGTTGTCCTCATGTTGTCCTCATGTTGTCCCATGTTGTCTTCATGTTGTCCTCATGTTGTCCTCATGTTGCCCTCATGTTGTCCTTCATGTTGTCCCATGTTGTCCTCATGTTGCCCCCTCATGTTGTCTTCATGTTGTCCCTCATGTTGTCTTCATGTTGTCCTCATGTTGTCCTCATGTTGTCTTCATGTTGTCCTCATGTTGTCTTCATGTTGTCCTCATGTTGTCTTCATGTTGTCTTCATGTTGTCTTCATGTTGCCCTCATGTTGTCCCTCATGTTGTCCCTCATGTTGTCTTCATGTTGTCCTCATGTTGTCCTCATGTTGTCCTCATGTTGTCCCCATGTTGTCCTCATGTTGCCCCCATGTTGCCCTCATGTTGTCCTCATGTTGTCCTCATGTTGTCTTCATGTTGTCCTCATGTTGTCCTCATGTTGTCCTCATGTTGTCCTCATGTTGTCTTCATGTTGTCCTCATGTTGTCCTCATGTTGTCTTCATGTTGTCCCCATGTTGTCTTCATGTTGCCCTCATGTTGTCTTCATGTTGTCCTCATGTTGTCTTCATGTTGTCCTCATGTTGTCCCCATGTTGTCTTCATGTTGCCCTCATGTTGTCTTCATGTTGTCCTCATGTTGTCTTCATGTTGTCCTCATGTTGTCTTCATGTTGGCCTCATGTTGCCCTCATGTTGCCCTCATGTTGTCCTCATGTTGTCTTCATGTTGTCTTCATGTTGTCCTCATGTTGTCTTCATGTTGTCCTCATGTTGCCCTCATGTTGCCCTCATGTTGTCCCCATGTTGTCTTCATGTTGCCTTCATGTTGTCCTCATGTTGTCCCCATGTTGTCCCCATGTTGCCCTCATGTTGCCCTCATGTTGTCCTCATGTTGTCCTCATGTTGCCCTCATGTTGCCCTCATGTTGCCCTCATGTTGTCCTCATGTTGTCCCCATGTTGTCCTATATCAATGTTCTTTTTAATTCCCCAAAATAACATGATTGATTCCACCCAACGCTCTTTGCCAAGTACAAATCTCTACTTTCATTCATTTTGGGGCGTCTTATTCAATTTTATAGCATTGTAAAACAAATGGAAGTGTTTTTGAAATAGTATTGAGTAAAAGTTGACATATTCCAGTCTGTGATTATCATCAACATCCATTCCTTTAATTTTAGTCTCAATAATCATAATTTCTGCTTTTCTAACTCAAACATTAGGTATAATTTTTTTATTTTTGATAAAACACCAGAGCAGGGGGAATGAGAGGGGGAAACGGCATTTTAGTTATTCCAAAAATAACTGTAAAACAGAAGGTAATAGTGTTGAAAATGTCAAAAAAAGTGACTAACATTGAAAAAAAAGCATCGAAAGGGACAAAAAAGGGACAAAAACATAAGGAAAAATTAAAAACATTGTTAAAAAGTGTTGATTTCCATTTTTGAACACGAGGCGCCTCCTTGAGGCACGAGTCTGTTTTTATATGATAACATCTTTTTTTAATCTTCCTTTTAGCTTCTGACACACAATAAAGTCCTCCTAAGAGATCTCCACCGCCATTTTCTACTCTCTATTCTATTGTTTTACTTTCTCGGTGTCTTCACATGCTGAGCGTCTCCTCACCGCCGGATGTAGATGACTTTACCTTCTTTTTCTTTCCATGTTCTGTTCTGTGTCTTCTTCTCTCCGTCCTCCCTCCTCTTCCTCCTCTCCGACCACAGAACCAAACCCTAATTGAGTTTTCATGTTGCTGTTCGCTTCCACACACTCCGGAGAGTCCAGGGCTCGTCTACGTCTCCATCAGGACTTATAGAGACATTAGTGGTCAGGAAGAGACACACACACACACACACACACACATACACACCATCCCTGAAAGACTGGCTTACAAGTTGTTTTGCAGTAATAAATGTCAGAAAATGGCTTCCTGTCACGCCTGCTACATCCTGCGCTCTACAGAAGCAAGGGCGTACGTAGCGGACATGGCCGATATATCAGCATATCGGATTTTTAAATAACCAAATATTTGTATCGGTATCAGCCTTAAAAAATCCTTTATGAGTCGGTCTCTAACATAGAATCTGCAATTAGAAGAGACACATGGGAGATGATCTTTCTTATAGGAATCCTCCTCCTGACATAGTATCAGAGGTGGGTACAGTAGCCAAAAATTGTACTCAAGTAAAAGTACTGTTACTTCAGACTAATATGACCCAAGTAAAAGTAAAAGTAGTCATCCAAATAATTACTTGAGTAAGAGTAAAAAAGTACTTGATGAAAAAACTACTCAAGTAGTGAGTAACTGTTGAGTAACGTCTGATTTATTTCTGAACCCTTGTGTTGTCTTCCCGTCAACCATGAAAAAAAATTATTGTCATTTTTGTCATTTTTTCAATGTAGTGGGTCCTTTTTTTGATGTTTTTTTGAAGTTATTTGATATTTCTAACGTTGACATTTGCAGGTTATTTCGAAGACCCATTCTTTGTGATAAAAAACACTGAAAATTAGTCTAATTTGACCCGAGGACAACATGAGGGTTAACACAAGCATCAACCAGACCGACAAAAACACAAAATAATCATCTTTAGGCAAATTATAGTTCATCCAATCAATAAAATAAATTAAAATTAATTAATTTATTACAAAATAGCTTAAGTGAGAGACTTGTCACATCATATTTGGATGGATACTGCATGTTAAACATCCTGTATGTAACCTAAAAGACAAACATCCACCTCTCCACAGCAACAACTACAACTACCGCTACGTCTCCTCAGGTTAGATGTTGAGTTGTTGGATGTTCACATGTCCGATTGTTTTGGTCGACACTAAACGCAGCACAATGTAGCTGCTGTTACCACTTTACTAAAAGGTGACCATGCTTTCACTATGAGGCGGGGTTGGGAGGGTTCCTCCTGGTCTGTGTTGCCTTGGCGACGGTTGATTCTGACATCTTTGTTTTGCTACGACTGTAAAGCTAACCATAGTATGTTGAAGTCATGGCATCTCAATAAATAAAACTCCCTAATTTATGTTTTGGAACTACTCTTATGTTTTATTTTTTGTAGTATGTCACAGTGAAAACCAATCAGCAGAGCATCTACAATGCCTGATAGAAATACTAAAATACTACTGCGATCAAAATACTACTGCGATCAAAATACTGCTGTAACTTCGCCGAGTCTGACGTCTACAACTCGTTCGGTGATGTTGCTCCTCCGTGGTTTACGCCGGTTGAGTCTGGTGTTGTCATGGTTACATCTGGTCCGGTCTGGGTTTTTTACGCTCAGACTGAGTTGGTGATGATGGTGCGTTTCTATTTTATGAATGAGATGTTGTTTGTAGCTTTTTAAATGAAACCAATGTTCGGAAAAATAATCAAAAAAAGCCAACAATCTGTCATGATAACTCTCTTTACCCCTGCATCACTTTGTGTGTGCGTGTGTGTGCGTGTGTGTGTGTGTCCTTCCGAAACAGACAAATTTATGCATTAATTGTCCGTTTTCTTTATTATTTATTATTATTATTCTCATTCTGATCTGCCATGTTATTGTATCTTTAAACTCTTCCTGTGTCTTTCTTTCTTTCCATCCTTCATCATTCTCCCCCCTCTCTCTCTCTCTCTCTCTTCATCAGCAGTGAAAAATGGGGCTTAATTAACTGTGTGCCTGCAGGACTTTGGCTGTGTGTGTGCTGTGTGTGTGTGTGTGTGTGTGTGTGTGTGTGTGTGTGTGTGTGTGTGTGTGTGTGTGTGTGTGTGGAGGTAAAGTAGGCCAGTCTATAAGGTGGTTAATTAGGATGCAGCAGGCCTCTGTCCGCTGGCTCCCAGGGACCAGATGGAGAGCCAGGTTCACAAACAGAGGGAGGGTTTGTCCGACGATGTTTCCACTTTCACCTCGAAGTCGACTGCAAAAACCCAAATCCAGACTCAAGTTTCATCTCCTCCGCTCGTTATCACTCCATCATCACTCGCTTCTCTTTACAGATACTTTTGTTTTTATCATATCTGCATTGTCTCTAACATGTTCAGAGGAAGTTTTCTCCCAAAAAACTAAAACTGATACTGATGTTTGAGGGTTAAAATAAAGAGAGAGAGAGAGAAATATAATATACAGTAAATACTCATCATGCAACACACACACACACACACACACACACACACACACACACACATATTCACCATCTAACACACACGCACAGAAAGTCAGAGTGCTTTCACATGTCACAGAGACTTAACATGTCGCCCCAGGCAACAGATCTCACGGGAACACCTGCACCCTGCGAGTCACCGCGGAGATGCATCCCACACTGTGAATCAACACACACACACACACACACACACACACACACACACACACACACCTACACCTGTGTTGCACTTGAGTGCACATTTGTCGCAGTGTGTGTTCTGTAGAGTTCAGGTAACTGATCCGAACTGTGATCTTCCTCCGGAGTAAACACAGCTGCGACTGGTTGTGTTTTAGGATAGATGATAGATGATAGATAGATAGATAGATAGATAGATAGATAGATAGATAGATAGATAGATAGATAGATGGATGGATGGATAGATGATATAGATAGATATATGGATGGGCCAGCCAGGGTTTTATATCATATATATTTATATTTTATTTTATATAATTGGCGGTGCATAGTCTGTCCACCAGAGGACGCTCTACAACGTCCCTGTTAGTGATGGCGTTGCATAGTCTGTCCACCAGAGGACGCTCTACAACGTCCCTGTTAGTGATGGCGTTGCATAGTCTGTCCACCAGAGGACGCTCTACAACGTCCCTGTTGGTAATGGCGGTGCATAGTCTGTCCACCAGAGGACGCTCTACAACGTCCCTGTTAGTGATGGCGTTGCATAGTCTGTCCACCAGAGGACGCTCTACAACGTCCCTGTTAGTGATGGTGTTGCATAGTCTGTCCACCAGAGGACGCTCTACAACGTCCCTGTTAGTGATGGTGTTGCATAGTCTGTCCACCAGAGGACGCTCTACAACGTCCCTGTTAGTGATGGCGTTGCATAGTCTGTCCACCAGAGGACGCTCAACGTCCCTGTTAGTGATGGCGTTGCATAGTCTGTCCACCAGAGGACGCTCTACAACGTCCCTGTTAGTGATGGTGTTACATAGTCTGTCCACCAGAGGACGCTCTACAACGTCCCCGTTGGCAACACTGATTATTTTTTTGTTATTGTGTTTTTGTTCAAAGGACTTTAAGTTTCATATCTTGAGTTTCTATTTTTATACATTTTATATATCAGAACTTTAATATATTTTGATGTTCTGTTGTGACAATAAAACTAATTAGTATTATATTATTGTAGTGAGAACTCATAGATAATTACAAATAACTAATGTTAGGGAAATCTATTTATATTTTGTTGTCATTCCTGGAATTTTTTTTTTTTTTAAATATATATATCGGCAAGCAAAACGGCCGGTCACATGACAGTCAGGTTTATCTATCTATCTATCTATCTATCTATCTATCTATCTATCTATCTATCTCTATCTATCTATCTATCTATCTATCTATCTATCTATCTATCTATCTCTCTATCTATCTATCTATCTATCTATCTATCTGTCTGTCTGTCCATCTATCCTTTACATGGACAGCAGCAGAACTGTGGTAGTGTTCCTCTGAAGAGTTTTTTTTGTCTTTTGGGGATTTCTTCGACACCAAAAACGTAATTTTTGTCTCCCCCAATCCTCTTGAAGCCTCACCAACAAAACAAATGGCGCGTGGCGTTACCTTGGTGGTCGGAGAGTTGCTTGTTTTTGGATCTCTGCCTGTTTTGTCTTTTATGTGTCATGTGAAATCTTCTCGCGCTTTCGTTTGTTTCTCCCAACGCGCCGCCTCGCAGGTTTTGTGACAAACCGATTTGTTAAAAGCACCTCAGAAATAAACACATCTTACACTTTAATCACCTTTCATCATCATCGGGCTGTGTGACAACCTGTGGGCGCAACCACAGTTTAATTTAATCCCCCCCCCCCCTCTCACACACACACACACACACACACACAGTCTTGTCTCACTATCTTTGTGGGGACCAGTCATTTACATAATGCATTCCCTAGCCCCTTACCCTAACCTTAACCATCAAATCTAAATGCCTAACCCTAACCCTTACCCTAACCCTAACCATATCCTAATTCTAACCCTGATCCTAAAACCAGGTCTTAACCCTAATTAGGGGAAAACCTAACTACGGCCCAAAATTTTAGAAATGTCGTAGAGCGACGGGACCTGGACAGAAAAGTTTCTCTCGGCCTCATGGGACCCAAAATGGCCGCAGATGAGAATTTGGAATTTACTTCATTGCCATTTAAAAAATCCCTGAAAGACATACAGCTTCCATTCTTGCGCAGCTGAATTCGTAAAAATTTTCTGCACGTTTTGATAATAATTTTATCAA
>CM049376.1:2385979-2410979 GCA_026937815.1 Etheostoma perlongum
CATGTCCCTAGCTCGTTGCATTCCTGCGTTATCGCCATTTATGTATGAAAGGTCAAAAGGTTAAATTCCAAATTCTCATCTATTCCATAATCAAGTCTTTTTGGCTCGTATTTCGCTGTGTAACAAGCTAGAGACTTGAAACTTGCGTTGAATCAAACTGGTATCCCCCCGTATGACTTATCCTGATTTTTGACCCTGTGGCCCAAAAAGGAAGGCCCGAAAGGGATGAAAAAGTCAGTTTTTAGATAGATGAACATCTGGAAGTCACTTAGATGGAAATTTGGAATGACTTTAGTCCCCCATTACTTTTGAACGCTTTGACCTAGAAAGACCCGCACCAAAGCAATCTGCTCAGCTTGTCGGCCCCTTTCTGAATATGCCTCGCTTGTCCCTCTACGATGCACCCTTCAAAAGTTGCTAATCCACCCCTCCCCCGCCCTGTTCTTGGGTTGATGATTGTGGTCAGAGGTGGACCCTAAAAACAAGGGACTATGGACCTGGTTCTGACATATGTTGCAATGCTCTCTAAGGGGTCAGGAACAGTTGGGCTCATGTCCCTAGCTCGTTGCATTCCTGTGTTATTGCCATTCATGTATGAAAGGTGAAAAAAAAGGGAAAAAATGTTAAAAAAACAAAACTTTATAAAAAAAACTTTATAAAAAAAAAAAAAAAACTTTATAAAAAAAACCTATGATTCGGTCACACACTCTTTACAGATAATGAACTGTATGACATATGGTCCTGTGTGAGGTATCAATGAACTCAGTAGAGACTTCCTTTTTTATTGGTAGGGAGAGAGAGAAAGAGAGAGAGAGAGAGAGAGAGAGGTAAAGAGACCAACTGAGGCAGAGAGATGGGTGAGAGACAGACAGACAGAGAGAGACAGAGCGAGAGGGAGAGACACAAGACATAGAAAGAAAGAGAGAGAGAGGGAGAGAGAGAGAGAGGGGAGAGAGACAGACAGAGAGAGAGAGAGACAGAGAGAGAGAGAGGGAGAGACAGAGAGAGAGACAGACAGAGAGAGACAGACAGAGAGAGAAAGAGAGACAGAGATAGAAAGACAGAGAGAGAGAGAGACAGACAGAGAGAGAGGGAGAGAGAGAAGGGGAGAGGGGGGGAGACAGGGAGAGGGGGAGAGGGGAGGGGGAGGGGGGCGAGAGAGGGCGAGAGAGGGAGAGAGAGGGGGGAGAGGGGGTCAACTTCCAAATTCTCATCTAGTCAAAATCAAGTCTTTTTGGCTCTAGATGAAAATCTGGAAGTCACTTAGATGGAAATTTGGAATGACTTTAGTCCCCCATTACTTTTGAACGCTTTGACCTCGAAAGACCCGCACCAATGCAATCTGCTCAGCTTGTCGGCCCCTTTCTGAATATGCCTCGCTTGTCCCTCTACGACGCACCCTTCAAAAGTTGCTAATCCGCCCCTCCCCCGCCCTGTTCTTGGGTTGATGATTGTGATCAGAGGTGGACCCTAAAACAAGAGACTATGGACCTGGTCCTGACATATGTTACAATGCTCTCTAAGGGGGAGTCGGGAACAGTTGGGCCCTTGTCCCTAGCTCGTTGCATTCCTGTGTTATGGCCGTTTATGTATGAAGGGAAAAAAAGGTAAACTTCCAAATTCTCATCTAGTCAAAATCAAGTCTTTTTGGCTCTAGATGAAAATCTGGAAGTCACTTAGATGGAAATTTGGAATGACTTTAGTCCCCCATTACTTTTTGAACGCTTTGACCTCGAAAGACCCGCACCAATGCAATCTGCTCAGCTTGTCGGCCCCTTTCTGAATATGCCTCGCTTGTCCCTCTACGACGCACCCTTCAAAAGTTGCTAATCCGCCCCTCCCCCGCCCTGTTCTTGGGTTGATGATTGTGATCAGAGGTGGACCCTAAAACAAGAGACTATGGACCTGGTCCTGACATATGTTACAATGCTCTCTAAGGGGAGTCGGGAACAGTTGGGCCCTTGTCCCTAGCTCGTTGCATTCCTGTGTTATGGCCGTTTATGTATGAAGGGAAAAAAAGGTAAACTTCCAAATTCTCATCTAGTCAAAATCAAGTCTTTTTGGCTCTAGATGAAAATCTGGAAGTCACTTAGATGGAAATTTGGAATGACTTTAGTCCCCCATTACTTTTGAACGCTTTGACCTCGAAAGACCCGCACCAATGCAATCTGCTCAGCTTGTCGGCCCCTTTCTGAATATGCCTCGCTTGTCCCTCTACGACGCACCCTTCAAAAGTTGCTAATCCGCCCCTCCCGCGCCCTGTTCTTCTCCAGCTCATGAGCAGCTCATTTTTCCTTTTTCAGCTTTTCAGCCAATTTTCATGAAATTTTCAAAAGTAAGCTAGCCATCTCTGCATCACACATGTTGTTATGCTAAAGGAGTTGTACCCATGACCAGATTTTGATAAACCTTACCCTAACCAAACCCTAGCTATGATGTCATGAATCACACCCACATTGCCATTCCGATTCCAAATTCTGATCTAATACAGAGAAGTTTTTCTAAACTTTAGAACAAATTTCTCTGCAACGATACAACTTAGGCAGCTCATTTCAGGACAGCTATATCCAGGATGTGGAGAGCTTCGAGATGTTGTATGTTTAGACTTGCTAGAGCAAAATTTGGTCCCAAAGATGGCAGTAGCTGAGAGGCGCTGAAATATGTTTGAGAGTGTCTCGAGGCGTTTCTGAAAATGTCTCTCTTTTTGATGTGTGACTGAGGGGAAAAAGATCATCCCTCCACCCCCCTATGATCCCACAACCTGAACTATGTGATAGAACTCTTAGAGGGCTTTCCAATGGTGTCTGTCCTTGGTACTGAAACAAAGTCAAGTTACTAAAACATTGGGGGCTTTCCATGGTGCTGAAACAAAATGGAGTTACTAAACAGAGGGGGCTGTCCATGGTGCTTAACGGAGGGGGACATTAAACCATCCCTTGTAACTAGGTAAAACATTGCATCCTTTAACGGCACCTAGCTCTTCAGTGCAATGGAGTAGAGCTTTGTATCTAAGATGGCCGACTCCGGTTCCGGGAGACCTTTCCTTCGATGTTTGGGTCAAAACCGTACGACCTAAAATGACTGAGATAGCATCTTTGACATTTCCTGGCAAAGTCCCTTAAAGGCTCTAAGTTTCCATGGGCTGATGTTTTTTGGTCAGACCAGAGCTGGCCACTAAAAAAAAAAAAGGGGACTAGGACCTGGTTCTGACATGTTATAAAGCTCACTGAGGGCTGTTGGGAACAGTTGGGCCCTTGTCCCTAGCTCGTTGCATTCCTGTGTTATGGCCGTTTATGTATGAAGGGAAAAAAAGGTAAACTTCAAATTCTCATCTAGTCAAAATCAAGTCTTTTGGCTCTAGATGAAAATCTGGAAGTCACTTAGATGGAAATTTGGAATGACTTTAGTCCCCCATTACTTTTGAACGCTTTGACCTAGAAAGACCCGCACCAATGCATGCTCAGCTTGTCGGCCCCTTTCTGAATATGCCTCGCTTGTCCCTCTACGACGCACCCTTCAAAAGTTGCTAATCCGCCCCTCCTCCCCGCCCCTGTTCTTCTCCATCTCATGAGCAGCTCATTTTTCCTTTTTCAGCTTTTCAGCTAATTTTCATGAAAGCTGGCCACTAAAAAAGGGGACTAGGACCAAAATTTGGTCCCAAAGATGGCAGTAGCTGAAAGGCGCTGAAATATGTTTGAGAGTGTCTCGAGGCATTTCTGAAAATGTCTCTTTTTGATGTGTGACTGAGGGGAAAAAAAGATCATCCCCCTCCACCCCTATGATCCCACAACCTGAAGTACGTGATAAAACTCTTAGAGGGCTTTCCAACGTATCTGTGACACATCCCAGGCTGCTTCCCTTCAATATATACAACACTTAAATTGATTCAAATTATCATTTTTCGGTGCCCCCTAGCGCTTGACAGGAAGGGTTTAAAGCTTCGGCTCAAAGACGACTAGACTCAGCTTGTCTAGCGCTTTTGAACGATGCCTTGCTTGTCGCTCTACAATGCACTGTTCAAATATTGTATATTCGGCCATTCCCAGCATTAGCCCTCATCTCGGGGCCCATTTGGAGACGAACAATGGAATAGAGACTTAGGAACCCTTTTTGGCTGAACGCCGGGGTCGCTCTGGTAAATCCTGTCAATTTTGACACTTATAACACAAAAGGAAGTTAATAAACACTTAATTAAAACATCTGTTGAATATTTGACAATTTAACATAATAATAAATGAAAATCTGGATTTGGAATAATTTTAGATTAAAATCTGGAATCTGAGGATCAAACTGCCCCTAGTGGTCATTTTTGGTAATGTTAGATTACAATTTGGAATTAGGGTATTTTGAATACTTTGCTGCCATCTAGTGGTCACCCGTGATCTGCTCCAAAATTCCAAAATGTGAATTTTCATTTTGGAATTTGGAATTTTCATTTTGGAATTTGGAATTTGGAAGCACCATTTTCGTGTATAATAGATGCGAAATTGGATTGGAATGTTGGAATATCGGAATTTCAATTCATTGTCAATGGGAAATCCCTACCCCTTACCCTAACCCTAACCATATCCTAATTCTAACCCTGATCCTAAAACCAGGTCTTAACCCTTACCCTAACCCTAACCATAACCTAATTCTAACCCTGATCCTAAAACCAGGTCTTAACCCTCAAACAGCCCTTTAACGTTATGGGGACCAGCATTTTGTCCCCACAAAGCTGTCAGGACCCCATAAGTATACTGTATTTCCAGTTTTTGGTCCCCACAAATGTAGTTAAACATGGTACACACACACACACACACACACACACACACCTCTCCCCTAATTGAAGCTCTTGCTATTTCTGAAGCGGCGCTGGGTTGGTTGCCACGGCTGCGCTTCACGTTGAATGCATCAGCCACCATTCAAATCAGAGACTCAGTGGAAGAAGACAAAAAAAAAATAGCTCTCATTGTGTCTCCGTCCTCTTGATTCTGTCGCCTCCCGCTCTGATCCCGATACGCATATACGATACATACAAACAAATCCCGTCCCCAAACAAATCAATGAATACAATTAAAAGACAGCAGAATGGAGTTTGGGGGAGACAAAAGCCCAATTCCCTTTCTCTTTTTAGCTTCGTTTGGCATAACGAGCTACGACACGCTCGGCATTGAGATTCAAATGAGTAAGTGGCGGATCAACACCGACTTACTGGGACTATTTATCCTCTTTTATGGAGGACGCGTCGTTCTCACCACTTCCTGTTCGGCCCAACAGACTGCTGACAGCTTTATTTGTTTTCAGAAAATTAGTATTGGCTGAAATATGTGCCAACAGAAACTGAATCTGAATCATTTATATTTGAATTTGAATTGCAAAACTTGAATGATTGCATTGAAAAACTGAATTTGAGGTTTCAGGGAGTGAGTCTTTACCCCAAGTGAAGGAGGTTAGATACCTTGGGGTCTTGTTGGCGAGTGAGGGAACCATGGTCGGAGAATTGGAGCGGCCGGTGCGGTATTACATTCTGTTTATCGCACCGTTGTGACGAAAAGAGAGCTGAGCCAGAAGGCAAAGGTCTCGATCTACCGGGCAGTGTTTGTTCCTACCCTCACCGATGGTCCTGAAGGCTGGGTCATGACCGAAAGAACGAGATCCAGGGTACAAGCGGCCGAAATGGGTTTCCTCAGGAGGGGGGCTGGCGTCTCCCTTAGAGATAGGGTGAGAAGCTCAGTCCTCCGAGAGGAGCTCGGAGTAGAGCCGCTGCTCCTTCACGTCGAAAGGAGCCAGTTGAGGTGGTTCGGGCATCTGGTAAGGATGCCTCCTGGGGGGGTCCCTAGGGAGGTGGTCCAGGCACGTCCAGCTGGGAGGAGGCCTCGGGGAAGACCCAGGACTAGGTGGAGGGACGTCCAGCTGGAAGGAGGCCTCGGGGAAGACCCAGGACTAGGTGGAAGGACGTCCAGCTGGGAGGAGGCCTCGGCGAAGACCCAGGACTAGGTGGAGGGATTATATCTCCAACCTGGCCTGGGAACGCCTCGGGATCCCCCAGTCGGAGCTGGTTGATGTGGCTCGGGAAAGGGAAGTTTGGGGTCCCCTGCTGGAGCTGCTGCCCCCGCGACCCGATACCGGATAAGTGGATGAAGATGGATGGATGAACTGAATTTGAATAGGATAGTTTGAAATTGAATTTATCCGCTTACGTTTGCCATTGTTTTGTTTTTTTAACAAGCTGGCACGCATAGGATTGTGGGTGATTTTGGGAGTGCGAAAGATACAAATTAATCTGCACTTGATTGCTCTTCCTTGATCCTTCAAGTACCCGGATGTCTGACACAGTAACTTGAAATCTAATTTTGTGAACTGAATTTCATTATAGATATAGAGAGTTGAATTTTCATTTTATTGGATTTCAATTCCAATAAATTCAATTTCAAACTACACTATTCAGATTCAGTTTTTCAATGCAATTACTCAAGCTTAGCAATTCAAATGCAAGTAGAAATGATTCAAATTCAGTTTCTGTTGGCACATATTTCATATTTCAGCCCATTAATGAGTCCATCGTCACAGCAGGACAGATTCAGCAGAGGACGAATACTAACTCAAACCTTTGCCAACACTGCTTAGCTCTCTCATTATTTAAAAATGGTGACACCAGACAGATTATTTTAAGGGGATGACAGAATGAAGGAGTGGGCTTGATGAGTAGAGGGGCGGCGTTTGAAAAGATGTCATATACAATGTCTAGACTAGAAAATGGGAAAAGTAGCTGAACTTTCTGGATGGTTCAAGGTGCTAAGAAGCGTTGCGCATGCGTCACTTTGCGACAAGTAGCATACAGGATGCTAACGAGAGATTTCTGTAATGTTAGTACAGTAAAAATGGACCTACTTAATGAAGTTGGTTCACTGCTAGCTTAGCTACAAGTTAATAGTAAAAATTGTCAATACAGTAAAAATTGACCTATTTAACAGTATAAATAGACATAATTAACAAAGTTGGTTCACTGCTGGCTACAAGTTAGCATCAAACACAACAAAGGCTGTCAGGTGAATGGAGTTTAGAGCTAACGTTAGCATCAATCAACCATAGATAGCTACAACGTTTTTTAAATGATTTCCATCTTCTGTTATTGTTCGTAATGAGAAAACTTTATTATTTATTATTATTTCATGGATTTCACAAATCTCAGTATGACAGTTATGTCGTAAACCGTTTAAATCTGAGCATGCACGACTCACATCTGCACTCTCCTCACATCGGGGAGAGACGTATATGATGGGCTTATGATCCATCCATCCCTCCATCCCTCCATCCATCCATCCATCCATCCCTCCATCCATCCTTCCATCTATCTGGTATCAGGTCTCGGAGGTCCAGCTCCTGCAAGGGACCCCGAACTTTCCTTTCCCGAGCCACATAAATCTGCATATGATGTTGTCATTTTTACATATGTTTATTTGGTTTATTGTCGATTTTGTTGCTTTTTTGTTGAATGGTTTGAATATTGTAGTTACTTTGTCATCTATTTTATGGTTTTTGTTTTGTCTGGGTGGTTGGTGATGATTTCACAAATCTCAGTATGACAGTTATGCCGTAAACATCTGCACTCTCCTCACATCGGGCGGTGACAGCCACTTGCAGATAATGACCTCTTCTGAAGAGTCCATCATGCTTTTTTAATCCTCCGTGCCCTCCTTGGCTACTAGCAACGGCGGAAGGCTTGTGTAATGTTGATGGGCCGAATTCCTCATGGGGGCGACAGAAACTGCGCACCATAACTTTGGGTCAGAACTGAAAATGAAGAAATCGGGACAAACGAAAATGAAGAAGAAATGTAGAAGAAAATGAATGCAATAACTCATGGATGGGAAGCTGAGCAGAACAAAATAAAGCTCGTATTCAGGTGTTTTTTTCGTGCGTTATTACATAACAAATCAAAAATTAACAAAACTTTGTGTCAGAATCACCTCAGCAGATTAAAAAAAGAACATAATGCAGAAACTGACAAAAGAAGAAATAAAGACCTTTAGTTTCATGTCACATTGAGTTGTGAAAGAACCAGAGAAGAAAGAAATGATGCTTGAAAGAACAAAGACTCCTCAGCTTTCAGGTTTTCAGCCCTTTGTCTTCTTCCACTCGTCTTCCTCGCTCCAGGCGGGCTGCAGCCCCCGAGCCGAGCGTCCCCCTGCAGTTTTGTATGCATGCATGCATGTGTTCAGTGAGTTATGGCCCGCATCAGGGAAAAGCTTACTGTTCAGGCTGCGAGGTACATTTTCCTTTAGCCGAGGTGGCCGAGTGGAAGGATACGAGCGAACGCTGAACTGTAAAGAGGCTGAAGTCTGTTGTTGGACAGTCGGCAGATAAAGTGTCCCAAAATCCTGCAGAAGATTTGTAATATACACATGATTTAGCAATTTTTACACAGTTTCTCTAGAGGAAAAGTCAGGGAATCATTAAAGTCTAAAAAGGGTCATCCTATGTGGACTAGCCAGACTTTCGTCCACAGCGCTGGGGCGGTGTTTGGTGTTTTAAGCCCCCAACGTTGCCTTCCAGGCAGCGCTGCCTGTGGGCACTAGGATTAGGCAATGGTTAGGGTTAGGTGTGTCACTGCCCAACGTGAGGAGAGTGCAGATTTGAGTCGTGCATGCGTCACTTTGTGACAAGTAGTTAGCATATAAAATGCTAAAAGGAGACTTCTGTAGCTAATGTCAATACAGTAAAAATTTACCTATTTAACAGTATAAATAGACATAATTAACAAAGTTGGTTCACTGCTGGCTACAAGTTAGCATCAAACACAACAAAGGCTGTAAGTTGAATGGTGTTTTGAGCTAACGTTAGCATCAATCATAGAAAGTAGGGATGAGCGAGTACAGCATTATCTGTATCTGAAATAATAACTGTAAAAATCTACAGTTATTTCCTTTAGATTTCACAGTAACACTACTGTATATGATTATACAGTAGAATGCTGTAAAGTTACATTACAACCTGGTCGACATGACAACATCACAGTAGTCTCAGTATTACAGTAGAAATCCCAATAGTCTAAGCATTACAGTAGAAATCACAGTAGTCTAAGTATTACAGTAGAAATCCCAGTAAGCTGAGTATTAAAGTAGAAATCACAGTTAAGTACTACAGTAGAAATCACAGTAGTCTAAGTATTACAGTAGAAATCACAGTAGTCTAAGTATTACAGTAGAAATCCCAGTAAGCTGAGTATTAAAGTAGAAATCACAGTTAAGTACTACAGTAGAAATCACAGTAGTCTAAGTATTACAGTAGAAATCACAGTTAAGTACTACAGTTGAAATCACAGTAGTCTAAGTATTACAGTAGAAATCACAGTTAAGTACTACAGTTGAAATCACAGTAGTCTAAGTATTACAGTTGAAATCACAGTAGTCTAAGTATTACAGTAGAAATCCCAGTAAGCTGAGTATTACAGTAGAAATCACAGTTAAGTACTACAGTAGAAATCACAGTAGTCTAAGTATTACAGTAGAAATCACAGTTAAGTACTACAGTTGAAATCACAGTAGTCTAAGTATTACAGTAGAAATCACAGTTAAGTACTACAGTTGAAATCACAGTAGTCTAAGTATTACAGTTGAAATCACAGTAGTCTAAGTATTACAGTAGAAATCCCAGTAAGCTGAGTATTACAGTAGAAATCACAGTTAAGTACTACCGTAGAAATCACAGTAGTCTAAGTATTACAGTAGAAATCACAGTTAAGTACTACAGTTGAAATCACAGTAGTCAAAGCATTACTGTAAAAAAATCACAATATAGCCACTATAGTAGTGTAAATAGTACAGTAAACTGCTGTATTATTACTTTTTATCTTATGTTGTGTTTAGTTGTGTTGTATTTTACAATGAATACATAAAATACTGTAAATGGAAGTACCGTGCCTTTACTGTAACAAGAATTCACAGTGACTGGCTGGACAATTGTTACAGTAATTTACTGTAAATTTGACGTTGAACTTGTTACAATGCTGGTATATTTTGAATATTCACTAAACTATAACCAAGGTCCAAAATTAACTAAAAGTTAATTTTGGACCTTTGGTTGAAAGGCTTGCTGCAGGACCAACAACAACAACAACAACATCCGTACCCATGGTAACAGCCTTCATTAACCGGAGGCAGTGTAGCTCTGCGCATACATCCTGCATCTTAAAACAGCCGTAATTAAATGTCATTATTCTGGTGTCATTGCCCTTTCATCGGCCCGGAGGAGGCGTTTCCTCCCCCCCTTCCTCCCTCCCGGATGTGCGTCTCCACACAGCGAGGTTGAGTTTTCGTACTTTCTGCACGTGTGTGCTGACCGCCGGCGCCGCATCACAACGTGTTGATGCTCATCACGATAATGGGACAGATTCCATTTCACTTTGTTGCACGCGGCCCACAGCATACGGAGAACAACAGACAGGAATAGACGTGATTATTCTGGATTTTTATGAGCGGACTGAAGGCTGAAGACCAGAAGGAAGGGAGCATTGAGCCGGAAGACTCCTCTTCTCCTTCATCACCTCGCCCCCCCTCCTTTTCATCTCGTCCTCCTCTTCTTAACTTTGTGTTTTTTAAAGGTCAATCTCTTTGTTTTTCTCCCTCCGCTCCACTCCTTATTTTCCTTTCTCCTCTTCTCTTTCATTCTTTTCGTTTCACACTCCTCTTCTACCATCCATATTTCCTCCAGCTCGTCCTCCAGGGCGGCAACTAACTGTTTTGTTATGTTCTCAATTCATACATTAGTTGTTTGGTCTCTAAAATGTCAAAAGAAAATAAATAATAATAAAAAATTTAAAAAATAAAAATAAAATAAAATAAAAAATACATACATTAGGTTTGAAAAAAGATGTGGAAAATCAGTGTTTCCCAAAAAGCCCAAGCTGATGTCCTCAGATGTCTTCAGGTATTCAGTTCACATGTCACAGAGGAGAGAGTGGAACATATTCATGTTAACAAGCTGGAATTAGAGAAGTTTTTTTTAAGATTTAAGAAACCCTCGCAGTTTGGTTATGTGTCGGCACAAAAAACATCTTAATTGTTCTCTAGTACTTCTAAGTTTTGAAAAATATGGTGTTTTGGGTTAAAATCAGAAGTTATGTCACTGGCTCCGTTTGTTCTGTAAAAAAAGTAAAATAAAAAATAAAAACGTTGAATGAATCTTGGCCTCCCGCCACTATAAATGGAAATTTAGGTCGTAATTGCTGCTGGAACAAGCGACTTATGTGGCCGTTTTTTTGGAGGACAGTCTCATTTATTCTCTTCCTTCTCCTCCTATTATTAGTTTCTCCCCAAAACTCCTCTCTCGCTCTTTTCCTCTCCTCCCTCTTCTTACTCTTCTCCTTTCTTTTCATTTCGTCATCATTGCTTTTCGTCTTCCTCTGTCCCTGTTTCTCTTCTCTTCCCCTCTCCTCGTCCTCCTCCTTTCATCCCTATATTCTCGCTTTTCCTCCTTCCCTTCTCTTTTACTTCCTCCTCCTTCTCTCATTCCCTCTCCAGCTCTCACTTAGTTGACAGACCTTCAGAGACGATATAAAAAGACACCTCCTCATCTGTCTCCTCCTCATCCCTCTCTCTTCTCCATTCGGCTCCCCGGAGTGACGTTTTCTCTCTCGTTCGGGCTGTTGTCTCTCAAACTGAACAAATCCCTTCTCAGAACGAGACGACACAAACAAAGACGTAAAGAAAGAAACAAGTAGACTCGTAGATGCAGACAAACATGTGTGTGTGTGTGTGTGTGTGTGTGTGTGTGTGTGTGTATTTTTGACTGGGCGAATGCGAGTTCCTGCTGTGTGGATCTTCTGATCATCTCATCTCCACCATGCTGTTCCTCCCGAGCAGCATGGTGGAGATGAGAGATGTGAAAACACGACAGATGCTTTACAGAAATGTCACTTCGTCCCCTTTGGCTGAAAGCGGCTCAGCTTTCATGCCACAGTGGAAACAAGTGGAGCTAGCTTAGCTAACAAGCTGCGTCGCTACAAAGCCGAGACAGACAACAACAGCAGCCGGTCACAAAGCAAGCTAACAAAACAAAGCACAAACTAAAATACACACAGTTGCTTCCCGAATTTGGGAAAGCTGCCTGCCTAATAATAAATAGGCCTACATTGATGCACACAATATGGACTTAAAATGAGAATTTAAATGCTAATGTTGCTAACGTGAGAAAGGTAAAAAAATTGTGTCCACACACACACTTTTTTGGCTACTTTTCTAGCAGAATATTTATATAAATGTGAATGTTAATGACTTAGTAATGTCTTCAGTTAATTTAATGGTGTCAAACTAAAGTGTAACTTCATGACTACTAATAGCTACTATTCCAGACCAGACCAGACGTCCCCGATTTTGGTGACCTGTCCCGATTTTGGTGACCTGTCCCCGGCTGGATCTGTCCCCCCGGTTTTCACTGTGACTGACAGACCCGATACTGGAATGAAAGAAAGAAAACTCTGACCAAACGGAGTTTTATCGAGCAGCTGCTCAGAGCTCAGAGATGTTTTAGAAAGTCGTATTTTACCATGCTAAAATCACTGATTATTTACATGGAGTCTGGTGGAGATATGCTGCTCTATACACGCTAAAATCACTGATTATTTACATGGAGTCTGGTGGAGATATGCTGCTCTATACACGCTAAAATCACTGATTATTTACATGGAGTCTGGTGGAGATATGATACATGTTATTTACATGCTGCTCTATACACGTTAAAATCACTGATTATTTACATGGAGTCTGGTGGAGTTATGCTGCTCTATACACGTTAAAATCACTGATTATTTACATGGAGTCTGGTGGAGTTATGCTGCTCTATACACGTTAAAATCACTGATTATTTACATGGAGTCTGGTGGACTTTTATGTTTTAAAAAGGATCTTAATCTTTAACAGAAAGGTCAGCCTCCTTAGAAATCCTTTCCATAATGTTATCAGACACTTAGAATATTAATCTGAGTCTGTCAGCAGCAAAACGAGCACTTTATGAACGTAAATACAAGCTGGACAATTCTCCCATTAACTTCCATTGTAGCTTGTTTCTCTGCTGCCGACTGCAGCGATCTCGTTTCATACTGCATCAATGTCAAAGGAACATCTTTCCTCAATAGTTTATATTGTATCTGATACTCAGCTCTAGGTCTAGTGTCCCCGTTTTAAGTTTTACAAAAATTAAAAACATGACGTGTTTTGGAGGTATTTATGCTTCTGAGCTGAAAATGTCCCCGGATTTTGTCTGAGACATCTGGTCCCCTTAACGTTAGCTAGCGTTAGCTGATACTAGCGATTTCTAGTCGCCGACATATTTTGGGCTTCATTGAATGAACATAACCTGTAGTAGTACACAGTTGTATGTGTATTGTTATGATTAAAATGTGCTGAATTACTTTAACAGTCCGTCCAGAAAAATGCAGATAAAACTCATTTTTGACAGATAAAAGTGCTTATTTGTCAAAACTGTCACTACTGTAATGTCCTGCAAAAATCAGCATCCTTGTATGTATACTGTATACATACATACATGTATTTTTTAAAACTTGAGAAAATTAAATACACCTTGAGATGATGTACAGTCAAATGTATGTATGTATATGTGTCCGTGTACATGTGCATATATGTTAAAAAAAAAAGGTAAATTGTATCTGTGACTGGAAGTATTGTATTGTATATTTCCAATAAAAATAATCATCATCCTTATATCACCTTTCTGTCTCCGTCCTCCAGGGGACGAGTGGTACCTGTGCAGGTTAACTCTGAGCATGCCCAGTCAGGCCGACCTGCAGTGGGCCATGTTTCCCTCGCCGTACCTCGGCGCCGTGGGTCCCGACGCCTCGCCGGGCTCTGTGGTGTACCGACTGTCGGCGCGGCAACGAGACGGGATGCTGGGACAAGCCCAGTTCCTCCTGCTAGACAGTGAGTAGACTTTTTCATTTGATCTTTTATCTTCTACTTCTCTTCTTTATTGTATTTAGGAACCATAGACTGTATAAAATGGGAATGTGCCTTTGTTCCTACAGCACTGTGTTTTCATTTTAAGATCTTTTTTCAAAATTCGGCCCTGTGTTTCCACATTTTAAGATTTTTTTCAAAATTCGGCCCTGTGTTTCCACATTTCTAAGATCTTTTTCAAAATTCAGCCCTTTGTTCCCACATTTCTTAGATCTTTTTTCAAAATTCGGCCCTGTGTTTCCACATTTCTACGATCTTTGTTCAAAATTCGGCCCTGTGTTCCCACATTTCTAAGATCTTTTTTCAAAATTCGGCCCTGTGTTCCACATTTCTAAGATCTTTTTTCAAAATTCGGCCCTGTGTTTCCACATTTTAAGATCTTTGTTCAAAATTCGAACCTGTGTTCCACATTTCTAAGATCTTTTTCAAAATTCGGCCCTGTGTTCCCACATTTCTAAGATCTTTTTTCAAAATTCGGCCCTGTGTTCCACATTTCTTTCTTTTTTCAAAATTCGGCCCTGTGTTTCCACATTTCTAAGATCTTTTTCAAAATTCGGCCCTGTGTTCCCACATTTCTTAGATCTTTTTCAAAATTCGGCCCTGTGTTTCCACATTTCTAAGATCTTTTTTTCAAAAAATTCGGCCCTGTGTTCCCACATTTCTAAGATCTTTTTCAAAATTCGGCCATGTGTTCCCACATTTCTAAGATCTTTTTTTTCAAAATTCGGCCCTGTGTTTCCACATTTCTACGATCTTTTTTTCAAAAATTCGGCCATGTGTTCCCACATTTCTTAGATCTTTTTCAAAATTCGGCCCTGTGTTCCCACATTTCTACGATCTTTTTTCAAAATTCGGCCATGTGTTCCCACATTTCTAAGATCTTTTTTCAAAATTCGGCCCTGTGTTTCCACATTTCTACGATCTTTGTTCAAAATTCGGCCCTGTGTTCCCACATTTCTAAGATCTTTTTTCAAAATTCGGCCCTGTGTTCCCACATTTCTAAGATCTTTTTCAAAAATTCGGCCCTGTGTTCCCACATTTCTTAGATCTTTTTTCAAAATTCGGCCCTGTGTTCCCACATTTCTAAGATCTTTTTTCAAAATTCGGCCATGTGTTCCCACATTTCTAAGATCTTTTTTCAAAATTCGGCCCTGTGTTCCCACATTTCTAAGATCTTTTTTCAAAATTCGGCCCTGTGTTTCCACATTTCTACGATCTTTTTTCAAAATTCGGCCCTGTGTTCCCACATTTCTACGATCTTTTTTCAAAATTTGGCCCTGTGTTCCCACATTTCTACGATCTTTTTTCAAAATTCGGCCCTGTGTTCCCACATTTCTAAGATCTTTTTTCAAAATTCGGCCATGTGTTCCCACATTTCTTAGATCTTTTTTCAAAATTCGGCCCTGTGTTTCCACATTTCTAAGATCTTTTTTCAAAATTCGGCCCTGTGTTTCCACATTTCTAGATCTTTTTTCAAAATTCGGCCCTGTGTTCCCACATTTCTACGATCTTTGTTCAAAATTCGGCCCTGTGTTCCCACATTTCTAAGATCTTTGTTCAAAATTCGGCCATGTTTCCCACATTTCTAAGATCTTTTTCAAAATTCGGCCCTGTGTTTCCACATTTCTAAGATCTTTTTCAAAATTCGGCCATGTGTTCCCACATTTCTAAGATCTTTTTCAAAATTCGGCCCTGTGTTCCCACATTTCTAAGATCTTTTTTTTTCAAAATTCGGCCCTGTGTTCCCACATTTCTAAGATCTTTTTTCAAAATTCGGCCCTGTGTTTCCACATTTCTAAGATCTTTTTTCAAAATTCGGCCATGTGTTCCCACATTTCTAAGATCTTTTTTCAAAATTCGGCCCTGTGTTCCCACATTTCTAAGATCTTTTTTCAAAATTCGGCCCTGTGTTTCCACATTTCTACGATCTTTGTTCCAAATTCGGCCCTCCACATTTTAAGATTTTTTTCAAAATTCGGCCCTGTGTTTCCACATTTCTAAGATCTTTTTCAAAATTCGGCCCTGTGTTTCCACATTTCTAAGATCTTTTTTCAAAATTCGCCCTGTGTTTCCACATTTCTAAGATCTTTTTTCAAAATTCGGCCCTGTGTTCCACATTTCTAAGATCTTTTTCAAAATTCGGCCCTGTGTTTCCACATTTCTAAGATCTTTTTTCAAAATTCGGCCCTGTGTTTCCACATTTCTAAGATCTTTTTCAAAATTCGGCCCTGTGTTCCCACATTTCTAAGATCTTTTTTCAAAATTCGGCCCTGTGTTTCCACATTTCTACGATCTTTGTTCAAAATTCGGCCCTGTGTTTCCACATTTCTAAGATCTTTTTTCAAAATTCGGCCCTGTGTTTCCACATTTCTAAGATCTTTTTTCAAAATTCGGCCCTGTGTTTCCCACATTTTAAGATCTTTTTTCAAAATTCGGCCCTGTGTTTCCACATTTCTAAGATCTTTTTCAAAATTCGGCCCTGTGTTTCCACATTTCTAAGATCTTTTTTCAAAATTCGGCCCTGTGTTCCCACATTTCTACGATCTTTGTTCAAAATTCGGCCCTGTGTTCCCACATTTCTTACGATCTTTTTTCAAAATTCGGCCCTGTGTTTCCACATATCTAAGATCTTTTTTCTTCATCTTGAGAGACTCCCAAATCCCATCCCTCTCCCATTTTGTTCCCTATGGTATCTAAAGTTATCAGACTCGATGACCCCTATACCGCGGGAGTAACAAAAAATTGCCACCATCTACTGTTGGTTCAAAACAACAATGGAGGACGTGATAGACAGATTGTTCATCCAATCACCTTAAAGCACCATTTTACAAACAGTTTCCAATGACAACTTCTCATATGTTTTTATTTAACAAACCACATCAAGAAAGTAGCATGGTAAGATCTATAAAAGTCACCAGTGAAAAACCTGAATTCCATACCGCTATTATGTATTTTTATACCCTTTTGTGGTTAAAATTAAAGTTCAAGATGCCCCTCCAAACCCCCCTATGTCTGCTATTTGCAGAAGATGCAAAAAGGTGTTACCTACCACATCCAAACCTCCTTTTTATCCCACTTGTATTTTCCTAAAAGCTGTTTGTTCTGGCTCTTATCTGCAGCCTGTATCTCTAATTAGGTCCGCCGCCTCTCCGCCAGGCACTCTGTGACCAACCTGTTTTGTTCAAAAGGAGCGATTTTATAAATAAAATTTGACTTGTTGAATTTCAATTACCATCAAGTTGGAGAGGGAGAGAAAAACGCAGATAAACGGCATGGAGCCGCACTGTTAATCGCTCCCTGGGGCAAAGAAAGCTCGCAGATTCGGGAATAATAGGAAAATCTCTGGAGAGGCAGCGAGTGGGAGGGTGGGCGGATGGGCGCCGGTGGCTGTGGATTTTTTATTTTTTGTATATTTTTTTTATCTTCAGAAGAAGAGGAGAAAGAAGGAAAGATATTTTCAGAGCTAATTTCCAATGCTTTCATATATTAAGAGATTCTGACTTCCCTTTGGCAGAATGTGACTACATGTGTACCGACGAATAATCCAATAATTTACCTTAAAAGTGGTTTTTAATATCATGCCAATATGGAAATATATTCATGCAGCGGGTGTATGTGAAGCCAATTAGTAGCATTAAAGTGATTTTACTCACTTTGAGGATCTTAAATTTACATTGGAGGGAAAGTGCTTCTTTTAAGAAGTCTGTGCATCCATTACATTTGTTGTGCTACAAAATAGTTCTCTGCTTGAATATTAATTAACATTAAAGGAAGAACACAACTATCTTGTTTTGACAGATGATTCATTCAGATGAATGACAAATGTGTTGTATGTAAAAGATCATCCAGGTCATCTGAGGTACGTCCTATAGACCTTACATTTCCTCCTCGACTCCTCCACTTGTCTCCCTTCCTTGCGTCTTAGTCCCTCCCACCGAGGGGGAGAGGAGGAGAGAGGCAACAAGTAAATGTGTTGTTAGAGGGATGAGACGCTCTATCATCCATGACGTCCATATGTCTCCTCGCCTATAGCTCCTCTATGATCCCTCCTCGATGCTCGGGCCTCTTTGCAGAAATAAGAGCTTTGAGACGGCCTTCACCGAGGAAGGGCAGAACATCTGCCGGTTCAGCCAAGGACCGAAGGACTCGAGGAGATATAAAATAAGGGACATGAGATCCAGCCATAGAAAGGACAGAAAAACAGGGCAACTGGACTTGGTTAAAGGTGCTTCGAAGACGTTTCGTCCCTCACCTGAGAGACTTCTTCAGTTCTGACTGAATGGTAGGAAAGCTTATTTAGCCTCTGTGGGAAACGATGGTTGTTTGGCCTTCGGTATTTCCGACAAACACCCTACAGAGGGTAAATAACTTGGTTCCCCTACTGATCAGTCCGAAATGAAGACAATAAGAGACGAAACGTCTTCGAAGCACCTATAACCAACTCCAGTTGCCCTTGAATGAACCCTTTCTTGGATGACTCTAGCTTGGTTGGAAACGGTTCCCTATCACAGAAATAGACCTTACATTTCATCCTCGACTCCTCCACTTGTCTCCCTTCCTTGTGTCTTAGTCCCTCCCACCGAGGGGGAGAGGAGGAGAGAGGCAACGAGTAAATGTGTTTTTAGAGGGATGAGACGCTCTATCATCCATGACGCCCTTGCTCCATATGTCTCCTCGCCTATAGCTCCTCTATGATCCCTCCTCGATGCTCGGGCCTCTTTGCAGAAATAAGACCTTTGAGACGGCCTTCACCGAGGAGGGGCAGACCGTAAGACTGACCCGTAAGAACCCTAATAATGAAACCCCACCTGCAGGAACAAACAGGAAGTCTGCGAGCGAGACTCAGATGAACTCACGTCAAAAAAAATCTGCCCGCAAACAGAGAGGAGGAGATGATTGACAGGTTGGATGCAGCTGCTGCTGGTTCAAAACCCTCTGGTCAACAGCTGGGCTTCCTTTTCTCTTCTCGTCCATCCTTCCTTCCTTGCTCCTTCTTACTTCCTCCATCGTCTCTGTGCTCTACTCATTTTCTCCTTTTCTGCATTTCTTGTTCCCTCTCCTCTTCTTCTGTCCATCCCTTTTCACGTCTTTTCTGCATTCCTCCCCCTCCTCCACCTCCTCTTAACTCAGGGTGTAAAAACGAACCTGCACTCTTTCTCTGAGTCCTCTTTCTTTGGGAGTTTTAACACACACACACACACACACACACACACACACACACACACACACACACACACACACACACACACACACACACACACAGACAGACGTTGCTCCAGAAGGGTCCTCAGCAAGAAATACACAAATAGCAGCCCTCCAGCTTCTATCTCATTCATTTAGGTTTTAAACTGGGTTTTCTCTAAACTGGATCATCTATCTATCTATCTATCTATCTATCTATCTATCTATCTATCTATCTATCTATCTATCTATCTATCTATCTATCTATCTATCTATCTATCTATCTATCTAACCATCTATCTATCTATCTATCTAACCATCTATCCATCTATCAGAGATCAGTGACTTCAATGGTCTCCGTCCAGAGCAATGGGATCTGTTGGTCCATTTCTTTAACTGTCTATGTCCAAAATGGATCCATAATGGATCAAGTCCAGACCTAACTTCCCGAGCTCAAATGTTGTGGGCGGGGCCACGTTCGGCTGGCATCCAGGCTACCTATCATAGACCGTTAATATTATATTATAATGTTATTATCTCTATATATATATATATACAGTCTATGCTACGTATACACGTAACCTGTTGCAGCCCCTCTACAGCGTCTGTTTTAACCTTTAACCGCATGTTAAACGACATTCCTTCTTCTCGTCTTCTCGTCCATGCAGGTGGGGAGGAGTGCTTCGAGGTGGACCGTCGCTCCGGTGAGATTAGGACCACTGGGCGACCTCTGACCCCCAGCAAGGAGTACCTGCTGCGGGTGCAGGCGATGGACGGGAGCGGTCGCAGAGGCACGCCGGCCACAGTGGCCATACTGGCCGGCTACCGGCCGCCGCAGTTCACCAACGCCACCTACAGCCTGGACGTGCCGGAGAACACGCCGTCGGACAGCCGTGAGTCGCTGCAGCCGTCTCATAGCAGGAGCATGAGGATGTGTGGCGTCACTGTAGCTGTTCTCAACGCCATTTTAATGTTTACGTCCCCCTTAGAGATAGGGTGAGAAGCTCAGTCCTCCGAGAGGAGCTCGGAGTAGAGCCGCTGCTCCTTCACGTCTAAAGGAGCCAGTTGAGGTGGTTTAGGCATCTGGTAAGGATGCCTCCTCATGGGGGATCCCACCTCCAGGGGAGGGCCTGGTCCCAGGCACCTCCAGGTTAAGGGACGTCCAGGGGAGGAGGCCTCGGGAAGACCCAGGACTAGGTGGAGGGACGTCCAGCTGGGAGGAGGCCTCGGGAAGACCCAGGACTAGGTGGAGGGAGAGCTGGGATAGGCTCCAAGACCTGGACTGGGGAAGATTATATCTCCAACCTGGCCTGGGAACGCCTCGGGATCCCCCAGTTGGAGCTGGTTGATGTGGCTCGGGAAAGGGAAGTTTGGGGTCCCCTACTGGAGCTGCTGCCCCCGAGACCCGATACCGGATAAGCGGATGAAGATGGATGGATGGATGGATGGATGGATTTTAATGTTTGGCTCGTATACTGGAGCAGATTCAGCAGAGAAGAAAAGAAAAGAATTGACATTGTACAAATGATAGATAGATAGATAGATAGATAGATAAATAGATAGATAGATAGATAGATAGATAGATAGATAGATAGATAGATAGATAGATAGATAAATAGATAGATAAATAGATAGATAGATAGATAGATAGATAGATAGATATTGATCCCAATAAAATGGGAAATTATAGTGTTGCAGCAGCAAAATCAGTCACACAGCACAGAATATAAATATAAATGAAATACTAGGATTCAATATACATACATGTATATGTACATGTACATACAGGCCTACTGCATGTCATAGTATGAACCTCAGCGCCTTTATGAGATTACTATAACTTTAATGTCCTTTTTTGTTTGTGAAGTGACCTTGGGTGTCATGAAAGGCGCTTTAAATAAAATATATTATTATTATTATTATTATTATTATTATTATTATTAAACATAGAATATACAGTGCATTAAATAATAATAGGATCAAATATAAGAACAAATATTTGAATATATACAAGTTGGGAATACAACAATGTGCAACTGCTTAAATATTATGATACATAATGTAGATCAACCTATTGTGCAGGTTGCATTATTGTCTAATAGTGCATTATTGCATTATAGTGCAGTAGTGTGGTGTCTAAAAGTCTTATAGCACCCAGTGATGAAGTGTTAAAAAGTTGTGTTGCATGTGGTAGGGAGGATTTCTTGTATCGGTGAGTGCAACATGTCGGAGCCTCTTAGAGAAGGTTAGGGGGGGTTATCCATGATAGATAAGAGTTTTTTCAGAGACCTCTTCTGCACCACAGCTTCAAATGTCTTCAGATGGGTGAAAAGCTCACGCTATAGATGAAAATCATACTAATAGTGGTACTTGTAGTTTTAGAAGAGTTTTCATCTGCTCTGTGTGTGTGTGTGTGTTGATGGTCACAAGTGTCTGTCTGCATCTGTGTCTTCCACCATATTTACAGAAACATCATTTACATTCCACCGCCTCAGATACTGAGTGTGGAAATGGCATTTGCGTGTGTGTGTGTGTGTGTGTGTGTGTGTGTGTGTGTGCGCACGTGTCGACGGCCGGCTCCTTAGCTTTGCATGTCATGTGATGCATGAAAATATAAGCCCTGTAGAGCGAGACAAAAGAAAAGAGGAGGAAGATGGAGGAAGAAGGTGGAGGGGGTGAGGAGAGAGAGAGAGAGAGAGAGAGGGAGAAAGGGATAGAAGGAGGAGAAGAGAAAGGAGGGAGGGACGGAGGGAGGACAAGATGAGAAGGACAGGAGGAGGGATGGAGCAAGAGGACCCAGATGTTTGAGTGTGGCCTGAGGCGGAGAATTTGAAAGTGTGGCAAATTCAAATATTTATTAAAAGCGAGGTCTGGATAAACATGAAGGAGTGTGAGTGTGTGTGTGTGTGTGTGTGTGTGTGTGTGTGTGTGTGTGTGTGTGTGTGTGTGTGTGTGTGTGTGTGTGTGTGTGTGTGTGTGTGTGTGTCCCTCAGGGCTGCTGGCGCAAAGCACATTGTATTAATATCCAAGTATCCATGCCACCTCATAGCAGGGTGTCTGTGTGTGTTTCTGCCTCCATTGTGTCCCTCCACATGTGTGTTAATGTCCTGTGTCTCCGTGTGTGTGTGTGTGTGTGTGTGTGTGTGTGTGTGTGTGTGTGTGTGTGTGTGTGTTTTATTCTAATTGATTAACCAGGTTGTGATGGTTTCCGTGAAGGCTGCAGCGCTGCGTCACGGCTCCTCTTCACTTTATAAGCCTGTTTGGAAACGGGAATGTGGAGCAGCGTTCTGTCGTCCTGCGGTCACAACTTTGGTCTTTTTTTTTTTCAGTTCCTCGTCATCGTCCTCTCGCTGTCTCATCAGTCACAGCCATAGACTGTAAAAATAATGGTCGAAGCGTCCTGGTCTGAAAAGGGAAGCCAATGCTAAAGCTGATCTTCCAGCAGGGGGGCGACTCCACCGGCTCCAAACAGAAGTCCCATCCCATAAAAGCCAATGGGAAAATGACTGTTCACTTGATTTATTACCTCACTTAACATTTTCATAATGAGTTTATGATCTCAATCGCTAGTTTCAAGTCTGCTTCAATGTTCATTTCCCAGACAGGAAAAATCTAAATGGCAACTCTCGTATCGCAGAACTCAAGAGTTCAAACCATCATCCACAAACCAATGGGTAGCCTCACGTCACAGATGATACGTCCGCTATTTTTTACAGATGTCTCAGACAACATCCGGGGACATTTTCAGCTCAGAAGCGTAAATACCTCCAAAACACGTCATGTTTTTAATTTTTAGTAAAACTTAAAATGGGGACACTAGACCTAGAGCTGAGTATCAGATACAATATAAACTATTGAGGAAAGATTTTCCTTTGACATTGATGCAGTATGAAACGAGATCGCTGCAGTCGGCAGCAGAGAAACAAGCTACAATGGAAGTTAATGGGAGAATTGTCCAGCTTGTATTTACGTTCATAAAGTGCTCGTTTTGCTGCTGACAGACTCAGATTAATATTCTAAGTGTCTGATAACATTATGGAAAGGATTTCTAAGGAGGCTGACCTTTCTGTTAAAGATTAAAACATAAAAAGACCAGACTCCATTTTATTTTAAAACATAAAAGTCCACCAGACTTTAGCCATGTAAATAATCAGTGATTTTAGCGTGTATAGAGCAGCATATCTCCACCAGACTCCATGTAAATAATCAGTGATTTTAGCATGTATAGAGCAGCATATCTCCACCAGACTCCATGTAAATAATCAGTGATTTTAGCGTGTATAGAGCAGCATATCTCCACCAGACTCCATGTAAATAATCAGTGATTTTAGCGTGTATAGAGCAGCATATCTCCACCAGACTCCATGTAAATAATCAGTGATTTTAGCGTGTATAGAGCAGCATATCTCCACCAGACTCCATGTAAATAATCAGTGATTTTAGCGTGTATAGAGCAGCATATCACCTACACAAGCACCGCCGCTCCATCAGCTGTTGGAGTTGTCAGAAAAGCTCTGCAGAGCCGTCTGCTCCAGTGATCTCAGGCGAACAATCACCTGCCCCCCCACACACACACACACCTCCCTTTGTTGTTGTTGTTTTTAAATTTATTTTTGACTTTTGTCACATTTAGTCGACATAAAGCTCTACAAAAGTCAACAAAAAAGTTCCTTAGCCATCATAAAGTTGAGGAAATCAAGCAAAACGATGTCTACATTTTATATGCAGGCTACCACACAGCCTACCCATACCAGGCACGTGTGATCTAAGACTTGCCTCTCTTGTGTGTGTGTGTGTGTGTGTGTGTGTGTCTGCAGGGTCTCTGTGGTTCAGGCCGTCTCCTTCCAGAAGAAGACTCTGTCCTACATGCTGCTGGTGAATCCTGGAAACCTGTTCAGCATCAACCAGGAGAGCGGAGCGCTCAGCCTCACCAGGACGGTGGACTACGAGAGCGGACACAACCTCCACACCCTGCAGGTCCGCGCCTCCGAACCCGACACCGGCCTCAGCGGCGTGGCAGAGGTACACACACACACACACACACACACACACACACACACACACAGGGGTCTCTCATTGCCTGCTGCAGCCTAAACGCACCATCCCCATTCAAATTAAAGGAAAAGGAAAACCTCGCATTTTCACTTTTCTAGCGACGCAGCCTTAATCGCTTGCATACTAAAGTGTAGCTAGGTTCAGGTGTGTTGTTTTTTTTTTGAGATGGTATATAGTATTTAGGGATGCACCAAATCCAGATTTTTGAGGTTCGTCTGAATACCGAATCCAATGGTTAAGATTCTGCCGGATCCGAAAACCGAATACCGAATCCTCCTCCGATCCTCAGTCCATTAACACAGTAAACACTCTAAAATAGAAATAGTTAAATGTAACAACTTAATGTTGAGTTCACATGCTCTCTTCACATCGTAGGAGAGCACATCGCTATCGCCAGATGAGTCACAATTTTGTTTTGGCAAATTTTCTCTAACCAGGGTATGATAAAGGCATGCTGGGGGGATTAGAAAGCTAATGTGATATTAAGGAATAGGAAGGGCTCACAGACTGGACTGATGACGGAGACTGCATCCTACGAATATATGATTGCCAGGAATAACGATGCTAAGGAGAAGTTCCATATAGCCATGAGCCATCTCCATCCGCTTATCCGGTATCGGGTCTCGGGGGCAGCAGCTCCAGCAGGGGACCCCAAACTTCCCTTTCCCGAGCCACATCAACCAGCTCCGACTGGGGGATCCCGAGGTGTTCCCAGGCCAGGTTGGAGATATAATCTCTCCACCTAGTCCTGCGTCTTCCCGAGGCCTCCTCCCAGCTGGACGTCCCTCCACCTAGTCCTGGGTCTTCCC
>CM049376.1:2415979-2420979 GCA_026937815.1 Etheostoma perlongum
CTCTCTCTCTCTGTCTGTCTCTCTCTCTCTCTCTCTCTCTCTCTCTTTCTCTGTCTTTATCTCTTTCTCTATCTGTGTCTCTCTGTCTCTCTCTTTCTCTGTCTCTCTCTCTCTCTCCCTCTCTCTCTCTGTCTGTCTCTCTCTCTCCCTCTCTCTCTCTCTTTCTCTGTCTTTATCTCTTTCTCTATCTGTGTCTCTCTGTCTCTCTCTTTCTCTGTCTCTCTCTCTCTCCTCCCTCTCTCTCTCTCTGTCTGTCTGTCTCTCTCTCTCTCTCTCTCTCTCTCTCTTCTCTGTCTTTATCTCTTTCTCTATCTGTGTCTCTCTGTCTCTCTCTTTCTCTGTCTCTCTCTCTCTCTCCTCCCTCTCTCTGTCTGTCTCTCTCTCTCTCCTCCCTCTCTCTCTGTCTGTCTCTCTCTCTCTCTCTCTCTCTCTCTCTCTCTCTCTCTCTCTCTCTCTCTCTCTCTCTCTCTCAGTTATAAGACGTTCCTGAGTGAGGATGCCGGTCCAGACACGCTGGTCGCCATCGTTCACGCCAACGACCCGGACGGAGACGCCGTCTCTTACGCCATCACCGGCGGCAACGAGGACAGCAACTTCCAGCTGGACAACCAGAAAGGTGAGACAACATGGCCGTGTTCCGGCTGTTCTCATGACCCGTTAAAGCACTTTGATTGGTACATAAGGAGATAATGTTAGACTTTCATCCAGGAAACCAACACCTGGGGGTCCGGGAGTCCCTGGTTCAAGTCCCCGTTCGGACCAGAGTACACCCGCTCAGGTGTACTCTGGTACACTCTGACATCTCTCTATATATACTATAAATTATTATTATTAAAAAGCAATGCTTGGTCAGGTGTCTCTGCTGTTTGTTAATCACGCAAAAACTCTCCTTTTGATATATATATATATATATATATATATATATATATATATATATATATATATATATATATATATATATATATATATATATATATATATATATATATATATATATATATATATATACTGTATATAGGTTATATATCTGTTTGTGCATGGACGCATGTATGTGGCAGAGCAGTGGAGCATTGCATGCTGGGTGATAAGGTGGCACAGAGGCGCTTGGTCGGGACTCTTGCCGTCTCTTTTTGAGATATATATATATATATATATATATATTTTAAGTGTCTAAATTGAACTCTCATCGCCGCATGACATGCAGCTTATGACTCACACACAGTCACCTTTTCTGAGCTAAATTTCGTAGGATATCATTCAAACCGTTTTTATTTTAATTTGTTACTAACATGAAGGCAGCGATCCCGCCGGACGCGGATATTTCCTGTAGTGAGCGATGCCTTCCTGGCGTTGAGTTACACATGCATGAATGCATGAATAAATAAGTATTCACATAAAGTGTATGTGTGTGTGTGTGTGTGTGTGTGTGTGTGTGTGTGTGTGTGTGTGTGTGTGTGTGTGTGTGTGTGTGTGTGTGTGTGTGTGTGTGTGTGTTCTTGTGTGTATGTCAGACTTTTTGATGATAAACTCCATGTGCAGCAGCGTGATGCGCCGTTGTGTTTTGCATGTTTATCTCTTAATGTGTGTGTGTGTGTGTGTGTGTGTGTGTGTGTGTGTGTGTGTGTGTGTGTGTGTCTCTAAGCCTCTGTGCCACCTTATCACCCAGCATGCAATGCTCCACTGCTCTGCCACACACACACACATACATGCGTCCATGCACAAACAGATATAAGCATGAGCATTTGCACATAAATGATATATTAAGACTCTCTCACACACACACACACACACACACACACACACACACAGACGCCCCAGATGGCCTTTGGCTCTCTCGGCTGTTCTGCTTTGTCACTTCAAAGCGTTGTGAAGTATTTTCATGTAGATGTGTTCGCTCCGTGTCTCCATTCATGTTGCTACCAAAGCTGCTTATTTGTCTGCTTGTTTGTTTGCTCCGCTGCTCTGTGATGTTAATGCAGAAGTGATTGTTAGCGCCAAAAAGTCTGACATTTGTTTTTAGCCCTCAGATAGAGTAGTGTGATGTTTTTTTGCATGCCGACAGTCGCTGCCGAACACAGCCGAGACTGTGTTTAATATTTGAACTCAACATGTGTTTGACACCCGACGTCACGTGAACAGCTGACACAACTAATCACTTTTCAATTGATGGGATACTGACTAATTGTTTGAGTACGTGTTTTAAGAAACTCTGGCTTAAAATGGACTGGTTCCAGCGTCTCAGATGTGAAGATAATCTGGTTTTCTTGGTCATTTACGTCAATTAATTTAACATCTCGAGATATATGACAAAACAAGAAATTTGAAGATGGCCGATCAGAACTTGTGATGTGCATTTTTCATAATTTGCTGACATTGTAAAAACCTTAAACATTTAAGAAAATCAGCAATACTTTGATCCGTAATGAAATTAAACGTCTTCTGAAGCCCTTTTAGTCTTCATGTTGGATAGTCCAGGCCCAATTTCAGATGTCTCATAGGAGTCCAATTCCCTAATTTATGCTTCATGTGTCATGGGCGGATTGTATATCAAGCTTTAATATTAAAAGTATGTTTAAATTCAAGAGGCATGAGATAAATTGAAATCTAAAGGGTTGTAACTAGTGCTGTCAGTTATCTCAAGATTAACGTTCTTTTTTGGCTTAGCAAACTTTGTAGTTTTTTTCACATGCTGTTGCAACAACTAGTAACGTTAGAAAGACTACAACACCCACCGGCTCTAGCTAAAGTGGAAACAAAACATCAGGCCACGCACACGCCGTTTGGGCTCGCGAGCCGGCCAAAGAGTAGTAACGTTACGTTTTGACTGGATGCCGAGTGCGAGACGCCGAAATGGCGATAAGATTCTGGATGGAAAGATTAAAGTAAAAGTTGCCAAATGTTGCACTGACAAGACCAAAGTGATCTGTGATTGGTCGTTGTGAACTGAGCTGTCATCGCAGCACGTCCAGTCTGAAATACCAAGCACACAGCTGATGCCAATTCAATGAAGTAGTGTACCTGTATCTAGAGGGGGAAACACCAGAGCAGGGGGAATGAGAGGGGGAAACACCAGAGCAGGGGGAATGAGAGAGGGAAACACCAGAGCAGGGGGGAGAGGGGGAAACACCAGAGCAGGGGGAATGAGAGGAGGAAACACCAGAGCAGGAGGAATGAGAGGGGGAAACACCAGAGCAGGGGGAATGAGAGGGGGAAACACCAGAGCAGGGGGAATGAGAGGGGGAAACACCAGAGCAGGGGAATGAGAGGGGAAACGCCAGAGCAGGGGGAATGAGAGGGGAAACACCAGAGCAGGGGGAATGAGAGGAGGAAACGCCAGAGCAGAAGTTATTTGTTTTCAATCCAAAATGTAGCAATGTAAGTGAGTTTTAGATAGAAATCTAACCTGTACACCTGTGTGTGTGTGTGTGTGTGTGTTTGTGTGTGTGTGTGTGTGTGTGTGTGTGTGTGTATGTGTGTGTGTGTGTGTGTGTGTGTAGGCATCATCAAGCTGCGGAGGAGCCCCCCTCCGAGGCTCCGGGGGCCGCAGTACGTTCTCAACATCACCGCCACCGACGACAACGCGTCCGGCGGACCGTACCCGCTCAGCAGCTCGGCCCAGGTCATCGTAGGAATCAACGACATCAACAACAACAAACCTATCTTCCAGGAGGTGAGAGGAGCACCTGGGGGTGTGGGGGCTAGCTGTCTGTCCCCTGAACTCACTATAAAAAAACATCTCACTATCTGCTAGCTGCCTGTCCCCAGAACACACTGTAAAAAACATCTCCTCACTATTTGCTAGCTGCCTGTCCCCTGAACACACTGTAAAAAACATCTCACTATCTGCTAGCTGCCTGTCCCAGAACACACTGTAAAAAACATCTCCTCACTATCTGCTAGCTGCCTGTCCCAGAACACACTGTAAAAAAATATCACTATCTGCTAGCTGCCGGTCCCCAGAACACACTGTAAGAAATATCTCCTTGCTATCTGCTAGCTTCCTGTCCCCAGAACACACTGTAAGAAATATCTCCTTGCTATCTGCTAGCTTCCTGTCCCCAGAACACACTGTAAAAAACACAATCTCTGTAGACAGCCCAGGCTCCACTAACTTCAACAAAAACAAACTGCGCCAACCTGCACCACTAACAGTGGGGAGAGAGAGGACGGGATGAGTAGGGGGGAGGGGCGAGCTAGCCTTGTTTTTCTTAAAAAAAACTTTGAATGTCAACAAGAAGTAACGTCACCGGACATTGCTTAGAGCACCTTAAAGGAAGGAGATGGAACACTGATCTTCTGGCTGTGCTGTTTCTTCTCTCAGTGTCACAACTACAGTCTGAACACCGTTGTCCTGGAGAACCAGCCGCCGGGGACGTTTGTCCTGCGCGTCCAGGCCCACGACGCCGACATGGGCGTCAACGGAGAGGTCAAATACGGCATCATGCACAGAGACGGAGTGTCGTCCGGGTTCGACATCGATCCTGACACCGGTGAGTTCCACGCCACGGCTTGGCTATTAAGCCCTGTTTGCCGTTTTATGAGAAACAACGGCGTCTGTCACTGCCCGATGTGAGGAGAGTGCAGATTTGAGTCGCGGATGCTCAGATTTTAGCAGTTTACGACATAACTGTCATACTGAAATTTGTGAAATCCATGAAATAATAAACTTTTCTCATTACGAACAATAAATGAAGATGGAAATCATTTCAAAAACATTGTTATCTATGGTTGTTTGGTTGCTAACGTTAGCTCAAAACACCATTCAACTGACAGCCTTTGTTGTGTTTGATTGCTAGTTTGTAGCTAAGCTAGCAGTCATTTCTATGGTTGTTTGGTTGCTAACATTAGCTCACAGTGTGTAGTGCTTACAGTGTGTTCAGGGGACAGGCAGCTAGCAGATAGTGAGATGTTTTTACAGTGTGTTCAGGGGACAGGCAGCTAGCAGATAGTGAGATATTTTTTATAGTGTGTTCAGGGGACAGGCAGCTAGCAGATAGTGA
>CM049376.1:2425979-2445979 GCA_026937815.1 Etheostoma perlongum
TGCTCTACAAAGAATGAGTTTTGAGGAGGTGTGAACTGTTCAGCTCAGGTGACTGTTGGTAGTCAGACTGGAGGTAGAGTTTTGCACATGTAGCTCCAGTTGTGACTACCGTTGTTTAGCAATTGGGAAAAAACTGTAAGCAAAACAAAACACAAAACAAGTTACAGTGTAACGTGCAATTGCTGTTTTTGACACTAATAGGCTCAGATTCTAGACTCTAGGTGTCTGACAACATTATGAAAAGAATCCCTACAGAGATAGACATTTCTGTTAAAGGTCCCATGACATGGTGCTCTTTGGCTGCTTTTATATAGACCTTAGTGGTCCCCTAATACTGTATCTGAAGTCTCTTTTATATAGACCTTAGTGGTCCCCTAATACTGTATCTGAAGTCTCTTTTATATAGACCTTAGTGGTCCCTTAAAACTGTATCTGAAGTCTCTTTTATATAGACCTTAGTGGTCCCCTAATACTGTATCTGAAGTCTCTTTTATATAGACCTTAGTGGTCCCTTAAAACTGTATCTGAAGTCTCTTTATATAGACCTTAGTGGTCCCCTAATACTGTATCTGAAGTCTCTTTTTATATAGACCTTAGTGGTCCCCCCCTAATACTGTATCTGAAGTCTCTTTTATATAGACCTTAGTGGTCCCCTAATACTGTATCTGAAGTCTCTTTTATATAGACCTTAGTGGTCCCCTAATACTGTATCTGAAGTCTCTTTTATATAGACCTTAGTGGTCCCCTAATACTGTATCTGAAGTCTCTTTTATATAGACCTTAGTGGTCCCCTAATACTGTATCTGAAGTCTCTTTTATATAGACCTTAGTGGTCCCCTAATACTGTATCTGAAGTCTCTTTTATATAGACCTTAGTGGTCCCTAATACTGTATCTGAAGTCTCTTTATATAGACCTTAGTGGTCCCCTAATACTGTATCTGAAGTCTCTTTTTATATAGACCTTAGTGGTCCCTAATACTGTATCTGAAGTCTCTTTTATATAGACCTTAGTGGTCCCTAATACTGTATCTGAAGTCTCTTTTATATAGACCTTAGTGGTCCCTAATACTGTATCTGAAGTCTCTTTTATTTAGACCTTAGTGGTCCCTAATACTGTATCTGAAGTCTCTTTATATAGACCTTAGTGGTCCCCTAATACTGTATCTGAAGTCTCTTTATATAGACCTTAGTGGTCCCCTAATACTGTATCTGAAGTCTCTTTTATATAGACCTTAGTGGTCCCTAATACTGTATCTGAAGTCTCTTTTATATAGACCTTAGTGGTCCCCTAATACTGTATCTGAAGTCTCTTTTATATAGACCTTAGTGGTCCCCTAATACTGTATCTGAAGTCTCTTTATATAGACCTTAGTGGTCCCCTAATACTGTATCTGAAGTCTCTTTTATATAGACCTTAGTGGTCCCCTAATACTGTATCTGAAGTCTCTTTTATATAGACCTTAGTGGTCCCTAATACTGTATCTGAAGTCCCTTTTATATAGACCTTAGTGGTCCCTAATACTGTATCTGAAGTCTCTTTCTCTGGGACGCTCATTAGACTCAGCAGGGTCTGACAGGAATATTCAGGTGAAATGTTTCCAGAGACCCACATATGTCAAAAGGACATTATTACTGACATAACGCTTGAAAAGCAGCATTTCAGAGGGAGCTCCTCTCTGCTCTGTTGTTTCCGCCGACCGGCCTCCTCGCCGTCAGCAGGATTATGCTCATACGTTTTTAAAAATGCATCTGTTGACGTTTGCAGAGCGAGACCCAGAACCGACAAACTGAGGTGACACGCTGCTGAGATGACACTTATGAGATGAACATGATGTCTCATTATAATATCTGCAGTATCCATGGATACCATCACAGAACATGATATCCACTGGGTTCACGTATCCATGGATACATCTTCAGTGCAGTGTTTATCCATTTATACTGCAGAACAGTATCCATGGATACTGCATGTATACTGCATGTAACCATGTAGTATCCATGTATGCTGCATGTAACCATGTATCCATGGATACTGCATGGATACTGCATGGATACTGCATGTAACCATGTATCCATTTATACTGCATGTAACCATGTATCCATGGATACTGCATGTAACCATGTAGTATCCATGTATACAGCATGTAACCATGTATCCATGGATACTGCATGTATACTGCATGTAACCATGTAGTATCCATGTATACTGCATGTAACCATGTATCCATGGATACTGCATGTATGCTGCATGTAACCATGTATCCATTTATACTGCATGTAACCATGTATCCATGGATACTGCATGTAACCATGTAGTATCCATGTATACAGCATGTAACCATGTATCCATGGATACTGCATGTATACTGCATGTAACCATGTAGTATCCATGTATACTGCATGTAACCATGTATCCATGGATACTGCATGTATACTGCATGTAACCATGTAGTATCCATGTATACTGCATGTAACCATGTATCCATGGATACTGCATGTAACCATGTAGTATCCATGTATACAGCATGTAACCATGTATCCATGGATACTGCATGTAACCATGTATCCATGGATACTGCATGTAACCATGTATCCATGGATGTATACTGCATGTAACCATGTGGTATCCATGTATACAGCATGTAACCATCCATGGATACTGCATGTATACTGCATGTAACCATGTATCCATGTATACAGCATGTAACCATGTATCCATGGATACTGCATGTAACCATGTAGTATCCATGTATACTGCATGTAACCATGTATCCATGTATACTGCATGTAACCATGTAGTATCCATGTATACTGCATGTAACCATGTATCCATGTATACTGCATGTAACCATGTAGTATCCATGTATACTGCATGTAACCATGTATCCATGGATACTGCATGGATACTGCATGTAACCATGTAGTATCCATGTAACTTCAAATGTTGTCCACTCCCTGACAGTAAGTCTCTCCTGCTCTCAGACTTCCTGCGGGAGGACACCCCGGTGGGAACTAGTTTCCTGCGAGCGGCGGCACACGACGACGACCAGGGGAGCAACGCGGCCATCGCCTACTCGCTGTCCAATCAGAAGCCAGCTTACCTGCACGTCAACCCCAGCACGGGCTGGATTTACGTCAACCACCCCATCTCACAGGTCAGAGGCACACCAAAAGGAATTCAAATGTCCTCTCTCCAAAAGGCCCACGTTCCAAATGTAGTCCTCACAAAGATATAGAAGTCCACACAAATTAATTGCAATTAAGCCGTGTGCCTGAGAAAATAAGGTGTTGAGTTTGCCGTCAGCACAGGAAGCGGATCAGGTCTTCCTGTTCTTGAGCCTCTTTATTCCAATGTGTCTTCTCATTTTCAGAGTTTTGCTGACTCTTAGCTGTGCTGTTGCTTCAGTTTATTCACTGTCGTCGTGTTTTTTTTTGCTGGAAAAGCAGGCCAAGGACGTTCCACAGCATCCTCTTCATGCACCGCATTCAGCTGAGTCAGAAACAGAAACTGTAGCTAGCAAGGGTGTTCTAAATGCTTTGTTTCATTTTTATATATGGAAAGTTGGGAGGGAGGGAGATAAAACAACTGGAACACACTGTAACAAAAAAACAAAACAAAACAGTAGTGGTATCTCCAAACTGATAATGAATTGGTGCAAAATATCAGGCTCCATTTACACTAAAACGTTTGGGTTTAAATACAAATATCTTTTACATTAACCCTCCTGTTGTCCTCCTGTTGTCCTCGGGTCAAATTTGACCCCTTTAAAAAATGTCTATATCTGAAATATGAGTTTCTTTTTAACCAAATTACCACAAAAAAATGGGACTGGATTCCTTCCAACGCTCTTTGCAAATACAACTGATCACTTTCACTCCTCTGATCTTAACTATTAGTCAAAATAATTCATAATTCCTGCTTTTTTAAGTCAAATATTAGGTATAATTCTATATAAATGAGGGTTAATGACCATGAATTCCAGTGAAATGATCTTGCTGCATGGACAGATCATTGCTCTTGTGTTGAGTACCTCTTCCCTCAGATTTAGGGATTTTATCTTGTTTTTAGACACCTTTTTCTTTTGCGTTTCGGTTGACTTCTGTTGTGAGAACAGTTGCATCACAAGCGGAGAATCCACGCCGAAGCCCATCTGTCAGCTGTGAACCAGACGTCTGATATTCTTCTTCTTCTGTCTTCTGACACCGTCATCTCCTCTCTGTTCTCCTCCTCTGCCTCGCGCTGCCACTGATCTTTTAAACGAGACTCCAGTCAATAATTTAGCAAAGGCAGCTTTACTGCACCGCCTCCCAAATTCTTTATTCACTTTTGTTTTCACGAACAAACCAATCTCCGTCTCTGCTTTAGTATCGACTTATTTCACAAGTGTTCAGTAGGCTTTCAGAGCCGCCAAACAACCCCATGATCATTCAAATCTGGCTTTGATCATCCCGAGACCGAGTTCCCTTTACAGCGTAACTCTCGCCAAAATGCAACCTAGGGTCTTTGTTCAATAGACCCGAGTCAAACGTTTGTTTAAAAGCATATTTAGGACGTAAGCACCACTTTTAAGATGTACCGTATATGCTCGTATAAATGGAGCGCCATAGGGGACTTTGGACTCTTGCCTCAGCACGACTAGCCAGAGTATGAGGGCGTGTCCTGACAGTACCTAGGTAAGGACTACTAGCCAGTCAGGAAGCAGAGTATGAGGGTCCTGACTACTAGCCAGTCAGAAGCCTAGGTAAGGACTACTAGCCAGTCAGGAGCAGAGTATGAGGGCCCTGACAGTACCTAGGTAAGGACTACTAGCCAGTCAGAAGCAGAGTATGAGGGCCCTGACAGTACCTAGGTAAGGACTACTAGCCAGTCAGAAGCAGAGTATGAGGGCCCTGACAGTACCTAGGTAAGGACTACTAGCCAGTCAGAAACAGAGTATGAGGGCCCTGACAGTACCTAGGTAAGGACTACTAGCCAGTCAGAAGCAGAGTATGAGGACCCTGACAGTACCTAGGTAAGGACTACTAGCCAGTCAGAAGCAGAGTATGAGGGCCCTGACAGTACCTAGGTAAGGACTACTAGCCAGTCAGAAGCAGAGTATGAGGGCCCTGACAGTACCTAGGTAAGGACTACTAGCCAGTCAGAAGCAGAGTATGAGGGTCCTGACAGTACCTAGGTAAGGACTACTAGCCAGTCAGAAGCAGAGTATGAGGGCCCTGACAGTACCTAGGTAAGGACTACTAGCCAGTCAGGAGCAGAGTATGAGGGCCCTGACAGTACCTAGGTAAGGACTACTAGCCAGTCAGAAGCAGAGTATGAGGGCCCTGACAGTACCTAGGTAAGGACTACTAGCCAGTCAGAAGCAGAGTATGAGGGTCCTGACAGTACCTAGGTAAGGACTACTAGCCAGTCAGGAGCAGAGTATGAGGGCCCTGACAGTACCTAGGTAAGGACTACTAGCCAGTCAGGAGCAGTAGGTATGGGGCCCTGACAGTACCTAGGTAAGGACTACTAGCCAGTCAGAAGCAGAGTATGAGGGTCCTGACAGTACCTAGGTAAGGACTACTAGCCAGTCAGAAGCAGAGTATGAGGGCATACCACGCTAGCAGCTAGGCGAGCATTATAACGTGTGCTGAAGCTGGACTGCAATAGAGTCCCCCCAAGTCCCTTTGGGGGGGACTTTGGGCTTTTTAACTTTGTAAACCTAAAACATGCACAACAAAAGATACTGTATATAACACAATAATGGAAACGGGACAAGCCAAAAAGCACAATATGAGCACTATATATAACACTATTTATATATACCAGTTATTTTCAACTTTTCACCATTATACCCAGTAACAGACATTAAGTCTCACTCAGTGGGCGGAGAAACCGAAGCAGTGGGACAGACACGGAGCTGTAGCCGAGACAAAGTAAAACCAGTTTTAATTCATTAACTTTATCGGCAATCAAGCAAATAAAACACGGGATACAGATAATGTGCAAACTGCCACAGAACAGCCCGATAACGGGCCCGGGGCAGATAATGGGTAAGTAAGTAACTAAAGTTTATTTATAAAGCGCTTTTCTCAGATAAAAATCACAACGTGCTGTACAAAAGGAGTAAGTACAAACTAGTAGTGTAAAATGTAAATATTTATATATAAAATTAAAATGACACTAACAAAAACCAAACATCAACCAAAAGCCTTCTTAAACAGACATGTTTTCAGATCATTTTTAAAAGAGACGACAGTGTCTGCAAGACGCAAGGGGGACAGGGGCAGGGCGGTCCACCGTCTGGGAGCAACAGACTGAAATGACATGTCCCCACTAGAGGATGGATACCCGACCCGAGCCCGACGGGACCCGACCCGACCCGACCCGTCGGGTCGGGTTCGGACAGATTTTTAGAAAGGATGCTCGGGTTCGGGTCGGGCTCGGTCACATCAGCGCAATAAGGCATTGAACATTTAGAATTTAAAACAGCTTTATGTAAAATAGATGTCAAAAAATAAATTCAAATATTACCCTAACATCCGTCTTCCTGTGTGCTGTGACAACGAAAGACGTGCGTATTAAGCTACATGTGGCAGCGCAACGATGGAAGATGTTAAAAAGAAGTTGGCCGCAGGAGATTTTAAAACTATTGAAAACGAAGGAAAGTCAGCTGTGCATTGATGCGCTCATCTGTTGACATTTCCCAATGCCTTCCTACAATTGCTTAATAAAAGCGGCTTTCCACACAAACAAACGTACATGTGTCATTAGTATGAGAAACAAATGCGATTTTAACTGTGTCGGACTCGGGTCGGGCTCGGACAGAAATATCCGGCCCGATCCGCACTCTAATCCCCACGGGTCTTATAACGGGTCTAAGGGACTGCAAGTAGGTTCTGGCCAGAAGACCGAAGAGTCAGCGGTCAGGGGAATACGGCTTCAAAAGGTCCAGGATGTAATGTGGGGCCTGGCCGTTTTAAGGCTCTGTAAGTCAGCGCTAAAATCTTAAAATCAATCCTGAATTTTACAGGGAGCCAGTGGAGGTCCAACAAGACAGGGGGGGTAATATGAGACCTTCGAGGGGCACCTGTTAGAAGTCTGGCAGCAGAATTTTCAATTTCAATTCAATTCAATTCAATTCAATTCAATTTTATTTATAGTATCAATTCATAACAAGAGTTATCTCAAGACACTTTACAAGGACCCAACAGGTCTAGTAGTTTCCTCCAGAGCAAGCAACAGTGCGACAGTGGCAAGGAAAAACTCCCCTTTGGGAAGAAACCTGGGACAGACCCAGACCCAGACCCAGGCCCAGACCCAGGCTCTTGGTAGGCGGTGTCTGACGACCGGTTGGGGTTACAATGAAGAGTGGCAATAACAGTCCCTAAAAAATAAATCAAAATAATAATATTTTGAACAATTTGCAATTTGTTTAGAGCAGACTTATTCAAACAAGGTAAAAACAGCGTTGCAAGTAGTCGAGTCTTGTTCATATGAAAGCATGAATTATCATTTCCAGGTCCTTCTTTGACAACATTTTGCGAATTTTGCGGTCTATCCCTATACCTCCGTTATCAGTATCCACATCGATGCATTTGCTCTGCTTTAGTTACGGCTGGAACGTCTGCACAAATATTCTCTCCAGAATCTCAAACCCGACATTAAAAAACAAAGGTACCGTTGTGGTCTCCCCCCCCCCACGCAGACGTCCAGGATCAACCAGCAGATCGTGGCGTCGGACGGAGGGAACCGCAGCAGCTCCGTGGAGCTGAGCGTCATCATCACCAACGTCCACAACCAGCCGCCGCACTGGGAGCAGCCCGAGTACTGGGTCACCGTGCCGGAGAACACCGCGCGGGACGCCAAGATAGTGGTGAGTAAAAACTTATAATCAGAAATATGGATTTTTTTTTTTGCATTCTTCAGGTGACATTAATGATTACTTTTATTGATTTTTTTGGGTGTTTTATTTAATCTTATAGCATTTAATTTTTTTTTTTTTTTTTTTTATGGTTTCAAACCAGCATCCGGACTAAACTTTGACATCTACCCATCTGTGATCCACTCAACATCCTCTGATCTTAACTATTAGTCAAAATAATTCATAATTTCTGCTTTTTAAACTAAAAACTTTTATATAATTTGATATAAATGAGGTTTGTTGACCATGAATTCCAAGAATAAATGTAAAACCTGTTATTAAACCAGTTCAGATTTTAAAAAAATACACCAAAAGCATGGATAAAGTGAGAAATAAATCCAAAAAAACAACAAAAACATCGGAAAAGCCCAAAAAATAATTCAATTTTGACCTGGAAGGCCCAGTTCATAGTTAATGGGACGACAACACGAGGGTTAAGAGACATTCACCTTTTCTCCCGAAAAAAGTGACATGCACATCATTCTGACATGAAAAAGAGAGAATTTAACTTTCATTAACATAAAAAAATTATGCAAATACAAACATCTAAGCACCAGTCAGACATTACATTTACTAAGTCCAAGAACAAAGTGAAGCCGTTGCTTCATAATAGGATATAAATATCGCTGTAACATGTCAAACATAATAAAAAGTAAATGAGGTGGAGTTTTAAATGTGGAAATGAGCATTATAATACAATATGTTTTAGATGAGCTAGCTTAGTATTACACCAACCCTAACCCTAACCCTAACCCTAACCCTAACCATAACCTAATTCTAACCCTGATCCTAAAACCAGGTCTTAACCCTTACCCTAACCTAACCATAACCTAATTCTAACCCTGATCCTAAAACCAGGTCTTAACCCTCAAACAGCCCTTTAACGTTATGGGGACCAGCATTTTGTCCCCACAAAGCTGTCAGGACCCCGTAAGTATACTGTATTTCCAGTTTTTGGTCCCCACAAATGTAGTAAAACCTGGTCCACACACACACACACACACACACACACACACACACACACTTTTGATCCCACCATCCTAATTTGCTCTCTTTTCCTAAGCCGCTGGTTCGGAAGGTGGAGGAGTTTTTTCCCCTCCAGCCGCTCAATTTCATGGCTGTTAGTCAGTTTGTGTGTGTGTGTCTGTGTGTGTGTGTGTGTGTGTGTGTGTGTCACACGGAAAAGAAAGCAAGCCTGATGATGAGTAGGAGGAAGATGGTGATTGGAGGTTGTCCCACCCACAGCTCCATCCATCAGATCTGATTGACACAGGATAGAAGAGCTAATTACACCTGCTGTCAGAGCATCACAATGGAGTCCCATCACCTCCGACAAACAGACGCACAATTACTGTCTCTAACCTGCTGGAGACTGTGGGCGGGGCAGAAGAAGGGAGTAAGTCACCATTGAATCAACATAAAATGTCCCTCTTCTCTGTGAAGTAAGCATGTGTCAACCGCCCCCCGAAGAATCTGAACCCAGAATCGAGAGGGAGAATCAGAATTGTTCAACAATCAAAACGACGCCCAACGCTACTGACCAAGCGTCGGTATTGTGAGAGTTGGGAGTGAGAAGGTGTTGCTGACAGTAATAAATACGTGGAAGACACCCACAGACGCTCCACATCCTGGACCCACATCAGTCCGGTCCTAAAACAGCTACACTGGCTTCCCATTTCTCACCGGATCACATACAAAATCCTGGTCCTTACCTACAGAGCCCTACACCACCTTGCCCCGTCCTACCTCACTGTCCTCCTCTCCCCCCTACCAACCTTCACGGTCCCTCAGATCCTCCTCAGCCGGTCTCCTCTACGTCCCCCTACCAACCTTCACGGCCCCACAGATCCACCTCAGCCGGTCTCCTCTACGTCCCCCTACCAACCTTCACGGTCGCCAGATCCACCTCAGCCGGTCTCCTCTACGCCCCCTACCAACCTTCACGGTCCCTCAGATCCACCTCAGATCCCTCTACCCCCCTCCAACCTTCACGGTCCCTCAGATCCTCCTCAGCCGGTCTCCCCGTCCCCTACCAACCTTCACGGTCCCTCAGATCCACCTCAGCCGGTCTCCTCTACGTCCCCCTACCAACCTTCACGGTCCCTCAGATCCACCTCAGCCGGTCTCCTCTACGTCCCCCTACCAACCTTCACGGTCCCTCAGATCCACCTCAGCCGGTCTCCTCTACGTCCCCCTACCAACCTTCACGGTCCCTCAGATCCTCCTCAGCCGGTCTCCTCTACGTCCCCCCTACCAACCTTCACGGTCCCTCAGATCCACCTCAGCCGGTCTCCTCTACGCCCCCCCTTCACGGTCCCTCAGATCCAAGCCTCTCCTCTACGTCCCCCTACCAACCTTCACGGTCCCTCAGATCCTCCTCAGCCGGTCTCCTCTACGTCCCCCTACCAACCTTCACGGTCCCTCAGATCCACCTCAGCCGGTCTCCTCTACGTCCCCCTACCAACCTTCACGGTCCCTCAGATCCACCTCAGCCGGTCTCCTCTACGTCCCCCCTACCAACCTTCACGGTCCCTCAGATCCACCTCAGCCGGTCTCCTCTACGTCCCCCTACCAACCTTCACGGTCCCTCAGATCCTCCTCAGCGGTCCCTCTACCCCCCTACCAACCTTCAGGCCCTCAGATCCACCTCAGCCGGTCTCCTCGTCCCCTACCAACCTTCACGGTCCCTCAGATCCACCTCACCACCAACCTTCACGGTCCCTCAGATCCACCTCAGCCGGTCTCCTCTACGTCCCCCTACCAACCTTCACGGCCCCTCAGATCCACCTCAGCCGGTCTCCTCTACGTCCCCCAAGTCAAAGCTCCACAGTTTTGGGGTACAGAGCCTTTTCCAGGGCAGCTCCCAGGCTCTGGACCTCCCTCCCCCATGAGATCCGCATCTCTGAGTCCCTCACCATTTTTCAGTCCCGTCTGAAGACCCATCTCTTCTGTTCTGCCTATCCTTAGTTTTTATTTTTTTTAATCTACTGTTTCTACTCTGTAAAGCGACTTTGAGCTTGTGAAAAGCGCTATATAAATTAAATTTATTATTATTATTATTCTTATTATTCTTATTATTATTATTATTCCTGTCATCCACTGTGTTAATCACACCGAGGAGGAACGGTTGTTTTAATTTTAACAGTGTTAATAAGGTTTGTTAATCACATTGTTAATGAGGTGGAGGGAGGGAGATGCTGCTGTGTGTGTGTGTGTGTGTGTGTGTGTGTGTGTGTGTGTGTGTGTGTGTGTGTGTGTGTGTGTGTGTGTGTTCTATCTCCCGCTTACGTCAAGTTATTTTAGTTTTGTTCGGCACGTGTTGAAGAGGTGCCCGCTTGGAGACAGTTTGTCTTCTCTTGTTTTTGGATGTTTTTTAGCTCAGAGACTCATTCTTTAGGTAGAGAGGCAACCATTAACGGTGCTCTTGAGCAAGGCACCGAACCCTCCCTACCCTCACCACACTGGCAGTCCACTCACTCTGACATCTCTCCATTTGTGCATGAATAGGTCCTGTGGGTGTGTGTGTGGGTGTGCGTGTGTGGGTGTGCGTGTGTGTGTGTGTGTGTGTGGGTGTGCGTGTGTGTATGTGTGTGTGCGGGTGTGGGTGTGTGCATGCATGCGTGCGGGTGTGGGTGTGGGGTGTGCGTGTGGGTGTGTGTGCATGCATGCGTGCTTGTGTGGGTGTGTGTGCGGGTGTGGGTGTGCGTGTGTGTGTGCATGCATGGGGTGTGGGTGTGTGTGTGTGGGTGCGGGTGTGGGTGTGGGTGTGCGTGTGGGTGTGTGTGTGCGTGTGTGTGTGCATGCATGCGTGCTTGTGTGGGTGTGTGTGCGGGTGTGGGTGTGCGTGGTGTGGGTGGTGTGGGTGTGTGTGGGTGTGTGGGTGTGTGGGGTGTGTGTGCATGCATGCGTGCTTGTGTGGGTGTGCGTGCGGGTGTGGGTGTGTGTGGGTGTGCGGGTGTGTGTGTGCATGCATGCGTGCTTGTGTGGGTGTGCGTGTGTGTATGTGTGTGTGCGGGTGTGGGTGTGCGTGTGTGTGTGCATGCATGCGTGCTTGTGTGTGTGTGTGTGTGGGTGTGGGTGTGCGTGTGTGTGTGTGGGTGGGTGTGTGTGTGCATGCATGCGTGCTTGTGTGTGTGGGTGTGTGTGTGTGTGCATGCTTGCGTGTGTGTGTGTGTGTGTTTCAAGCCTGTGTGTGTAGTGTTTACTAACAAAACAGAGTGTAAATTGTAATCCCCCCCACTGGGGATCAATTAACAGCGTCAATTAAATTCAATAAAATTAATAACGAATGCTCATTTATATCAAAAAATTACAACCTAAACATTTAAGGTGTTTTTACAGTTGATTTGTTTAACTTTGTCGCAGTAAAAAAAAAAAAAAATCAATAATTGCATAATCTTTCCAGTCAGTAATTGTGTAACAGATTAAAAACACTCTGTATTCGGTGTATTAATACAGAGATACTCACTGAATTTGACAAAAAGGTTTATTGGCTTTGCATCGCTTACTATACCTTTTAAGGAGACCCGGTATCAGAATCATCGGTTCGAGTTGATGTGGACCCCCCACCCCGCTTAATCAGAACTGGCCAGTTGCCTCCTCCCCCTCCTCCTCCCCTCCCGAAACCTATTATAATTTCCATTGCATAAATAAAGACATTTGCACCACAACTTGATGCAGGAAAGGCACACATTGGTGCAGAAAAAGTCACCAGAATGCAGGAAATGGAGTGTGTGACAAAAGTGGAGATCTCAAACCAGACCCAGGCCCAGACCCAGACCCAGACTCTTGGTAGGCGGTGTCTGACGACCGGTTGGGGTTAGAATGAAGAGTGGCAATAACAGTCACAAAAATAGTAGTAGTAGTTCTTTGTAGTAGTTCATGGCATAGCAGGGCACTGCGCAGCATTACAAGGCACAGCAGGACGTAGCAGGACGTAGCAGGACGTAGCAGGATGCAGCAGGATGTAGCAGGACGTAGCAGGACGTAGCAGGATGTAGCAGGACGTAGCAGGATGTAGCAGGACGTAGCAGGACGTTGCAGGACGTTGCAGGATGTAGCAGGACGTTGCAGGACGTTGCAGGACGTAGCAGGATGTAGCAGGACGTAGCAGGACGTTGCAGGATGTAGCAGGATGTAGCAGGACGTTGCAGGACGTTGCAGGATGTAGCAGGACGTTGCAGGACGTTGCAGGACGTAGCAGGACGTTGCAGGACGTAGCAGGACGTAGCAGGATGTAGCAGGATGTAGCAGGACGTAGCAGGATGTAGCAGGATGTAGCAGGACGTTGCAGGACGTTGCAGGATGTAGCAGGACATAGCAGGACGTTGCAGGACGTTGCAGGATGTAGCAGGATGTAGCAGGACGTAGCAGGATGTAGCAGGATGTAGCAGGACGTTGCAGGACGTTGCAGGACGTAGCAGGACGTAGCAGGACGTAGCAGGACGTTGCAGGGCGATCTAGCAGGACGTTGCAGGACAGGATGAGCAGGACGCAGGATGTAGCAGGACGTAGCAGGATGTAGCAGGATGTAGCAGGACGTAGCAGGATGTAGCAGGATGTAGCAGGACGTTGCAGGGCAGGATGTAGCAGGGGCGTAGCAGGACGTTGCAGGACGTTGCAGGATGTAGCAGGACGTTGCAGGACGTTGCAGGAGGACGTAGCAGGATGTAGCAGGATGTAGCAGGATGTAGCAGGATGTAGCAGGACGTAGCAGGATGTAGCAGGATGTAGCAGGATGTTGCAGGATGTAGACGTAGCAGGACGTGCGTTGCAGGGCGTTACAGGATGGCAGGAGCAGGACGTAGCAGGACGTTGGACGTAGCAGGACAGGACGTCCGTAGCAGGACGTTGCAGGACGTTGCAGGACGTAGCAGGACGTTGCAGGGCGTTGCAGGACGTAGCAGGACGTAGCAGGATGTAGCAGGATGTAGCAGGACGTTGCAGGACGCGTTGCAGGATGGGGACGTTGAGGATAAGGACGTTGCAGGGCGTAGCAGGATGGACAGGATGTAGCAGGATGTAGCAGGACGTTGCAGGATGTTTGCAGGATGTAGCAGGACGTTGTAGGATGTAGCAGGACGTAGCAGGACGTAGTGGGATGTAGCAGGACGTAGCAGGACGTAGTAGGATGTAGCAGGATGTAGCAGGATGTTAGCAGGACGTAGCAGGACGTGTAGCGTTACCATGGCGACAGCCGCAACCATTTTGGAGCCTCCCTGATCCGAGGAAACATGCTGGGCGAAAAAAGAACATAAGGACTCTGGGGAATGACGGATAAGTGCCGGAAAACATGGATGGATCGGCGTGTGTTTGTATTCCCCTTGTGTTTTAGGTGTGTTTACGTGCACGTGTGTTGCCTTCCTAACATGCTAAGTGGCGAGTAAAGACGAGCGAGGGAGCTGAGAGGGTTTCAGTGTTTGAAGTGGCGGACAGCGTTTCTCACTCAGCGTCCCTCCCTGTCGCCGCGAGGACTCGTGTTTCCTGGAAATTCTGCCCCCAAACGATGAGAAGCCAACCGGGTGGACTGTGATGGTGTTGCTAAAGGGCTAATGTGACAATTAATCCAGTCTAGCTAAAGAGACATTTAAAAAAAAGGACAGGTCTTGCAGCCCCGGGTTCAACCCCCCCATAAAACTCACACACATGGCACTCATACATAAAGGGAAAACCCCCCAAAACAATCTTAAAAAAACTAAAAGACATTTAAAAAAAAGAGACACATATTGCCACAACTAGAACATATTATAAATAAACAAATACACACATGCACACACACATGCACAGACAGACAAACACACACACATGCACATGCACACACACATGCACAGACAGACATACACACACACATGCACATGCACACACACATGCACAGACAGACATACACAAACACACACACACATGCACACACACATGCACAGACAAACACATACACACACATGCACACACATGCACAGACAAACACACACACATGCACAGACAGACACACACACATGCACAGACAAACACACACACATGCACAGACAGACAAACACAAACACACACAGGCACACACACATGCACAGACAAACACACACAAACACATACACACACATGCACACACACATGCACAGACAAACACATACACACACATGCACACACATGCACAGACAAACACACACACATGCACAGACAGACAAACACAAACACACACACAGGCACACACACATGCACAGACAAACACACACAAACACATACACACACATGCACACACACATGCACAGACAGACAAACACACACACACAAACACATACACACACATGCACAGACAAACACACACAAACACATATACACACACGCACACATGAACTTGAATGTCAGCTTAAACCCCAGCCAAGAGAATAACCAAGTCTTAAAAGCTCTGTCTCTGGTGGATCACACACACACACACACACACACACACACACACACACACACACACACTCACACACACACACACACACACACACACACACACACACCCGAGCCAAACATTTTCCAGCAAATTCCCACAAAGAACTTCCACAAAGCAGAAAGTGAACCCCTTTTTAGGAGTTGGTTGTCTGCGGGACTGCTTTGTTTCCATAGAAGGACTGAAGGAAACATGCACTCTCGGTAGCGCCGCTGTGGATATTAATGTGTCAGGTTTTTACTGAGTGTCACGGGTCATGGATCTGGGAGACGGTTGAAACCGTTACGAAGACGCACGACGACCTCGCTGTCAACAGCAAACAGCTGCGTGATGTCACCGTGAGCCAGGGCGACGAGGTCTTGGCTTGGCTTGTTGTTTGATGGATTGTCATGAGAAGTGGGAGTTGTTGTTCTAGTGGAGTTTTGTAGAGTTAAAGAGATAAAGCTGAAGGGCTGGAGGAGCTGCAGTTACTGGATGAGCTATTTTTATTCTTTCTGTTATCAGTCTAAGAGATGAATTCTGGTTACATTCTCACCAACCTGTAATTCAAATCCACAATCCAGCTTCCTTTAAAAAGACGTGACTGTAATAAGCACTCTTATTGATTTGCTGCTGAATTTTAGAACCCTATCCTAGAGCCCGACCGAGGCCGATACGGATATTTGGTTATTTAAAAATCTGATATATTGGCCAATATATATATTTTTAAAAAATCTAAAAACGCGTTACAAAAAACAAACAGATTTCCCTAACATTAGTTATTTGTAGTTATTTATGAGTTCTCACTAAACTAATATGATAATAATTGTATAAATGTAAAAAAATACAAACTTAAGATATGAAACTTAAAGTCCTTTGAACAAAAACACAAAAAATAAATGTGTGTTACCTACAGGGACGTTGTAGAGCGTCCTCTAGTGGACAGACTATGCAACGCCATCACTAACAGGGACGTTGTAGAGCGCCATCACTAACATCACTAACAGGGACGTTGTAGAGTGTCCTCTGGTGGACAGACTATGCAACGCCATCACTAACAGGGACGTTGTAGAGCGTCCTCTGGTGGACAGACTATGCAACGCCATCACTAACAGGGACGTTGTAGAGCGTCCTCTGGTGGACAGACTATGCAACGCCATCACTAACAGGGACGTTGGAGAGCGCCCTCTGGTGGACAGACTATGCAACGCCATCACTAACAGGGACGTTGTAGGGCGTCCTCTGGTGGACAGACTATGCAACGCCATCACTAACAGGGACGTTGGAGAGCGTCCTCTGGTGGACAGACTATGCAACGCCAATGCTCATAACATGGTTGACCGTCCGTTTTTATTTTATTTTTTAAATATTCATTCATCAGAATCATTTATTTGTCTTTATAAATGCTAATACCAATATATTGGGCCTAATATCGGCCGATAAAATCAGGCCGCCGATATATCGGTCGAGCTCTACCCTATACATTATATAACACAAATATATAACCCTCTCTCTCTCTCTCTCTCTCTCTCTCTCTCTCTCCCTCCCGTCAGACCATCAAGGCGACGTCCCCGCTCGGGGACCCACGGGTGACCTACAACCTGGAGGAGGGCCAGGTGCCGGAGACCAACATGCCGGTGCGGTTCTACGTCAAGCCCAACCGGGCGGACAGCTCGGCGTCCATCCTGGTGGCCGAGAACCTGACTACGAGTCCACGCGCTTCTTTGCGCTCAGAGTGCGAGTCCAGAACGTCGCCGCCGTGCCGCTGGCGTCCTTCAGCACCGTCTACGTCAACGTGACAGGTGAGACCTGAGGGGAGGGGGGTGTTTGTGCCATCCAATGCCCTTTGGGGATTGCATGGCTTTTGTATTTGATTGTATTTCTTGTGAAATAGGAATGTCTTTAGGGGGCTCTTCTTAAAAATCTCCACAGTTTGTGGGGCCCTTAGGGTCTCTGGGAGAGCATCCCAGAGCCGTGGGGCCCTTAGGGTCTCTGGGAGAGCATTCCAGAGCCGTGGGGCCCTTAGGGTCTCTGGGAGAGCATTCCAGAGTCGTGGGGCCCTTAGGGTCTCTGGGAGAGCATACCAGAGCCGTGGGGCTCTTAGGGTCTCTGGGAGAGCATACCAGAGCCGTGGGGCCCTTAGGATCTCTGGGAGAGCATCCAGAGTCGTGGGGCCCTTAGGGTCTCTGGGAGAGCATACCAGAGCCGTGGGGCCCTTAGGATCTCTGGGAGAGCATTCCAGAGCCGTGGGCCGACTGCCTGGAAGACCCTGTCTCCCATAATGGAGTCTAGTCCTTGGTTGGTGCAGGCAGTAGGTGGAGATGGAGGAGCGGAGGTTTCGTGAGGTGGTTTGTGGGGTGAGGAGTTCCCTGAGGTAGGCAGGGGCAGTTCATGTATGCACTGGTGGGTAAGGAGACAGATTTTGTACTGAGTTCTGTGCTTAATGGGCAGCCAGTGGAGGGATTTCAGGACCGGGGTGATTTGGTCATATTTGCGCCTCTTCGTCAGGACCCGGGGAGCGCAGTCCTGAATATGCTGGAGCTTCTGCAGGCTCCTGCCGGGGATCCCGACGATCCAACCTGGAGAAGACAGAGGCATGGATCAACTTCTCAGCATCTGATCAGCCTTATTAACAGATTCATCTATACAGTGATAATAATGGTTAGTTGCAGCCTTAAATCACAGCCCCTTCTAAAAATTCTTTATTTTTCTTTCTTTCTTTCGGTGGCATTTGTTTTATGCTCATGAAAGAAAAAAAAAGGAAAACAAGTCATGGTTCAGATCTGCAGCGGAGGGAACGAGGCGTTCAGGGAACGACTGAAACTCCGTAATGAGCGCTGGAAGATGACAGAGAGTATGAGGGCGGAGGATAATGGAAGCGTAGCTCACATCGCGTCTGTCGTCTCTGGGGGTAAACGTCGCCTCCCTCGCTGCGACCGTGACTCGTTTCCCAGCATGCCTCTGTAGGCGGGAGGAGGGGGGGACTTCCCGACTTTGATTGGCTTTGAACAAACCCACATCGGATGCCGCAATTGGCTTAGCGGCGCTTGAAAGTGAGCCGGCAAGCTGCTTTGTGGACTCTTGGCCGTGCTTGGAGGATAATTCCTCACTAATAACTTCACTCTCTGATGTCACTGTTTCTCTTTTTGTCTGTCTCCTTTTTGATTGACATTGTCAATTAATCTGTCCATTTTTTTCAGATATAGTTGTTTGGCTTGTGGCTCGGAGGCGGTTCAGTCCCAAATGTCCCCAAGCGAGACACTGAACCCCAAAGTTGCCCTTTTTGAGACTGCTTAACTGCTTCATTGATGCTTTTCTGTGATTTGGTGGAAAGACAAGACTACTAGACTGTCCAACCAGTACAACATGTCCTGTCCTGTAGTCACTGTCCTTTATATCTTATATACTGTCCAACCAGTACAACATGTCCTGTCCTGTAGATATGGTCCTTATTTATATATTTATACTGTCCAACCAGTACAACATGTCCTGTCCTGTAGACACGGTCCTTATTTATATATTTATACTGTCCAACCAGTACAACATGTCCTGTCCTGTAGACACGGTCCTTATTTATATATTTATACTGTCCAACCAGTACAACATGTCCTGTCCTGTAGACACGGTCCTTATTTATTAATTGGACCAGTCCAATTTGAAATAAACCTTGTGTTGTATTTGTAATTAATGTATTTTGATGCATTTTCCCATAACTTTAAATATAATAACAATAAATGATTTGAATTATCCTTGAGCTGAAAAAGGACACATTTACAAAGAAATGTGTCTTCCATGTCTGTCGTCCCCCAGACGTGAACGACAACGTCCCTTTCTTCCTGTCGTCCACCTACGAGGCCACGGTCCCCGAGGGAGCCGAGGTCGGCACGTCGGTGGCCCAGGTGTCGGCCACGGACCTGGACTCCGGTCTGCACGGGAAGGTGAGGAACGCCTAAACACTAGAGACGAAACCTGGATCGGAAAAAGCCTCCGATACCCTGGTATCGGTATCGGCAAGTACTGGAGTTTATGCACCGAGCCGATACCACGTACCTTATCCCTGAAGAAAATCTACCTTAAAGTAGTTTATTTATGTTATTTTTCTGTTATGACTGACTCTCAAACTGGATTATAAAAATCCATACAGGGATAGTCACAGCTGTTAAAGGTGCTGTAGGTACAGTAGGATTGGGAAAATCCAGGACTTAGCCAAAAAATGTGAATATCGACAACTTCTCAGTCCCTCCCCCCTTTCAGCTAAAGCCCAAAACGGCCTCCTAAGCCCATAAGCAAGAGTGAGAATGAATGTGTGTGCATGAGCAGTGATTGGCACGCAGTTAGGTACCCCCGACCCCCCCTCCCGGCCCTGCTTGGTGCATCTGAACAGGATTTTTGTGGATTTTTGCAAATCGCACTACAGGCTGTAGGAGGAGCCGGATTTGTTTTTTAAATGACCGGCTTCGTGTAGTTCTACTGGAACATAGAGTCAGATTCAGCAAATATGACAGAAAGTTAGTTTTATAAGTCTTTCCTACTGCACCTTTAAGACATAACAAAATATGAAACACTGGTATCGGATCAGTACTCGGTATTCGCAGATACGCAAGTTGAGATATCGGAATCTGCATCGGGAAGCAAAAACTGTAATTGAGCCATGTACTACTGTGTCCGGGACAGTTTGAGCGTCTTT
>CM049376.1:2450979-2553479 GCA_026937815.1 Etheostoma perlongum
ACACACACACACTCAGACAAGCATATGCACGCACACACACACACACAGACAGACAGACATATGTACGCAAACACACATACACACTCACGCACACACATCAGTACACACACATACACAGGTAGACATGCATTTGCACACACACACACACACACTCAGACAAGCATATGCACGCACACACACACACACACACACACAGACAGGCATATGCACGCACACACACACACACACACACACAGACAGGCATATGCACGCAAACACACACACGCAAAGACAGGCATATGCACGCACACACACACACACACAGACAGGCATATGCACGCACACACACACACACACAGACAGGCATATGCACGCAAACACACACACGCATAGACAGGCATATGCACGCACACACACACACACACACAGACAGGCATATGCACGCACACACACACACACACACACAGACAGGCATATGCACACACACACACACACACACAGACAGGCATATGCACGCAAACACACACACACAAAGACAGGCATATGCACGCACACACACACACACACAGACAGGCATATGCACGCACACACACACACACACACACACAGACAGGCATATGCACGCACACACACATACATACACGCACACACAGACAGGCATATGCACGCAAACACACACACACACAGACAGGCATATGCACGCACACACACATACATACACGCACACACAGACAGGCATATGCACGCAAACACACACACACACAGACAGGCATATGCACGCACACACACACACACACACAGACAGGCATATGCACGCACACACACATACATACACGCACACACCGTCTTCTTCTCTGGCTGTCACAGCTCGTTAGTGAGTGCTGTTGCTCCCTTGAGGTCGACCGTGTTGATGTTTGTCTCTTTGTTTGTGTTTGTCCCTCATTCCTCTTCCTCCTCCGCTCCAACCAATCAGCAGCGACAGCACAACGAGCGCCTCTCTCTTCCTCTCTTAATGACGGCTCCGAGCCTCGGGGCTTTTCTCTACTCTGAGTGAAGAAGAGCAGAGTGACGTCTGATTATTTATTTTCTGTTTTTAATCTTTAACCCCTATTTGTTTGTTTCTGTTCTCCGCATCCACATCCAGCGTGGTGTTCGCGTCTCGCTGCGGTTCTGATCCCCAAACTTCCCGCTGCTTGCAAAGTTGTTTTTTTTTGTTTTTTAAGTTTTATTTTTAAATTTACTGTACGTGTTAAAAATAGAAAAGCAGAAACGGTTGAGTGCCGACCAAAACTCAGTGAAGGCTTCGCCAACGAGATGTGAGACTAAGAAGTAGAGTAGAGCCAAAGTCTGAGAGTCGGAGGTTTGTTTCTCTGCATGTCGGCTGGTGGAAGAGCTTCATATGACTCATGAAGGAGACGTGACTTATGATATGATGATAATGACACACGCTTTCCCCTTCTGGACCCCCACGGAACCTTAATTTAGGGGGAAAGAACCTGTCCGGTGTCTTGTAGTGAACCATGAATTACACACACGGGGTCCTATCTGGCACCCGGTCCTATCTGTCTTTGCTATTTTAAGACAAGTCCAGCACCCACGCCGTTTAATTAGCATGCTGGTCTTGCAGGAGAGGTGTGTTCAGGTGCATTCTGGGCGTATTGATATCTTGACGCAGCAGAAAGTGATCGCGACCAACAAAATCCTCTGAAGTCACTAGCGCAGCATGTCATTGTTATTTTAAAGGTCCCATGACATGGTGGTGTCTGGATGCTTTTATATCGACCTTAGTGGTCCCTAATACTGTATCTGAAGTCTCTTTTATATAGACCTTAGTGGTCCCCTAATACTGTATCTGAAGTCTCTTTATATAGACCTTAGTGGTCCCTAATACTGTATCTGAAGTCTCTTTTATATAGACCTTAGTGGTCCCCTAATACTGTATCTGAAGTCTCTTTTATATAGACCTTAGTGGTCCCCTAATACTGTATCTGAAGTCTCTTTATATAGACCTTAGTGGTCCCCTAATACTGTATCTGAAGTCTCTTTTATATAGACCTTAGTGGTCCCTAATACTGTATCTGAAGTCTCTTTTATATAGACCTTAGTGGTCCCCCCCTAATACTGTATCTGAAGTCCCTTTTATATAGACCTTAGTGGTCCCTAATACTGTATCTGAAGTCTCTTTTATATAGACCTTAGTGGTCCCCTAATACTGTATCTGAAGTCTCTTTTATATAGACCTTAGTGGTCCCCTAATACTGTATCTGAAGTCTCTTTTATATAGACCTTAGTGGTCCCCTAATACTGTATCTGAAGTCTCTTTATATAGACCTTAGTGGTCCCCTAATACTGTATCTGAAGTCTCTTTTTATATAGACCTTAGTGGTCCCCTAATACTGTATCTGAAGTCTCTTTTATATAGACCTTAGTGGTCCCCTAATACTGTATCTGAAGTCTCTTTTATATAGACCTTAGTGGTCCCTAATACTGGATCTGAAGTCTCTTTTATATAGACCTTAGTGGTCCCCTAATACTGTATCTGAAGTCTCTTTTATATAGACCTTAGTGGTCCCTAATACTGTATCTAAAGTCTTTTTTAAGCCATGATGTCTCTCTCTCATGGGTGGGTTAAATTCTCTGGCCGGGCAAAGCAGAGAAAGGGGAGGTAACCTTGCCCCTTATGACCTCATAAGGAGCAAGAAATTCAGATCGATTCCCATCTGAGCTTTCATTTTCTCAAAAGCAGAGCGGGATACCCAGGGCTCGGTTTACACCTATCACCATTTCTAGCCACTGGGGGGCCATAGGCAGGCCGGGGGGAACTCATATTAATGTTAAAAAACCTCATAAAGTGACATTTTCATGCCATGGGACCTTTAACAGCAAATCAGTAAAATGTGCTATAGGCTCGTGCACACTATGCCTGTTAAACACACACAGGGACGCACAGCAGCACACACACATATAACAAACTACATATAAAAATGACGGTGTAAATCCTCTACATCCTCCTCTACAATCCTCTCTAACTATCTAGGACATGTCAAAAAAAATGACAAAAACATTGAAAAAGGCGACAATAACCTTGGGAAAAAAAACCCAAAAAATGAGGCAAAAACCTTCGAGAGGTGACATATCATAAGCACACACATAAAGCAGTTGCTGCTCCTATCTTCTTCTTTTTTGTCTAATGTGCTGTAGTAGTTGTAGTAGTTGTTGTTGTTGTAGTAGTTGTTGGTGGTGGTGGAAGTGTCTAGATTTAGAGTTTACTCCCTTCAGACGGATCCCTGCGAGCTTCAGGAAGACGCTGAGCACGGGATTAACAGCTGCTAAGACAGCAAAGTGCTGATGATCCCCCCCCGTGTTTGTGTCCCTGTGGTAATTAACAAAAACCCCATCGACCCCCAAAACCACTGGGAGGGGGGTCACACACACACACACACACACACACCCCCAAGCTCCCTAACAGGCAGGTAGCTGCAGATTAACTACTACATTAGTCCTGATCCCTGCTGAGTCTGCACCGTGGAAGAGACCAGATCGGCAGAATTACTCATGTTTTTAATTCTTCATGATTCATACACAAGAAACTTATGAGAGCATTTCAGTAGTATTTATGAGGGTGTTTTATGAGGGTGTTTCAGTAGTATTTATGAGTAGTATTTATGAGGGTGTTTCAGTAGTATTTATGAGGGTGTTTCAGTAGTATTTATGAGGGTGTTTTATGAGGGTGTTTCAGTAGTATTTATGAGGGTGTTTCAGTAGTATTTATGAGGGTGTTTCAGTAGTATTTATGAGTGTTTTATGAGTGTTTCAGTAGTATTTATGAGGGTGTTTCAGTAGTATTTATGAGGGGGTGTTTCAGTAGTATTTATGAGGGTGTATTTATGAGGGTGTTTCAGTAGTATTTATGAGGTTTTCAGTAGTATTTATGAGGGTGTTTCAGTAGTATTTTATGAGGGTGTTTCAGTAGTATTTATGAGGGTGTTTCAGTAGTATTTATGAGGGTGTTTCAGTAGTATTTATGAGAGTGTTTTTCAGTAGTATTTATGAGGGTGTTTCAGTAGTATTTATGAGAGTGTTTCAGTAGTATTTATGAGGAGGGTTTCAGTAGTTATTTTTGAGGGGGTGTTTCAGTAGTATTTATGAGTATTTAGTAGTATTTATGAGGGTGTTTCAGTAGTATTTATGAGAGTGTTTCAGTAGTATTTATGAGTGTTTTTGTGTTTCATTTATTTATGAGGGTGTTTCAGTAGTATTTATGAGGGTGTTTCAGTAGTATTTATGAGGTTTTCAGTAGTATTTATGTGTTTCAGTAGTTTCAGGGTGTTTCAGTAGTATTTATTTAGAGGGTTTCAGTAGTATTTATGAGGGTGTTTCAGTAGTATTTATGAGGGTGTTTCAGTAGTATTTATGAGAGTGTTTCAGTAGTATTTATGAGGGTGTTTCAGTAGTATTTATGAGAGTGTTTCAGTAGTATTTATGAGGCAAATTTCAGTAGTATTTATGAGGGTGTTTCAGTAGTATTTATGAGGGTGTTTCAGTAGTATTTATGAGGGTGTTTCAGTAGTATTTATGAGGTTTGTTTCAGTAGTATTTATGAGGGTGTTTCAGTAGTATTTATGAGGGTTTCAGTAGTATTTATGAGGGTTTTCATTTAGTATTTATGAGGGTGTTTCAGTAGTATTTATGAGGGTGTTTCAGTAGTATTTATGAGTGTTTCAGTAGTATTTATGAGGGTTTAAGTAGTATTTATGAGGGTGTTTCAGTAGTATTTATGAGGTATTTATGAGGGTGTTTCAGTAGTATTTATGAGGTGTTTCAGTAGTATTTATGAGGGTGTTTCAGTAGTATTTATGAGGGTGTTTCAGTAGTATTTATGAGGGTGTTTCAGTAGTATTTATGAGGGTGTTTCAGTAGTATTTATGAGGGTGTTTCAGTAGTATTTATGAGTGTTTCAGTAGTATTTATGAGGGTTTTCAGTAGTATTTATGAGGGTGTTTCAGTAGTATTTATGAGTGTTTCAGTAGTATTTTTCAGTATGAGGGGTGTTTCAGTAGTATTTATGAGGGTGTTTCAGTAGTATTTATGAGGGTGTTTCAGTAGTATTTATGAGGCGTTTCAGTAGTATTTATGAGGGTTTTCAGTAGTATTTATGAGGGTGTTTCAGTAGTATTTATGAGGTGTTTCAGTAGTATTTATGAGGGTGTTTCAGTAGTATTTATGAGGGTGTTTCAGTAGTATTTATGAGGGGTGTTTCAGTAGTTTTATGAGGTGTGTTCAGTAGTATTTATGAGTGTTTCAGTAGTATTTATGAGGGTGTTTCAGTAGTATTTATGAGGGTGTTTCAGTAGTATTTAGTAGTATTTATGAGGTGTTTCAGTAGTATTTATGAGGGTGTTTCAGTAGTATTTATGAGAGTGTTTCAGTAGTATTTATGAGGGTTTTCAGTAGTATTTATGAGGGTGTTTCAGTAGTATTTATGGGTTTCAGAGTATTTATGTTTCAGTAGTATTTTTCATGAGAGGTGTTTCAGTAGTATTTATGAGGGTGTTTCAGTAGTATTTATGAGGGTGTTTCAGTAGTAGTATTTATGAGGGTGTTTCAGTAGTATTTATGAGGGTGTTTCAGTAGTATTTATGAGGGTTTAAGTGTTTCATGTAGTATTTATGAGGGTAGTATTTATGTTTTCAGTAGTATTTATGAGGGTGTTTCAGTAGTATTTATGAGGGTTTCAGTAGTATTTATGAGGGTGTTTCAGTAGTATTTATGAGTGTTTCAGTAGTATTTATGAGGGTGTTTCAGTAGTATTTATGAGGGTGTTTCAGTAGTATTTATGAGTGTTTCAGTAGTATTTATGAGGGTGTTTCAGTAGTATTTATGAGGTGTTTCAGTAGTATTTATGAGGGTGTTTCAGTAGTATTTATGAGAGTGTTTCAGTAGTATTTATGAGAGCGTTTCAGTAGTATTTATGAGGGTGTTTCAGTAGTATTTATGAGGGTGTTTCAGTAGTATTTATGAGGGTGTTTCAGTAGTATTTATGAGGGTGTTTCAGTAGTATTTATGAGGGTGTTTTATGAGGGTTTTCAGTAGTATTTATGAGGGCACTTTCAGTAGTATTTATGAGGGTGTTTCAGTAGTATTTATGAGGGTGTTTCAGTAGTATTTATGAGGGTGTTTCAGTAGTATTTATGAGAGCGTTTCAGTAGTATTTATGAGGGTGTTTCAGTAGTATTTATGAGAGTGTTTCAGTGTATTTATGAGGGTGTTTCAGTAGTATTTATGAGAGTGTTTCAGTAGTATTTATGATTTAGAGTTTTTCAGTAGTATTTATGAGGGTTTTCAGTAGTATTTATGTTTTCAGTAGTATTTATAAGTGTTTCAGTTATTTATGAGGGTGTTTCAGTAGTATTTATGAGGGTGTTTCAGTAGTATTTATGAGGTGTTTCAGTAGTATTTATGAGGGTGTTTCAGTAGTATTTATGAGGGTGTTTCAGTAGTATTTATGAGGTAGTATTTATGAGGGTGTTTCAGTAGTATTTATGAGGTTTCAGTAGTATTTATGAGGGTGTTTCAGTAGTATTTATGAGGGTGTTTCAGTAGTATTTATGAGGGTTTCAGTAGTATTTATGAGGGTGTTTCAGTAGTATTTATGAGGGTGTTTCAGTAGTATTATTTATGAGGGTGTTTCAGTAGTATTTATGAGGGTGTTTCAGTAGTATTTATGAGGGTTTTCAGTAGTATTTATTTTCAGTAGTATTTATGAGGGTGTTTCAGTAGTATTTATGAGGTATTTATGAGTGTTTCAGTAGTATTTATGAGAGCATTTCAGTAGTGTTTCATTTATGAGGGTTTCAGTAGTATTTATGAGTGTTTCAGTAGTATTTATGAGGGTTTTCAGTAGTATTTATGAGGGTGTTTCAGTAGTATTTATGAGGGTGTTTCAGTAGTATTTATGAGTGTTTCAGTAGTATTTATGGTGTTTCAGTAGTATTTATGTATTTATGAGGGTGTTTCAGTAGTATTTATGAGGGTGTTTCAGTAGTATTTAAGTAGTACTTAAGTCAAGTAGGGTGTTTCAGTAGTATTTATGAGGGTGTTTCAGTATTTATGTTTTCAGTAGTATTTTATGAGTGTTTCAGTGTATTTATGAGGGTGTTTCAGTAGTATTTATGAGTGTTTCAGTAGTATTTATGAGGGTGTTTCAGTAGTATTTATGAGGTTTCAGTAGTGTTTCAGTAGTAGTATTTATGAGAGTGTTTCAGTAGTATTTATGAGGCGTTTCAGTAGTATTTATGAGGGTGTTTCAGTAGTATTTATGAGGGTGTTTCAGTAGTATTTATGAGGGGTTTCTGTTTTTATGAGTAGTATTTTATGAGGGTGTTTCTGTAGTATTTATGAGGGTGTTTCAGTAGTATTTATGAGGGTGTTTCAGTAGTATTTTTCATGATTTAGAGCGTTTCAGTAGTATTTATGAGGCGTTTCAGTTTTTATGAGTAGTTTCAGTAGTATTTATGAGGTGTTTCAGTTTCAGTATTTTATGAGGGTGTTTCAGTAGTATTTATGAGGGTGTTTCAGTAGTATTTATGAGGGTGTTTCAGTAGTATTTATGAGAGTGTTTCAGTAGTATTTATGAGGGTGTTTCAGTAGTATTTATGAGAGTGTTTCAGTAGTATTTATGAGTGTTTCAGTAGTATTTATGAGGGTGTTTCAGTAGTATTTATGAGGGTGTTTCAGTAGTATTTATGAGGGTGTTTCAGTAGTATTTATGAGGGTGTTTCAGTAGTATTTATTTAGAGGTGTTTCAGTAGTATTTATGAGGGTGTTTCAGTAGTATTTATAAGAATGTTTCAGTAGTATTTATGAGGGTGTTTCAGTAGTATTTATGAGGGTGTTTCAGTAGTATTTATGAGGGTGTTTCAGTAGTATTTATGAGGGTGTTTCAGTAGTATTTATGAGGGTGTTTCAGTAGTATTTATGAGGGTGTTTCAGTAGTATTTATGAGGGTGTTTCAGTAGTATTTATGAGGGGTGTTTCAGTAGTATTTATGAGGGTGTTTCAGTAGTATTTATGAGGGTGTTTCTGTAGTATTTATGATGGTGTTTCAGTAGTATTTATGAGGGTGTTTCTGTAGTATTTATGAGGGGTTTCTGTATTTATGTATTTTTCTGTAGTATTTATGAGGGTGTTTCAGTAGTATTTGATGTTTCAGTAGTATTTATGAGAGGGTGTTTCAGTAGTATTTATGAGAGCGTTTCAGTAGTATTTATGAGGGTGTTCAGTAGTATTTATGAGGCTGTTTCTGTAGTATTTGAGAGCATTTCAGTAGTATTTATGAGGGTGTTTCAGTAGTATTTATGAGGGTGTTTCAGTAGTATTTATGAGGGTGTTTCAGTAGTATTTATGAGGGTGTTTCAGTAGTATTTGAGAGCATTTCAGTAGTATTTATGAGAGCGTTTCAGTAGTATTTATGAGAGCGTTTCAGTAGTATTTATGAGAGCATTTCAGTAGTATTTATGAGGCTGTTTCTGTAGTATTTGAGAGCATTTCAGTAGTATTTATGAGGGTGTTTCAGTAGTATTTATGAGGGTGTTTCAGTAGTATTTATGAGGGTGTTTCTGTAGTATTTATGAGGGTGTTTCAGTAGTATTTATGAGAGCACTTAAGTAGTATTTATGAGTGTTTCTGTGTATTTATGAGGGTGTTTCAGTAGTATTTATGAAAGTGTTTCAGTGTATTTATGAGGGTGTTTCAGTAGTATTTATGAGAGTGTTTCAGTAGTATTTATGAGGGTGTTTCAGTAGTATTTATGAGGGTGTTTCAGTAGTATTTATGAGGGTGTTTCAGTAGTATTTATGAGGGTGTTTCAGTAGTATTTATGAGAGTGTTTCAGTAGTATTTATGAGGGTGTTTCAGTAGTATTTATGAGGGTGTTTCAGTAGTATTTATGAGGGTGTTTCAGTAGTATTTATGAGAGTGTTTCAGTAGTATTTATGAGGGTGTTTCAGTAGTATTTATGAGGGTGTTTCAGTAGTATTTATGAGGGTGTTTCAGTAGTATTTATGAGGGTGTTTCTGTAGTATTTATGATGGTGTTTCAGTAGTATTTATGAGGGTGTTTCTGTAGTATTTATGATGGTGTTTCAGTAGTATTTATGAGGGCGTTTCTGTGTATTTATGAGGGTGTTTCTGTAGTATTTATGAGGGTGTTTCAGTAGTATTTGAGAGCATTTCAGTAGTATTTATGAGAGCGTTTCAGTAGTATTTATGAGAGCGTTTCAGTAGTATTTATGAGAGCGTTTCAGTAGTATTTATGAGAGCATTTCAGTAATATTTATGAGGGTGTTTCAGTAGTATTTATGAGAGCATTTCAGTAGTATTTATGAGGCTGTTTCTGTAGTATTTGAGAGCATTTCAGTAGTATTTATGAGGGTGTTTCAGTAGTATTTATGAGGGTGTTTCAGTAGTATTTATGAGGGTGTTTCAGTAGTAATTATTCAGTAGCATTTATGAGAGAAGCGTTTCAGTAGTATTTATGAGGGCGTTTCAGTATACTTTATGAGAGCATTTCAGTAGTATTTATGAGGGTGTTTCAGTAGTATTTGAGGGTGTTTCAGTAGTATTTCAGTAGTATTTCATGAGATTTATGGGTGTTTCAGTAGTATTTATGAGGGTGTTTCAGTAGTATTTATGAGGGTGTTTCAGTAGTATTTATGAGGGTGTTTCAGTAGTATTTGAGAGCATTTCAGTAGTATTTATGAGAGCGTTTCAGTAGTATTTATGAGCATTTCAGTAGTATTTATGAGAGCATTTCAGTAGTATTTATGAGGGTGTTTCTGTAGTATTTGAGAGGATTTCAGTAGTATTTATGAGGGTGTTTCAGTAGTATTTATGAGGGTGTTTCAGTAGTATTTATGAGGGTGTTCAGTAGTATTTATGAGAGCATTTCAGTAGTATTTATGAGGGTGTTTCTGTAGTATTTATGAGACTTTCAGTGATATTTATGAGAGCAATATTCTGCGATATATTGCAACTTATTACCTTTTTTCCAACTTTTTCCCCAATTTCTAATGACGTCCCCAAAAGGAAACTTCTCAACATCTGTTTCATCTATAAAAGAAACATTTCTCTGTTTGTTCATCTTCAATGTTATCGCTGCAGAACGGGACAAACTGACCATCACATATATATAATATATAATGTATAATATATATAATATATAATATATAATAATAGATCCATACTTGGTGCCTGTGTATCTATACAGTATTGCCACTGACAATATCGCGATACTATGCTGTATCGATTTTTTCCCCTAACACACACTCGCATGCACTCGTTCCTGTGTTCTGTAGGAACAACCTAAGGTAGGTAGGGTGTGTGTGTGTGTGTGTGTGTGTGTGTGTTTTGTGTGTGAGGGGGTTTAGATGTCCCAGTCCTAAAGCTGATTAGGCACAGCAGCTTTTGTCACCCGCCGTGTTTTCGGGATCCCGTTTGGTCCTCCGAGTGGAAAATGTGCCGAACGAAAGAACGTCTGGTAATGAGATCAAGAGGCGGCTTCATAATTCCGCTGAGTTTGGTGTTTCAGTTTAGTGTCGCCCCGGGGTTTAGTAAGCACTTGCTCACACACACACACACACACACACACACACACACACACACACACACACACATCAAGGTGTTTTTTTACAGTGTGTGGGGACACAGTCATTTAATGACACACACACAGCCACTTACACCTAACCTTAACACACAAACACAAATGCCTAACCCAACCCTGTTTTACACACACCACAGACATAACCTAATTCACACACACATCCTAAAACCAGGTCTTAACCCCACAACCCTAACATAACCAATACACACACACCCTGATCCTACACACACAGGTCACACACACAACCCACACACAACACACATTCAACCCACACACACACAGACACACACACACACACACACACACATACACACACACACACACACACACACACACACACACATACACACACACACACACACACACACACACACACACAGACACACAGACACACACACACACACACACACACACACACAAGCAGATAGTAAGGAGATGTTTTTTACAGTGTGTTCAGGGGACAGGCAGCTAGCAGATAGTGAGATGTTTTTACAGTGTGTTCAGGGACAGGCAGCTAGCAGATAGTGAGGAGATGTTTTTTACAGTGTGTTCTGGGGACAGGCAGCTAGCAGATAGTGAGGAGATGTTTTTTACAGTGTGTTCTGGGGACAGGCAGCTAGCAGATAGTGAGGAGATGTTTTTTACAGTGTGTTCAGGGGACAGGCAGCTAGCAGATAGTGAGATGTTTTTACAGTGTGTTCAGGGGACAGGCAGCTAGCAGATAGTGAGATGTTTTTACAGTGTGTTCAGGGACAGGCAGCTAGCAGATAGTGAGGAGATGTTTTTTACAGTGTGTTCTGGGGACAGGCAGCTTGCAGATAGTGAGATGTTTTTTACAGTGTGTTCAGGGGACAGGCAGCTAGCAGATAGTGAGGAGATATTTTTACAGTGTGTTCAGGGACAGGGAGCTAGCAGATAGTGAGGAGATGTTTTTACAGTGTGTTCTGGGGGACAGGCAGCTAGCAGATAGTGAGGAGATGTTTTTACAGTGTGTTCAGGAGACAGGCAGCTAGCAGATAGTAAAGGAGATGTTTTTACAGTGTGTTCTGGGGACAGGCAGATAGTGAGGAGATGTTTTTACAGTGTGTTCAGGAGACAGGCAGCTAGCATTTAATGAAGAGATGTTTTTTACAGTGTGTTCAGGGGACAGGCAGCTAGCAGATAATGAGGGGATGTTTTTACAGTGTGTTCAGGGACAGGCAGCTAGCAGATAGTGAGATGTTTTTACAGTGTGTTCAGGGACAGGCAGCTAGCAGATAGTGAGATGTTTTTACAGTGTGTTCAGGGACAGGCAGCTAGCAGATAGTGAGGAGATGTTTTTTACAGTGTGTTCTGGGGACAGGCAGCTTGCAGATAGTGAGATGTTTTTTACAGTGTGTTCAGGGGACAGGCAGCTAGCAGATAGTGAGGAGATATTTCTTACAGTGTGTTCAGGGGACAGGCAGCTAGCAGATAGTGAGGAGATGTTTTTTACAGTGTGTTCTGGGGACAGGCAGCTAGCAGATAGTGAGGAGATGTTTTTACAGTGTGTTCAGGAGACAGGCAGCTAGCAGATAGTGAGGAGATGTTTTTTACAGTGTGTTCTGGGGACAGGCAGATAGTGAGGAGATGTTTTTTACAGTGTGTTCAGGGGACAGGCAGCTAGCATTTAATGAAGAGATGTTTTTTACAGTGTGTTCAGGGGACAGGCAGCTAGCAGATAGTGACTAGATGTTTTTTACAGTGTGTTCAGGGGACAGGCAGCTAGCAGATAGTGAGAGATGTTTTTTACAGTGTGTTCAGGGGACAGGCAGCTAGCAGATAGTGAGATGTTTTTACAGTGTGTTCAGGGACAGGCAGCTAGCAGATAGTGAGGAGATGTTTTTACAGTGTGTTCTGGGACAGGCAGCTAGCAGATAGTGAGATGTTTTTTACAGTGTGTTCAGGGGACAGGCAGCTAGCAGATAGTGAGGAGATATTTTTACAGTGTGTTCAGGGGACAGGCAGCTAGCAGATAGTGAGGAGATGTTTTTTACAGTGTGTTCTGGGGACAGGCAGCTAGCAGATAGTGAGGAGATGTTTTTACAGTGTGTTCAGGAGACAGGCAGCTAGCAGATAGTGAGGAGATGTTTTTACAGTGTGTTCTGGGGACAGGCAGATAGTGAGGAGATGTTTTTACAGTGTGTTCAGGAGACAGGCAGCTAGCATTTAATGAAGAGATGTTTTTTACAGTGTGTTCAGGGGACAAGCAGCTAGCAGATAATGAGGGGATGTTTTTTACAGTGTGTTCAGGGGACAGGCAGCTAGCAGATAGTGACTAGATGTTTTTTACAGTGTGTTCAGGGGACAGGCAGCTAGCAGATAGTGACTAGATGTTTTTTACAGTGTGTTCAGGGGACAGGCAGCTAGCAGATAGTGAGGGGATGTTTTTTACAGTGTGTTCAGGGGACAGGCAGCTAGCAGATAGTGAAGAGATGTTTTTTACAGTGTGTTCAGGGGACAGGCAGCTAGCAGATAGTGAGGAGATGTTTGCTGCATGTGACAAAAAGGGTTGTTGCCTAAAAAACGTGTGACATCGCTTACAGTAGACCATCTTTAACTAGTCGCTGTAGTGTCTAAACTTAACTGTTGTTGCTGCATTGCGCTGACTTTTGGTCTGCTCAATTTAAATGTTCTGTCCAATAAAAGGACCGTCATCTGCTGTCATCCGGACCAGCTGGCGGTCGCCTCATTTCGTAGGATGTCATACGATATGGTGCGTGTACATTTTTCGTGCAATATTGTCAGATCCATTCATGATCCATTTATTTTTATATGTATTTTTTAATGGTTTTGTGCAATTTTATTTGTTTATAATGTAAATGCTTTGTGTGTCTTTTTAAACTTGACTTGACTCTCTGAGTAACAACCGCATAAGAGTTCCTATGTGTGAAAACACAAATGGCAAATAAAGTTCTTGAATCTTGAATCTTGAGAGTGCGTCATGGTGGTTTTACTTTGGCCCCTCCAACAACTCCCTGTAGGCTGTGTCATGCTTTTCTTTGCCCTGATAATCAGGATTTTCACCTTTTTTAAAAGCGTTCCTTCGACAGTAGGATGTCAATGGTAAAGGATGAGTACTTTTTAGGGCTAAAACCTTTCGCTCGTCACTTTGTTATATGTCTGGCAGCCAGATATTACATGTGATACTTTCTGATGCAGTTTTACATCGAAATGAAACTTCCTTCCGTGATGAGTCCTTCAGTCCTTCAGAGTGTCGACCTGCAGCCAGCGCTCAGGGTCGACTTTCCCCTCCGGTCCGCCTCACGAGGAGCACAGATCTGACCTGAATCTCAATTTTTGGGCCTCCTGCTAGGCTTGGAATTAAATCAGCCCTATCCCCAAGTGTGTGTGTGTGTGTGTGTGTGTGTGTGTGTGTGTGTGTTGAGAGGGCAACACCATATGGCCAGACTGATCATTAGGGGGACTGCCGGAGGCAGAAAAACCGCTGGAGCCTCTCACCTCACACACACACACACACACTTACTTACATACACATGCGTGCTCAGAGGCTTTGACGGACCAGTGCACTTAAGCTTCCCCCTCCACGCACACACATGTGTCATGCACACACACACAAACACACACACCTTCTCCCCTGTGTTGTAATGAAGGTCCTCCGTGTCTCTACAGATGGTGTTTGTCTCCTAATGTCTCCTTGGTGCCGGTAAACAGAGAGCAGGCTGGACCCCGACTGACCTGCCTCTGGGCTCTGAACGTGTGTGTGTGTGTGTGTGTGTGTGTGTGTGTGTGTGTGTGTGTGTGTGTGTGTGTGTGTGTGTGACCATTTGAAAGAGGAAAGGAAAAAGGGGGAGAGGAGTTCAGGCGAGAAGCAAGAAAAGAGGAAAGAAGATGAAAAGCTGCAGGGGAGGGTGGAAAACGAGGAGAAATGTAGAGGAAAAACAGGAAAGGAAGTAGGAGGAAAAGGGGATCAAACAAGGAAAATAGGAGAAATAAATGAGGGAAAGAGTCCTTACCTAGGTACTGTCAGGGCCCTCATCCTCTGCTTCTGACTGGCTAGTAGTCCTTACCTAGGTACTGTCAGGGCCCTCATCCTCTGCTCCTGACTGGCTAGTAGTCCTTACCTAGGTACTGTCAGGGCCCTCATCCTGCTCCTACTGCTTCCTGACTGGCTAGTAGTCCTTACCTAGGTACTGTCAGGGTCCTCATACTCTGCTTCTGACTGGCTAGTAGTCCTTACCTAGGTACTGTCAGGGCCCTCATCCTCTGCTCCTGACTGGCTAGTAGTCCTTACCTAGGTACTGTCAGGGCCCTCATACTCTGCTTCTGACTGGCTAGTAGTCCTTACCTAGGTACTGTCAGGGCCCTCATACTCTGCTCCTGACTGGCTAGTAGTCCTTACCTAGGTACTGTCAGGGCCCTCATACTCTGCTTCTGACTGGCTAGTAGTCCTTACCTAGGTACTGTCAGGGCCCTCATACTCTGCTTCTGACTGGCTAGTAGTCCTTACCTAGGTACTGTCAGGGCCCTCATACTCTGCTTCTGACTGGCTAGTAGTCCTTACCTAGGTACTGTCAGGGCCCTCATACTCTGCTCCTGACTGGCTAGTAGTCCTTACCTAGGTACTGTCAGGGCCCTCATACTCTGCTTCTGACTGGCTAGTAGTCCTTACCTAGGTAGTACTGTCAGGGCCCCCTCATACTCTGCTCCTGACTGGCTAGTAGTCCTTACCTAGGTACTGTCAGGACCCTCATACTCTGCTCCTGACTGGCTAGTAGTCCTTACCTAGGTACTGTCAGGACCCTCATACTCTGCTTCTGACTGGCTAGTAGTCCTTACCTAGGTACTGTCAGGGCCCTCATACTCTGCTTCTGACTGGCTAGTAGTCCTTACCTAGGTACTGTCAGGGCCCTCATACTCTGCTTCTGACTGGCTAGTAGTCCTTACCTAGGTACTGTCAGGGCCCTCATACTCTGCTCCTGACTGGCTAGTAGTCCTTACCTAGGTACTGTCAGGGCCCTCATACTCTGCTTCTGACTGGCTAGTAGTCCTTACCTAGGTACTGTCAGGGCCCTCATACTCTGCTTCTGACTGGCTAGTAGTCCTTACCTAGGTACTGTCAGGGCCCTCATACTCTGCTTCTGACTGGCTAGTAGTCCTTACCTAGGTACTGTCAGGGCCCTCATACTCTGCTCCTGACTGGCTAGTAGTCCTTACCTAGGTACTGTCAGGGCCCTCTAGTAGTCCTTACCTAGGTGCTTCTGACTGGCTAGTAGTCCTTACCTAGGTACTGTCAGGGCCCTCATACTCTGCTCCTGACTGGCTAGTAGTCCTTACCTAGGTACTGTCAGGGCCCTCATACTCTTGCTTTTTATTTTATTTTAATGTCAAGAACAACTGTGACGATGTGACCTGAGTGATTATTTAGTCTCATTGCCCAAAAGCCCGATGGAAGAAAAGCAAGTACAAGTCAAAGCTGCAGGTTTAAAACTTGATTTCTAAATTGTCCAAAAGGCACAAGTGACTTGATTTTCCAGGAGTCTGCAAAGCAACATTGTAAGAAGGAATATCAACCAACGGATCTCTGCTTCCTCCCTCCCTCCAGGTGCCAACGCCAAGCTGCGCTACCAGATCACGTCCGGAAACGCGATGGGCACCTTCGACGTGGAGCCCGAGGTGGGCACCGTCTTCGTGGCCCAGCCGCTGGACTACGAGATGGAGCAGCGCTACGAGCTGCGGCTGGTCGCCTCCGACGGCAAGTGGGAGAACGAGACGCTGGTGGTGGTTCAGGTGGTCAATCGCAACGACGAGGCGCCCGTCTTCAGCCAGACGGAGTACCACGCCGCCGTGACGGAGGAGCTCACCCAGCTGCCGGTGTTAATGCTTGAGGTCAGTCATCATGGTCGTGTGGTGACGCTTTAAGGGCTTCTTAGTCCCTGTGGGACCCTGAACACTGCATACGGCGACGGAGAATGAATGTTAAAGCTCCCATGACATGGTGCTCTTTGGATGCTTTTATATAGGCCTTAGTGGTCCCCTAATACTGTATCTGAAGTCTCTTTTATATAGACCTTAGTGGTCCCTAATACTGTATCTGAAGTCTCTTTTATATAGACCTTAGTGGTCCCTAATACTGTATCTGAAGTCTCTTTTATATAGACCTTAGTGGTCCCCTAATACTGTATCTGAAGTCTCTTTTATATAGACCTTAGTGGTCCCTAATACTGTATCTGAAGTCTCTTTTATATAGACCTTAGTGGTCTCCTGATACTGTATCTGAAGTCTCTTTTATATAGACCTTAGTGGTCCCTAATACTGTATCTGAAGTCTCTTTTATATAGACCTTAGTGGTCCCCTAATACTGTATCTGAAGTTTCTTTTATATAGACCTTAGTGGTCCCCTAATACTGTATCTGAAGTCTCTTTTATATAGACCTTAGTGGTCCCTAATACTGTATCTGAAGTCTCTTTTATATAGACCTTAGTGGTCCCCTAATACTGTATCTGAAGTCTCTTTTATATAGACCTTAGTGGTCCCTAATACTGTATCTGAAGTCTCTTTTATATAGACCTTAGTGGTCCCTAATACTGTATCTGAAGTCTCTTTTATATAGACCTTAGTGGTCCCCTAATACTGTATCTGAAGTCTCTTTTATATAGACCTTAGTGGTCCCCTAATACTGTATCTGAAGTCTCTTTTATATAGACCTTAGTGACCCCCTAATACTGTATCTGAAGTCTCTTTATATAGACCTTAGTGGTCCCCTAATACTGTATCTGAAGTCTCTTTTATATAGACCTTAGTGACCCCCTGATCAGATAGTTATTCAGTCCACATGAAACAATAGAAAGTAGCACCTTCTGAAGGCACCTCCGCCCCCGAAGGAGCTTGTTGTGAAAATGTTAGTTTATATGAACACGATGTGAAAAAAAGTTTAGCACAGAAAAATCCAACGGTATTGGTCTCGCTTCGAACGTGGGGGTGAATTTACCCGGAGCGACACCTCAGCAGAGCTCCAGTGTCCACATACTAACACATACTAACACATCGCAGCTCCTAACACGTGTCCCCCCTGACAGGAAGGAACCAGGTTCTGAAAAGTCTCCCTTCTTCTACTTCTGTGGCTTTGATCTGCCTTTCGTCCCACATACATATCTCCGCTAATATTCACAGTTATATGCATGTGCCACCAAGCTAAATCAGATTAGAAAGGTGGAAGTGCATCTGAGAGACCCGCCCCCCACACACACACACACACACACACACACACACACACACACACACACACACACACACCAGAGATGCATGTGTCACATGTGTCACCTGAGTCCTCAACCCGGGCCTGATTCCCATCGCCTGCTGGAATTGATTTGATGTACGCTCGGTTCCTCTCGGTAGTCCACCCCCCGAAGCCAGGCCGCTTTGAGCCCTGTGTGTTAATACAATTGAGCAGATAGGTGCACGCAGAGGAAAATCCAATTTGAAATGAATATGGCATGACTTCACCTGCGCGGCAGCGACCGCTCATCTTCACTATTGTCTACCCGCGTCACGTTGTCAGGGAATGCAAAGACACACCGGGGGGACTTCAAACGTTTCTGTAAACAAACCCTCCGGTGAGAAAAGAGCAGAAGAAGAAAGGGTAAAATGTACTTTTTCCCTTTGCTTTTGTTGGCGTCTATTAACTTTTTAATTGCGCCGTGTGTCGCGGTGACAGACGTGAGCGCCCGCGTCCTCCCCGTCCGGAGAGATAGCGCGACGGCAGGTTAATTAAGCAAGCAGGACAAAGCAGCGGAGACATTGTTTATTCCCGTGTGCAGCAATCAGCCCCCCTGCCTCCCTGTGTCCTATTTGCTGGGCTTGACATTTGTCGCTACATACCGAAAAAGCAATTCAACCGTTATTGATAAGAAAGAAGAAGAAAAAAAAACACACATTAGTTCCTTTTAAAGAGGAATAATGTGATTTAGTTAAAGTAAAAAGTCATTGCTGCTGCTTTGACCAACAATTAAGCGGCCGTGTTTCGATTGCTCGTAAAATGAAATCCATTTTAATTTACCAAGAGTGTTGGTGTTGGCTGATTGTCTTTTTACGTATGGGCTGTTTTTAGAGTTAACCCTCATGTTGTCCTTGGGTCAAATTGACCCATTTTCAGTTTTTTTTTTTTTTTTTTTTTTTGTCACACAAAATGGGCCATTGATATAAGTATATATTAAAAAAAAAACATCAAGAAAAGCACCCACAACATTGAAAAAAGTGACAACAATGTAGGAAAAAAACAATAATAATGTTTTTTTTTTTGTTTCATGGTTGACTGGAAGACAACACAAGGGGTTAAAAAAATCTTTCAACGTGTCTGTAATACTTTGTAAAAACCAGTTGTGCTATAACTATGAAGTAAATGTGTTTTTTACTTATTACAGGAGAATAGTTAGGAAGCAATTTATACACTAATGCAATTTGAAATTCTTGTGTACAGACATTAAGTTAAAAATACGCCCATTACAGACATGAAAAAGAAATTGAATGGAAAAATGATGGAAAGCTTTTTTTTTCATGAGTGTTGAAAACAATTTGTATACTCTTTATTTATTTATATATATATATATAACCTGCATTAATGGGACAACAGTGAGTGTGAGTGTGTCATAGTGAGTCTAAACTTATAGCAGCATAACTAAGGTCCAAGGCAAACCTGAGCTAAGACACAGTTGGATGATCCGGCATGGTAACAAGACTTCTACCAGATGACCTGGACACCGGGACGGGGGGGTTTGTGGTAGAAGAAATCAGAGATTTATGTCTCATTTTGGATTTTTGCAGGTGTCTGCCACAGATCCGGACCAAGAGGCCGACCAGACGGCCCTGCGCTACTCCCTCCATGGCCAGGGCGCCGGCGGAGAGTTCACCATCGACGAACACACTGGAAGAATCTACGCCCAACGGCGCCTGGACCGCGAGGAGCGCCCCGCCTGGAGATTCCTTGTCCTCGCCACCGACGAGGGAGGAGCGGGACTCACAGGATTTGCCGATGTGCTGTTGGAGGTCCGAGACGTCAACGACAACGCACCCTTCTTCCCGTGCCCAGCTATGGAGGTAGACGGATGTTTTGTCGGCCAAGTGCCTGAAAATTCACCTGCCGACACCTCCGTCATGGAGATGCGCGCCATGGACCTGGACGACCCCAACGAGGGCTACAACGCCATGTTGACCTACAGCATCATCAAGAATGTCCGCAACGAGATCAACCTCAACCTGTTCTCCATCAACGGCAGCACAGGGACCATCTACACGGTGCTGCGTTCCCTGGACCGGGAGGCGGAGGACCGGTATCTGGTGGTGGTCGAGGCCAGGGACGGAGGCGGTTTGGCGGGAACAGGGACAGCCACCATTATGGTTTCAGACGTCAACGATCACCCGCCCGTCTTTACTCAGAAGATCTACACCGCTCAGGTGAGTCCAATAAAGGATTCAGGTTCATTTGTTAAATCATCTTTTAACAACAAGACAATTTAAAGTTCAGATATTAGACATAACGCGAAGAAAAACAAGGAAATATCGATTGCATCAAAAATAACATCCATGTGACAGATGGTCGTTGAGTAGAAATTTGTCTATTTGTGTTTTCATTTTCAGCCATAACTATAACCTTTAAAGGTCCCATGGCATTAAAATTTCACTTTAACATTTTTATGAGTTCCCCCAGCCTGCCTGTGGCCCCCCAGTGAGCCCTGGGTATCCTGCTCTGCCTTTGAGAAAATGAAAACTCAGATGGGCCGAGCTGGAATCTTGCCCCTTATGACCTCATAAGCCATGGAAATAAAATCTAACTTTTTGTGACTTATTATACAAACGTCTAATCTGTCATTTGATGCCTTTTGGAGATTTTTTCCATCTTTTCTTGGCTTCTTTATGCACATTAATAGAAGTCTTTTTTACCTGGGGTGCCCAAACTTTCGAACCCCACTGTACATTAGCTCTCCGAGCTAAAGTTCGTCAAAGTGTTATGAAATATGAAAGCATCACACATTTCAGATGTTTGTTCAGCGGCTTTAAGTTGTATGTATGGGACGCAGGAGTTTTCTACCTGGGAGTCATTGTAAACCAGCATTGTGATTGGCTCCTTTGAAAGGTGTCATTGCTTAATAATAACAGGAGTAATGAGACACCCTGTACATCTGTTGTGTCCTCTGCTGTTCAGATAACAGAGGACCTGGAGGTGAACAGCGAGGTCCTCGTGGTTTCTGCCACAGACGGCGACGAGGGCGAGAACGCCGTGGTGACCTTCAGCATCGTCGGGGGTGACGAGGACAGGAAGTTCTTCGTGGAGACGGACAAAGCGAACCGTCGCGGCGTGATAAAACTCAAGAAGAAGGTCGACTTCGAGAAGCCCCGCGAGAGGACTTTCAATCTGACCCTGAAGGCCGAGGACGCTGATTTCTCCGGCCTGGCGTACTGCCTCGTTCAGGTGGAAGACTCCAATGACCACGCGCCCGTGTTTTTCCCACAGTTCTACGAGTCGCCAGCCATGTCCGAAGACGTTCCCGTGGGGACAATCGTTGCTCAGGTTACAGCTTCTGATCTCGACTCGGGCCAAAATGGACGCTTTTCCTACAGTATTTCAAAAGAGTCCGACCCTCACGCTCAGTTCCTGGTGGACCAGTCCGGTTGGGTGGTAGTGGCCGATTCTCTCGATAGGGAGAAGATCTCGCAGCACAGGATCATGGTCCTCGCCACAGACGCCGGGAGCCCTCCGATGACCGGCACTGCCATCGTCGTCGTCACCGTGCTCGACGTCAACGACAACGGGCCTGAGTTCGAGGTCTCCTACAAGCCCGTCATTTGGGAGAACACGCCGGCTCTGCAGACGGTTCGAATGAACGACACCTCCCTCCTCCTCCACGCCACCGACCGTGACACGTCCGCCAACGCCGGACCGTTCTCCATACGGCTTCTGATGCTCACCTCGGACGCCACCAACTTCAATTTGACGGACTTTCGAAACGGCAGCGCCTCCATCACCGCCCTCCGGACGTTCGACCGCGAGCGGCAGAAGGAGTACCGCCTCCCGATTCTCATGATTGACAGCGGCTCACCGCCAATGAGCTCCACCAGCACGCTGACGGTGGTCATTGGGGACAGGAACGACCACCCCCACTCACCAGGACACACCGACTTCATCGTCTACAGTTATCAGGGTGTGTTTTCCTGTTTTCTTCTGCCCAGTATAGTTATATACAGTATATAGTTGGAACTCTACATAGAGCAATATACTGTATTTTTGATATTCTGGGCCAGTGTGGGATCATTTGCATCTAATATTCGGTTATAATAATTCTCACTACAGACTAGGGCCGCACAATTTGAGGAAAATATCTAATTGCAATTATTTTGACTGGTATTGAGATTGCGATATGATTCACGATATTGGATCGATATTGATTGTTTTTATGTCAATATTCTCATTGAAAATTATTGACATTGAAAGAAATTTTGAAAAATTAGGGTGTCTGTACCAAACAGAGATTTTTCTTTAGTCTGTAGGATAGGATATGTAGGCCGGGGCGTCTCTGCAGCGCCACAATACTTCATTCAGAATGATTTGACACGTATTTTGCCATTAACAAATATTGCGCCCCCCTGCGATTTGGATATTGCACTAGTCCATATTGCAATTTCGATACAATTGTGATTAATTGTGCAGCTCTACAAAAGACATCAGCATTTATCGCATAAGCCGTATATCGATGAAGAGAAAATCCGATTTCTTTTGAGTTGATACTCATGAGTCATTTCCATAAGGCACTTTTCATTCAATATCACTTAATTCAGATAAAAATGTTTGGATGGAAACATAGCTTGTGATTAGTAAAAAATCGTCATGTAAAACGACTAAAATGACTCAGGTATTCATACAGTATTAGGGACCACTAAGGTCTATATAAGAGAGACTTCAGATACAGTATTAGGGGACCACTAAGGTCTATATAAAAGAGACTTCAGATACAGTATTAGGGGACCACTAAGGTCTATATAAAAGAGACTTCAGATACAGTATTAGGGACCACTAAGGTCTATATAAAAGAGACTTCAGATACAGTATTAGGGACCACTAAGGTCTATATAAAGAGACTTCAGATACAGTAATAGGGGACCACTAAGGTCTATATAAAAGAGACTTCAGATACAGTATTAGGGACCACTAAGGTCTATATAAAAGAGACTTCAGATACAGTATTAGGGACCACTAAGGTCTATATAAAAGAGACTTCAGATACAGTATTAGGGGACCACTAAGGTCTATATAAAAGAGACTTCAGATACAGTATTAGGGGACCACTAAGGTCTATATAAAAAGAGATTTCAGATACAGTATTAGGGACCACTAAGGTCTATATAAAAGAGACTTCAGATACAGTATTAGGGACCACTAAGGTCTATATAAAAGAGACTTCAGATACAGTATTAGGGGACCACTGAGGTCTATATAAAAGAGACTTCAGATACAGTATTAGGGGACCACTAAGGTCTATAAAAGAGACTTCAGGTCAGATACAGGTATTCTGAGTTAGAGCATCTTGGTTAAAAAACATTAATAAAAAAAAAAAAAAAAAAACAGGTTTTGCTGAGTACACTCGCTGATTCACAGCGTCAGGACATACAACAGACTACTCTCTACTCCACTGTAGAAGTTGCCTTGCTAAAGGGCAGTCGGTCTGAGGGATTCAAACGAGTGTCTTCCCTGTTCCTCTAACCTTCAGTCCCCCGTCCCCCCACTCCGGTGTCCCTCCCACCACCTCCTGAGTGCTAAGACTGTACTTGTCACAGTCGACTGCTTGCAGCCTGCATCACTTATTTAGCTGTTCATACCATCTGCCAGCCTCCCGTAATTTGCTGGAAAAAAAACCTGAGGTTTTTCTGTAATGTATTTTTAGTGGATTTCCTCTCCGGGGGCCTTTTCACATGAAAGTACATTAACCCACTAATATGGATCCATCACGTAGCTCGACAACATGCCACGAAGCAAACAATTAACTCCAGCTTAAGTCCCAGGTTTGACAAGCACATAAACAGGAGCCATTTTTAAAAGGCAGCTGATTTCACAGCTAAAGAGATTACAGCGCTGCGTTCAGCTTTTTTTTGGGAGAGAAGGGAGGGGGGGCTGTCAAACCATGACCGAGCGTGCCAATGAGGCGTCACCCGCCACCTCATCTCCACTTTCTTTCTTTCCTTCACTTTTAATATTTGGCTCTTACCACAGGGATCCCCTGCGCTCAAAACTAATTTCTTTCAAAGCCAACGCATGTTTTGACCTTCTTTTTTTTTGTGTCTTTTTATTTCCCTCCTCCTGACAGGTATTCTCCCGACGACGGTGCTCGGACGTGTTCAATCCCCCGACCTTGATGACTGGAGTGAGAAGGTGTACCGGTTCGAAGGCAAACCACCCAGGTACTTTGATCCGATATGGTGAAAACTCCGAGGTGCTGGAGTAACTCAAGTAGAAAGTAGAGATGGACAAGTAATAGTTACAGGGCTTTTGAAGTAAAGCAAAAGGACACAAGGTGATAAAGTAGAGAGGCAGCAATGCAAAAAACCAAAGGGTTGAGATATTAGAATTAGTGATAACACAAAGAGAGGCAGAGAAAGGAGTAGTTTAGGATAAAAACATCCAGAGAACGGCAGATGTAAAGGTGGTTGCGTTGTAAAGCTCGTAAAGTGTCCCCTCTCATGTGACACGCAGCGAGAGAGAGAGAGATGCATGAAGAAGAAAAGCGAGGGAATAAAAGAGCTGCACAGAAGCTGACAGATTTAAAACAGAGAGGAAGAGACAGCACAAAGGTGCGGTGCGACACGGGAGGAGAAAGAAAGGGAAATTGGGACAGAGGAACAGGCAGATTGAAGGCAGAAACAAAGAGAGTGAACAAGAATGAAAGGCCTGAAGACGAGGGAGGAGAGAGAGAGATAGAAAAAGGAAGGGGGGGATCTGACTTGTCAGGAACAGTGCCATTAATACTTCATAACCAGCGGGATTGAAAATTCCCAGTGAAGCACGGGCGAGGGCGAGGGCGCGCTGGTTTTGTTTGATGAGGCTCGGCGCGGCCGCGTTGATACGAGAGCCTGATTGCGCTCCCTGCCACCTTCTTCCTCTTCTAACGAGATGAGGAAGATGAGGAGGGGCGGCTCGAGACGGCGAGAAACGGGCCAAGAACAAAGGAGACCGCCGGAGAAATTACCATCCCGACCGAACCTGCCGCCCCCCCTTCCTCACTCCGGGCGGCAGATGGCAGTTTGTTCCCGGTGTGGATCAGGTTTCAGGTTGCGTGTTATTTACATATCGAAGTTATACAAAGTACAGGAAAATATAAGAATAGATAGATAGATAGATAGATAGATAGATAGATAGATAGATAGATAGATAGATAGATAGATAGACAGATAGATAGACAGATAGATAGATAGATAGATAGATAGATAGATAGATAGATAGATAGATAGATAGATAGATAGACAGATAGATAGATAGATAGATAGATAGATAGATAGATAGATAGATAGATAGATAAATAGATAGATAGATAGATAGATAGATAGATAGATAGATAGACAGATACTTACTTACTAATTAACTTACTTTATTCATCCCGAAGGAAATTTTAGGCATCCAGTAGCAAGACAACCATAACACAACAAACACATATACACACACATACACACACATATATCACACACATATACACACATATACACATATATCACACATATACACACATATACACACATATATCACACATATACACACATATATACACATATATCACACATATACACACATACACACATATATATACACACATATATACACATATACACATATACACATATACACACATACACATATACACACATATATCACACATATACACACATATACACACATATACACATATACACACATATACACACATATACACACATATATATACACACATATACACACATATACACACATATACACACATATACACACATATACACACATATATCACACATATACACACATATACACATATACACACATATATCACACATATATCACACATATACACACATATACACATATACACACATATACACACATATACACACATATACACACATATACACACATATACACACATATACACACATATACACACATATACACACATATACATACACATATACACACATATACACATATACACATACACATATACACACATATATCACACATATACACACATATATCACACATATACACATATACACACATATATATCACACATATACACACATATACACACATATATCACACATATACACACATATACACACATATACACACATATACACACATATACACATATATCACACACATATATCACATATATACACATATACACACATATATCACACATATATCACATATACACACATATATCACACATATACACACATATACACACATATATCACACATATATCACACATATACACACATATACACACATATACACACATATACACACATATACACACATATATCACACACATATACACACATATATCACACATATACACACATATACACACATATATACACACATATACACACATATATCACACATATACACACATATACACACATATATCACACATATACACATATACACACATATATCATATACACATATATCATATACACACATATACACACATATATCACATATACACACATATATACACACATATACACACATATACACACATATATCACACATATATCACATATACACACATATACACACATATACACACATATATCACACATATACACACACATATATCACACATATACACACATATACACACATATACACACATATACACACATATATATATCACACATATACACACATATATCACATATATACACAAATATCACACATATACACACATATATACACACATATACACACATATACACACATATATCACACATATACACACATTTACATATACACACATATACACACATATACACACATATACACACATATATACACATATACACACATATACACACATATACACACATATATACACACATATACACACATATACACACATATACACACATATATATCACACATATATATATATACACACATATACACACATATATCACACATATACACACATATATCACACATATACACACATATATCACACATATACATATATCACACATATATCACACATATACACACATATATCACACATATACACACATATACACACATATATACACACATATATACACACATATACACACATATACATATATCACACATATACACACATTTACTCATATACACACACATATCACACATATACACACATATATCACATATATCACACATATACACACATATACACACATATACACACATATATCACACATACATAAGAATAAAAATAAAACTCCCAGAAATGCAATGATTATTTATTATCATCAACATCCATTCCTTTAATTTTAGTCTCAATAATTCCTAATTTCTGCTTTTCTAACTCAAACATTAGGTATAATTTCCTATAAATGAGGTTTATTGAACATAAATTCCAAAAATAACTGTAAAACTGGAATTATCTCTACTAAAATTAAAGGAATGGATGTTGATGATAATCACAGACTGGAATATGTCAACTTTTACTCAATACTATTTCAAAAACACTTCCATTTGTTTTACAATGCTATAAAATTGAATAAGACGCCCCAAAATTAATGAAAGTAGAGATTTGTACTTGGCAAAGAGCGTTGGGTGGAATCAATCATGTTATTTTGGGGGGATTAAAATGAACAATATAGGGACAACATGAGGACAACATGAGGACAACATGAGGACAACATGAGGACAACATGAGGACAACATGGGAACAACATGAGGACAACATGAAGACAATATGAGGACATGAAGACCATATGAGGACAACATGAGGACAACATGAAGACAATATGAGGACAACATGAAGACAACATGAGGACAACATGAGGACAACATGAAGACAACATGAGGACAACATGAAGACCATATGAGGACAACATGAGGACAACATGAAGACCACATGAGGACAACATGAGGACAACATGAAGACAACATGAGGACAACATGAAGACCACATGAGGACAACATGAGGACAACATGAAGACCACATGAGGACAACATGAGGACAACATGAAGACAATATGAGGACATGAAGACCATATGAGGACAACATGAGGACAACATGAAGACAATATGAGGACATCATGAAGACAACATGAGGACAACATGAGGACAACATGAAGACAACATGAGGACAACATGAGGACAACATGAGGACAACATGAGGACAACATGAGGACAACATGTGGGCAACGGGTCAATTTGACCCGAGGACAACATTGATAAATAAAGTAAATAAAGTAATACAATTTAGACTCCACAGCAGTTAGCCTCAACATGTGGAAGACATGGTGGCCTGCTGTCTTTCTTTAATTGAAGGGGCCTAGTCACTTCAGATTACATTTAGGCATTTCAGACTGAAAAGACAATATAGTATGATGTATATTGACCATGGTGACATAGATGGACGGCCTAAACAATGTCAATAAAACCAATAAAGAGCAAGCAAATAGGTTCTGATGCCAAAGATTTGGCTAAAGTTAAAGAGAAAAGACGAATGAATAAAAGAATGTTGGTTTGTTTTTACCCACTCCCTTTTATTAAACTTTTATTTTTGTAACATTCATACTATAGTAATGGTACCAGAGCATGTCTCAGTGTATTCACAGTTTTAACTTCAATCTTCTGTTTTAATGTTGACATCCACGCCAGTGTTGTCCTTCCACTCGATCTCAAAACCTTCTCGCTGCACAGCTTCTTTTAACTTCACGTCACCAGGACTCAGATATTCTGTTTCTGCATTCACGAGGCAGCATTTAGGCAGTTAATGTTACATTAAAGAAGAAAACAAAACTAACCCCACTTCCATGTTTAATTGTGTTCTAGTAGAGACTGATTGCATTCCCTGAACATAGATGTTATCTCAGCTGTTGGAAATGGAGATAAAGACAATATTTGTTAATAGATTATGAAGTAAAATTTTATTTCAGAATTGTTTTTAAAACCACAAATAAGTCCCGGGTCAGTTTGACCCGAGGGACACGAGAGGGTCCCGAAGGTGAAGACAACACGAGGGTTAAGTCAGGAAACATCTGAGGAGACAAGCAGACACAACTGTGACGAGCCATGATCCATACTGTGTCTCTGACGTAGGTTAAAATATCAACTCTAACTTTCCTGCTCCTGACAGGATGCAGCCTTTAGGTTTTAAAGACTAGCAGGACACACCTTACATGTTTAACTCTAAGAAGATTAGCCGTATGAGATCCAACTCGGCCTTCACTAACAAGTAATGCATCGTTTCAAAGCAAATGAAGTTCATACAAACCATGTGATGGTCGATCATGAAGGGGAGCTGTCTTTAATTATTCCAGGCCATAGTGATGAGGGCTGCTTTACCGTCGGTGTATTTAGGCCTTAGAGATCTGCGCCTCCTGCCAGCTCCGCTGCAGTCCTGTCAGGACGAGAGGAGGGTGAGGAGGTCAGCCCTTCAGCTTCAGGAGTATCCATTAAATATATATAGCATGCAGTACATTTTGGACATGCATAAATCTCTCGTAAGACCCCATGTGAATTAGCAGGCTGTTCTCATGAACCAGTCGTACATTTTGTTTCTGAAAAGTTAAGCATTGTAATTCAAATGTATTTAACCCTTGTGTTGTCTTCCCATCAACCATGAAAAAAAAACAGTTTTGGTCACTTTTTTCAACTTCATTATTGCTTTTTCCGAAATTTTTGTCACTTTTTCAATGTTGTGGGTGCTTTTTTTTGGTGTTTTTTCCTACAGCACATTGCTGCAGCTCCTCATTTCACCCTGTGTGTTGAGCTCTCTGTTTCAGCTCAGAGTGAGACATCTCACTTCAAAGCCATGTTTGTTGGGAGTCGCACATGCACAGTAGCTAAGTAAGGACTACTAGCCAGTCAGAAGCAGAGTATGAGGGCCCTGACAGTACCTAGGTAAGGACTACTAGCCAGTCAGAAGCAGAGGGCCCTGAGGGGACTACTAGCCAGTCAGAAGCCTAGGGGCCTGACAGTACCTAGGTAAGGACTACTAGCCAGTCAGAAGCAGAGTATGAGGGTCCTGACAGTACCTAGGTAAGGACTACTAGCCAGTCAGAAGCAGAGTATGAGGGTCCTGACAGTACCTAGGTAAGGACTACTAGCCACTCAGAAGCAGAGTATGAGGGTCCTGACAGTACCTAGGTAAGGACTACTAGCCAGTCAGGAGCAGAGTATGAGGGTCCTGACAGTACCTAGGTAAGGACTACTAGCCAGTCAGAAGCAGAGTATGAGGGCCCTGACAGTACCTAGGTAAGGACTACTAGCCAGTCAGAAGCAGAGTATGAGGGCCCTGACAGTACCTAGGTAAGGACTACTAGCCACTCCCTGAAGCTACTAGTATGAAGGGTCCTGACAGTACCTAGGTAAGGACTACTAGCCAGTCAGAAGCAGAGTATGAGGGTCCTGACAGTACCTAGGTAAGGACTACTAGCCAGTCAGAAGCAGAGTATGAGGGTCCTGACAGTACCTAGGTAAGGACTAAGGGGGGGAATTTGGGCTTTTTCCCTTTGTATGCAAAATACAGTTTTTAGTGTAGAAAGTGGATGTTGAATGGTGGAGTGTTTTTACATTGTGGTAGCACTACTTTTCCTGTAAAGTAAAGGGAGTACTTCGTCCACCACTGCTTACCGGAGCGCAGGGGTGGGCACACAGCTCCACCTTGCAGTGCAGGTAGACGTCGGCAGACGTCCCAGAGAACTGGAACATGTTGAAGGAGAAGATGTTGGATGTTCCCAGTCCGTTTCCCTGCACCCAGACCGTGGTGTCAGCGGGGTTCGGGCATCTGCTCAGAAACAGGAAATCAGACGTGATAATGGAACGCATCAGCAGCTAATCCTGTGGCTGTATCTGCAAGAAATGTTGTCTTTGGTGTGGGAGACTCGGGTTCAAATCCTGCTGCGATATAACAACCACTGTGTCCCTGAGCAAGGCACTTCACCCCTCCAGAGGCGTGCAACCTCTGACATATAGCGATTGTAAGTTTGGATAAAAGCGTCAGCTAAATGACATGTAATGTACATTGGAGTGACAGATCATCCCGCGGGTGTAAAACTGTTGGCACATGTTTGAGTTAGAAAAGCAGAAATTAGGAATTATTGAGACTAAAATTAAAGGAATGGATGTTGATGATAATCACAGACTGGAATATGTCAACTTTTACTCAATACTATTTCAAAAACACTTCCATTTGTTTTACAATGCTATAAAATTGAATAAGAAGCCCCAAAATTAATGAAAGTAGAGATTTGTACTTGGCAAAGAGCGTTGGGTGGAATCAATCATGTTATTTTGGGGAATTAAAAAGAGCATTGGTATAGGACAACATGAGGACAACATGAGGAGAACATGAGGACAACATGAGGACAACATGGGGACAACATGGGGACAACATGGGAACAACATGAGGACAACATGAGGACAACATGGGACAACATGAGGACAACATGAGGACAGCATGAGGGCAACATGAGGAGAACATGAGGGCAACATGAGGACAGCATGGGGACAACATGAGGACAACATGGGGACAACATGAGGACAACATGAGGACAACATGAGGACAACATGAGGACAACATGAAGACAACATGAGGACAACATGAGGACAACATGAGGACAACATGAGGACAACATGAGGACAACATGAAGACAACATGAAGACAATATGAAGGCAAGATGAAGGCAAGATGAAGACAACATGAGGACAACATGAGGACAACATGAGGACACCATGAGGAAAACATGAGGACAACATGAGGACACCATGAGGACAACATGGGGACAACATGAAGACAACATGAGGACAACATGAGGGCAACATGAAGACAACATGAGGGTTAAACATAACGTCTGAATGCGCTACTACGACATCTTTCCGGCGTTTTTTAATCATTAAACAGATGTAAAGTGTGTTAAAAAAATGTCATAATGCCGTTTTTTGTCTTTTCTGAGTGGCGTTCAGATCTATCAGGGCTGCGTTTTTTAGGTGTGAGCGTACCGTAAGAGTTTCATCTCACCCGTTGATGATGAGGTTGTATCGCAGACTTGCATCAGGTGACGGCTGGTTGGTCGCCCAGCAGGAGTCGGTTACTATGGAGACCATATTGTCGTCCAGCCCGTCCGTCTCCAGCTCCACCCAGACCCTCTGGTCCAGCACGAGCTCAGTGTCCGGCCCGGCGAGGTTCATGAAGCTGGCGTCGGTGTACGCTCTCATCATCAGAGTGTAATTCCAAGTTCCTGATACAATCTCCTCACTCCTCACCACGGAGCTGGAGACACACACACACACACACACACACACACACACACACACACACACTTTTCAGCTGTCTTAACCCTTGTGTTGTCCCGTTAAAATTGAAAATCAACACTTTTATTGAGGCTTTTTTTATCATTGTTTTTTCTTAATTTTTTGTCCAATTTTTCAGCACTTTTGACACATTTTTGTCAACGTTTGTCACTTTCTTTAACACTACGTAACACTAACTTATTAACTTTAGTTTTACAGTTATTTTTGGAATTTATGGTCAGTAAACCTCATTTATAGGAAATTATACCTAATGTTTGAGTTAGAAAAGCAGAAATTAGGAATTATTGAGACTAAAATTAAAGGAATGGATGTTGATGATAATCACAGACTGGAATATGTCAACTTTTACTCAATACTATTTCAAAAACACTTCCATTTGTTTTACAATGCTATAAAATTGAATAAGACGCCCCAAAATTAATGAAAGTAGAGATTTGTACTTTTTGCAAAGAGCGTTGGGTGGAATCAATCATGTTATTTTGGGGAATTAAAAAGAACATTGATATAGGACAACATGGGGACAACATTAGGACAACATGGGGACAACATGAGGGCAACATGAAGGCAACATGAGGGCAACATGAGGGCAACATGAGGACAACATGAGGACAACATGAAGACAACATGAGGACAACATGAAGACAACATGAGGGTTAAACTTCATCTACATCTGGCTGCACCTTAACAACCAGGTGACCCTCCACACACACACCTGTCTTTGATTTTGAAGGACACACTCTTGATGTCTGGCAATGTGTGCAAGCAGGAGAAGTCAATCACGACTTGGTCTTGGCGGGTGATGACGTCCGCGGAGCTGTTCCCCATCGAGATGGTGTTGGTGTAGATGATCTGGCTGTCGTTGGTGTTCTGCATTGTGACAGGAACACAGACAGGGTTTGAGTTCATTTAATCACAGCAGTCAGATTACTTTTCATGCTCAACTGTGACATTTACAATCCAAAGAGAGAAAAAAAGTACTGTTGTTGGGTTTTAGAGTCCATATTTGTATCATGCAGTACATAAATCACATGCTTCTTACTATGACTAATAACAAGTGGGAAAATCTCAGGACTACAATAAGTAACGCGCTGTAATTTGTACATATTCCTTGTGTTTATGGCATGGACTGCTGCCGTGTAAGAGTGCAGAGATCTGCGTAGGGAGGAGGAGGTCGAGTGGATGGTTGGGTCTGACAGGGTTTTTAAGCAGGGGGAGCGGAGTTTGTGTCCCAGAAAAAGTTTAATAAAAAACACAAGACTTTGACCCAGGAAACGGGTGTGTGTGTCCCGGGAGTACGACTTAAAGGGGTCGATGTTTTAACCCAAACCACAGGCATCTGAACATAACTGCCTAAAGTGACCTCTCGGCGGTCACCTTATTTTCATATGATATTGTATGTATTGTTGTGCACACGCAATCGTGTTTAAGACAATGCGCTGTCATTGTGGTGTGGACTCCACTTGAGTTAGATCAACTTTTAACACTATGGGCCCTATTTTAACGATCTAAGCGCGCAACATGAAGCGTATTGGAACAGGTGCGTGTGTGTGAGTGTGTGTGTGTGTGTGTGTGTGTGTGTGTGTGTGTGTGTGTGTGTGAGACAAGCATAGTGTGCGTGCGCTGTGCATGAGCCTAGGCACATTTTACTAATTCTCCATTAAAATAACAATGAAATTCTGCGTTATTGACTTTAGAGGTTTATGTTGGTGAATGCCGCAATCACTTCCCACCGCCTCAAGATGGCAATACTCCCAGAATGCACTTGAACACACCTCCCTGGACCAGCATGCCCAGAATGCACCTGAACACACCTCCCTGTAAGACCAGCACGCCCAGACTGCACCTGAACACACCTCCCTGAACACACCTGTAAGACCAGCACCCAGAATGCCCATGGACCAGCGCCCATGGGCGCAGAGATTAGCTATTTAAATGATGTGGGCCCTGGACGGGATATTAACAATGGGTCTTAAAGTAACAAAGACAGTTATCGTTCTTGGTGTAAACGGGCCTTTCGTCTACTTTTAATCTCTGTTTAGTTGCTCTCATACCAAACAGGGAAGCCCAAACTGTATTTATATAATCCCTGGCCTGGCTGAGAATCCTCATGACTTTGCCATAAAGGCACAGTGAAGTGATCAGCAACAACAGGAGCAGAACAGTGGAGGAGAGCACCCACCATGACCTCGGTCCCACAGGTGTTGATGCTGTCAAAGCTGAACGTCACCATGTGGGTCTCGTCGTCCATGTGTCCTTTGCAGCTCTCGTTTAGGAGGTGTAAGGTGGTGTAGTCGATGTGTTTGGCGCTGAGCAGACATCCAGCCAGAGTCAGGGTGGCAGAGTTATCCGTGCAGACTGTCGGGTCGCCTGAACACCCAACGGGACAAAGAAGAAGTCAAAAGAAGTATTACCTCTTCAGTATAGATTCACTAAAATGAAGTCATGGCTTGTTTGTGCTGATGTTGTTTTTCTAAAGTCAGATGTATCAGATTCTGAGCTGTAATGGAGGCAGACACAGAGCTCAACAGTGTGGTTTCAGGATTAACAGCCCCAGTGATTTTCACCATGAGGATTGGGATTATCGGCCATGATGTCCCAACCATCCGAGGTAGACTGACCACGAGCTACAGCAGTTCAGCAACAGCAACTTGCATCTTTTATGTGTATCACCAGGTGCTTTTTAAAGCTGTATGGTCTTCCATTATCATGCCACATGTGTTGCACTGTACCTAAAGAGTTTGTTGGATTGTACTTGGCGGCAAAAAGAGCCCGACAGATGCATTGGGTTTCACCGTTGTTCTCGCTGCAGAACTCGTTATCACTGCAGTACAGATCCAAACAGGAGTCCTGAGGTAGATCTACACACACACACACACACACACACACACACACACACACACACAAACTTACACTTAAAAAAGTAACTTTTACTTTTTGTACTTAAAATGTCTTTAGCTGACAGTACTTGAAACGATTGAGTAGAATCAAACTAACAAACCCTGATCCAAATTTGTAACCGTATTTTACTTGTACTGTAGAAACGACTTCATTTAAAGGTGTCTACTGTGAATTTAACCCCAATTTACTCGGTTTCTGTCAATAACAGTGACAGTGAAGGACAGTCTTACTGCATTCGGTCGACGACCTCCAGTCCGGTGTGATGTTGGTTTTCAGAGCACAGACCTTGGCGTAAGCGTCAAAAAACTGGCAGGTGAGAGCCAGGCCCTCCTCGGTCGGGAATTTGCAGGAAGTTTCTTTGCAGGCGGTTATGTAGGGAGCTGGGTCAACTTGGTTGTGGCAATCGGTGAAGGGTGCCTGCATCAGGAGATCACAGCTGTTGCAGCCATGCAGAGAGGAACAATGACAGTCAGTGAAGAGGTTTCTGTAGTATCTGTGTTTAGCTTCCAGATTCATCCACGGGCTCATGACAATCACTGAAATGTATGAGGATGAAAGGAGTGTGTAGTGATGGGTCGGTTCTTACGGTTCAGTTGTAATGTTGCAGTTGGTGGTATTGTTGGGGGTGTCGCTGTACAGGACCTCGCAGCTAGGGGGGGAAAAAACAAAATGACACATTGCCGTGATTCCGTCTATCCAACATTAATAAGCAGGTGATCTGTCAGTGTGTGAATCCCGTTAAGACTAGGCCGTACCCAGCCGGGCTGGAGGAATGCTTCTCTGTACCCACATCGATGTCCCCCATGGGGAGGTCCGTGGGGTCGTCACACAACCCTTGTAGTGCTGTATCTATTCCTGGTGGAAGACAAATAAACACAAGTCAATAGACTTTTAACCCGACAGCATGTCATTCTTCAATTCAACTTTGTGAGAAGACGAGCTGCAAAGAATTATTGATTAGATGTGAACTATTAAATTAATTGCCAACTATGTTGATCGGTCTGAGTCATTCTTTTATGCAATGAGTACAAATTCTCTGATTCCAGCTTCTTAAACGTGAATATTTACTGGTTTTTTCACTCCTCTGCGAAAATAATCAACAATGAAAATAAATGTAAATGGCAGCCCTAGAGTTAGTTTTGTGTACCTGCGATTACTGCAGTGCTGCCATCAAAAGAAACCGTGAGCGAACCAATGTGGACAGTGACCCCATTCTGGTCCTTGCAGAACGCCACATTGTTAAACTCCTCCACCGTGTCGCTAATTGTTAGTGTTTGGTCATCAACCTACATCACAGCAGATGAGTGGAGGAAAACACATCACACATACATACAGCGCATGCATGCAAACGGCTTTGTCAGAATATTGTCTTTTTTGAATAAAGGCAAAAAACTGAATATTATGTGCATGGAAACGTAGTCGTTGATTGATCAAACAAGACAATCTACTGTGAATTTGTTTAAACAACCCCATAAATACACTGTTACTTCCTTTAAAATGGATTGTGGCTGCTTACCTTAACTATGCCACCTTGTCCAAGATAGATTGGTACATCTCCAACATTTATTGTCAAGGAGTCCAAAAACGGCACATCTGTACGGCTTCGCTCCTGGAAACGCGCCAATATTTCAAACTCTGTACTTCCCATCAGTTTGTAAACACAACGATCCGGGATCGAATGGATTGTGTTGAAAATATCGATGATGGTGGAGCCAGTCACAGTGCAAATGGGCACAGCGTGGACCACACCTGATGGAGATGGAAACAGACAGATGTGTTGTGTCTTTTCATTTCTTATAGCAACGTCCACAGAGACCACGAAAACAGAAGTTCTATCCTATGTCAACCCATTCTCATGAGCGGGTTACTGACCAGACTCCATTTAAATAAAGTTATTTTACCATCCAATTACACATTTAATTTAAAGTCGACAGAATAAATAATAAATAAAATAAAACCATTAAAAGCCGTCTTGGTTCGTCTCTCCACCCTTCCAACAATCGTCCCTCTGGTCTGGCTGAAATAAACCCTCTAGGTTTTATTTAGGTAGACGAGACTAGCCCCCTCCTCCTCCTCCTCCTCCTCCTCCTCCTCCTCCTCCTTCTCCTCCTCCTCCTCCTCCTCCTTCTTCTCCTCCTCCTCATCCGGCCCCTCCCTTCTGTGCTTCCACGCACTAACCCCCCCCGCCCCCAAATCCTTCTTGTCGGTAATTGGCTGGAACACTGTTTGTGTAGCTTCGTGGTGCAGGTTGGCACAGTTTGTTTTTCATCAGACACCTTTAAACTGAAGGTTGTATGTATTGTAAAGCACAGAAAACAGTGTGAAGGCTGCTTACCTGCCAGCAGGAGGAGCAATGCAGCCGGCTTCATCATGATGACGTAGTAGCAGTAGAGTGTCGGAGACCTGGGAGGGACACAGTTCACACAGGAAGTGGAGAAACACGTTATTCCCTTCTTATCAACGTCACTAGAATTCCCGAAGTGGGTTTTTAAATTTGACTTTCTTTGTGGATAAACTGAGTTGCCACAAAAATATCTGTAGGAAACTGCACTCCTGCAGCCTTTTATATCCAATTCAAAGTTCAATTTGTTCAGTAAAAGGAAGTTAGAAATTATTTCTTTAATTAATTTTAACCCTTGTGTTGTCTTCCACTCAACCATGAAACATTAATTAATTAAATTAATTAATTAACAAAATTAAACATTAACTTTTTCTGACATTTTTGTCACTTTTTCAATGTTGTGGGTGCTTTTTTTGATGTTTTTTCCAAAGATATTTGATATTTCTAATGTTGACATTTTCAGCCCATTTCTTGTGATAAAAAACTGAAAACTGGTCAAATTGGAGGAGGCCAGGCCGAGGACAACATGAGGGTTAAATTGGACTATAGTCCCCTGGCGATAAGGTTATGTAAATTTGTGTGATGTCCGCATAACTATGGTAACTTATTTTGTTGTTTTCCATAATCTGAGCCAATGGTAGCATGTAGATGTTAAACAGAAGAAGCCCCAGAATGGAGCCTTGGGGAACTCCGCACATCATATTTGTATGTTCAGATGTATAATTACCTATTGACACAAAGTAATCCCTATTCTGTAAGTAGGATTCAAACCAGTTTAGTACTGAGCCAGAAAGGCCAACCCAGTTTTCCAATTGGACTAGTAATATGTTGTGGTCGACCGTGTCAAATGCAGCACTGAGATCAAGTAATACTAAGACTGAAATTTTGCCACTATCTGTGTTAAGGTGGATGTCATTAAAGACTTTGACAAGAGCCGTCTCAGTGCTGTGGTGGGGTCGGTTGTATTGTATGTCGTATTTTAGAAAACTAAAAGCAGCAGAAATGCAGAACTGAGTACATTGTGATATGTTTATTTATCGCAAATAATATAATTATCGCAATATTCAATAACATCACAGCAGATTTTCCTCATATGGTGCAGACCTACTCTGGATAGACTCAGATAATCGTGCCATCCCCCTTACGCAGTGTCCCAATAGACAGAGTCTACATGAAGCCAGGAAGAGAGAGGGAGAGCGTGCAGAGCATCTTACCGTGTGGCAGCAGGTAGATGGAGCTCTGCAGACGGATGTCGGCGTGGAACCACTCAACCCTCCGTTAGATGTGGCCGCTGTCTCTCTCCATCTCTTTTTATGCTTGACTTTCTCACTCCGCCCCTGAAGACTGATGTCCGTAAAACATTCTCAAAACGTCCCCAAACTGCATTTTTTTAGCCTCCAGTGTCCACTGAGTCACTCAGAACTTGTAAAATAGCAGGGTTACTTATTAATAATTACTTATTTTCCTCACTGTATATGACCTATTTTCCAAGCCACTTGATTATTGAATGCCCAAAATCTGTACATCATTTGGGGGAAAACATGATCGATGCAAAGAAAAATAATCCTCCTGTAGAGTCAACATCCTGTTTTGTATCTTAATTGTTCTCCAACGGTCACACAACCAATATTCAGGATGACTAATTTTCACTCCAAACACCTAAAAAAGAGGCAAAAATGATCGGAATAAGTTACTATTTTTAAGTTTCATAACATAATCTGGGCTGCTGTGATTGTAAATATTCAAGGTTCCCCCTACAACACCAAGTTAATGTGGTCTAAAATACTCTGAAGTAAATGTTAGATCAGCAGAAGAACATTTACTCAATTATGTCTGAAAACCTAAATGATTCGGGGCTTCAGAGAGAAGATTTGGGGATGGAGCAGGAAAGGAAAGGAAACATAATACCAGTTCAGATATAATGCAGTAAGGCTCTCAGGCCATCTGTGTTGCTTTAAAATCTGTACGTGTTCTAATTTACAGTTATCTGCTGAGGAAACACACATTCAGACAGGATCTACTCCTCTTTTGTGTCTTTAGTTTGGGGAAGTAACATCTTTACATTTATCTAATGTTCCGAACTTTCTGCACATTAAAAACAAAATGGACTGTTTTTATTCTCTGAGATTTTGGAGAGCGGTCGTAATATTTTGAGAATAAAGTCCCAATATTTCAACCCCTAAAGTCTCAATAACAAAGGGATGAATGTTCCTGGATTATATAGATATTCCAGTTTGGCAGGTTTCCCAGAATGCTTTATGATCGCTGCTTGATTGCCCTACAGTCTGTCCTATAGTCTTATGAAGTAATAGATGTTGATCCAGCTGAGCAGGTTTCCCAGAATGCTGTAGGAGTGCTCCTCTCTTTAATCTATTGTTTTCTCCACCTCCACATGTCAATCACTGGCCTTAAAAATGATCTGAGGTGAAAATACCAAACACCTTCTCTTTTAATTAGACGTTTAACCTATCCCAGGCCAAAGACTCCTTCTATTCCTTCACTACAATAAGACACAGGTCTTCTTAGCTTCTGGTTTCTTTCATTTAGGGGTTGAAACCAAAGGCCTATTGTTTGGTTCCAAACAATAGGCCTTTGATCTTCATTTGATATAGATTCATAAAATCCTGAACTCGGCCTATTAGGAGGCTCCGTTTTAAAGCTAAAGGGAAGATGTTGGTATCACATGAAACTAGACGATCGAAGGAATCCATGTCATCAGACCACCAATTTTGGCAAAAGAAAAACTATTTTCACAGATGTATGGCTTTAGATATATGTCTCATATCCTAAACAAACCCTGATCCAAATTTGTAACCATATATTACTTGTACTGTAGATACGACTTAATTTAAAAGTTGTCTACAGTGAATTTAACCCCAATTTCCTTGGTTTCTGTCAATAACAGTGACAGTGAAGGACAGTCTTACTGCATTGGGTCGGCGACCTCCAGTCCAGTGTGTTGTTGGTTTTCACAGCACAGACCTTGGCGTGAGCGTCAAAAAGCTGGCAGGTGAGAGCCAGGCCCTCCACGGTCGGGAATTTGCACAAAGTTTCGGATTTTATAAAATTCACGATATCGGGGAAAAGTTTGAACAATACTGTCGGTACACGACCCCTCCCTCCTGCACGATCCGTTCTGCGTATGTGCAAGATGATGTCATGATGTACGAGGATTTACGACACTGCACGATCTGTTCCCATAGACAGTTAAAGAAAGTCTGTTCGCCTCCACGGGGAAGCTAGCGTTAGTTTAGCTAACAGCTAATTTGGCTAACCGCTAGCTGAGACAGCATGTAAAATACCCTCAAAAGTTAAAATAACTGTTGTATTTTAACTAAATTTAAATATGTAACAGCTGTTACGTCAGTTCTACTTTACCTGTGCTCATTTAAAACACAATCACTTAATAATTGTCTTTATTATTACTGTAAAGTCTTAATTTAGCTGTAGCTGCTTTCCCCACTGTTTAGTTTGAGTAACGTTATTTTAGGCTGAATCAAGCTGTCAGCTAGCAGTTAGCCGAATTAGCTGTTAGCTAAACTAACGTTAGCTTTCCGGTGGAGGCTAACAGCAGACCGCTACTGTGGACCAGATCGTGCAGTGTCGTAAATCCTCGTACATCATGACATCATCTACCCGTGCGCGAACATGTTGCACATGCGCAGGACGGATCGTGTACCGACAAATACCAATTATGGTACCCGGCCATAATCAATACACCTGCCCTAAATTTTAAACCTGCCCATCTGGAATATCTATATATTCCAGATGGGCAGGTTTCCCAGAATGCTGTATTATTGCTCCTCTCTTCACATGTCCGTCACCGTGAAAGTGCTCCAAGCTGACAGACCTGACAGGTTTTATAAGCTTCTCGTTACTTTAATAACAGAGTTTTTAAATAGCCTGTAAATCCTGAATGCTAAAAATGAGGGCCTAGGTTTCTCATCCAACAATTGGTGGGGGTGAGACACATACTACAACAAGTTTTGAGCATAACAAGAGTCAAAAATGGTCCTAATGCTGTAAATGGGGACATAGGTTTTGATCCAACATTGGTCCCAACAGATATTAAATGTTAAACTCTTAATTTCCTGCATTGTGGTGACTTTTTCTGGACCAGTTTGGGCTTTTTCTTCATCAAGGTTCATCATTTAAGCTACTTAAAAGACTCAGTTGTTGGCGATCAATGGTGGAATGTAACTAAGTACATTTACTTCAGTACGGCACTTAAGTACAAATGTTGAGGTACTTGTACTTTACATGCGTCTTTTCTTTTCAGGCCACATTCTCCTTCTACTCCACTACATTTCAGAGAGAAATAGTGTACTCTTTACTCCACTACATTCATCTGACCACTTTAGTTACTAGTTACTTTACACATTAAGGTTCCTGCACACAAAACTGGCCGCCTGTGTAACGATACAGTATTGCCACTGAAAATATTGCGATAATATGCTGTATCGATTCCCCTCCCTCCCTATCCCTAATACCCAGCTCTAATCAATACAGAGAAACCCCAAGGAGGACCATGATCCCTCTCTCTGTCTGTCCCAGGTTGTTCAGTCTGAACCAGAGCTCCGGGACGCTCAGCATCAGGGAGGGGGCTCCTCCGGGGTCGTACCAGCTGCAGGTGCGCGTGTCGGACCACACCTGGCCCGACGTCACCTCCACGGCTCACGTAGACGTCAGGAGGCTGCAGCAGGACGCCCTGATGAACGCCGCCTCCGTCCGCATCAACAGTGAGTCCCACGGTCCACTGATACTGATATCAAATATGTCTTTGTGGGGTGAACTTATGGAATGGAACAAGGAAATCAATCAGATTTAACATTAAACAGTTCACAAATAGAAACAATACTGGACCAATATGGAGGAAGGAAGAGACCTAAACATAGGAGTACGTGATAATGTAAGTGTATTGTTGTATGTTCTGGAAGTTATGACCTAAAATTACTTTTTGGTTTTGTAAAAATATGACATTTTGGGCGGGATTTCATGAGCATTATGCGTCCGCCCGCTCCTTCGCTAACCTTTTTCTTGTTCTTTGGTGTATTTTGATTGATTTGTCTACGTCTTGTGTGTTTTTTATGTTTTGTTTTTATAACATGCTGTTGATGGTAACAACTCTGATGATGCACACCGATGCACTCTGATATACTCGGATCCACACTGATGCATGATGGGTATATCTGATGATGCACACTGATACACTCTGATGCATGATGGGTAACAACGGACGATACACACTGATGCATGATGGGTATATCTGATGATGCACACTGATACACTCTGATGCATGATGGGTAACAACGTACGATACACACTGATGCATGATGGGTATATCTGATGATGCACACTGATACACTCTGATGCATGATGTGTAACAACGGACGATACACACTGATGCATGATGGGTAACAACGGAAGATACACACTGATGCATGATGGGTAACAACTCTGATGATGCACATCGATGCACTCTGATCCACTCTGATGCATGATGGGTATATCTGATGATGCACACTGATACACTCTGATGCATGATGGGTAACAACTCTGATCATGCACACTGATACATGTGATGCATTATTAGCAGAAACAGACAGAGATGCATGATGAGTAATAACTCCCAGTTCTTTTCATGTCTTCTCTTCTTGTGCCCCCTTCTCTTTTCTATTCTTTCTTTCTACTTTTCACCTTTTCATTTATCTTATGTCTCTATCTGCCCTGCTGATAATTTCCCCTGATATACTGTGTATATATACAGTGTATATATATATATTTTTATATATAGTGCTTATATTAAATAAACATGTTGGCCCTTCTTCTCTTCCTCCAGATCTGACGGTGGAGGAGTTCTTCAGCAGCAGAGGAGGGGAGGAGAGTCGATTCTCTCATCTGGGTCGGATGTTAGCTGAACTCCTGCAGACGTTGCCGGAAAACGTCCAGATCTTCTCTGCAGGCGACGCCGGCCAGCGTGGCGTGAAGGCGCTCAATGTGTGGTTTGCCGCTCACGGCTCGCCATACTACAAGGCGGAGAAGCTGCACGGCTACGTGGCAGCGAACGCAGCCAAGGTGAGGAGAGAGTTAGAGCCTGACCCTCTTAACTAGTCTCTTTATTCAGTTTTATGTATTGTTTTTTGTTTTGTTTACAGTGTCTTTTGCATTTTTCCCCATTTTGGGACTAATAAAGGTTATTTATCTTAGAGAGGGTAGTGAAATGTTTTGAATACACAGACTAATATATCATATACATTATTAAATTAAAAACTGACTAGCCTATTGTTTTGTGAAATCTTTATACAGGTTCGGGAGTGGTCGGCCACAAAACACACAGACACTGTCTCTGCTAGAATAAATGAGTCTTTTTATTCCGCCACAGAACACAGTAAAGCAGCAAGCAAATATTACACACAAACACTGTCTCTGCTAGAATAAATGAGTCTTTTTATTCTGCCACAGAATACAGTAAAGCTGCGAGCACACGCTCACACTATCAATACGTGATGCAAAGTGAACACTACTTTGCAAACAAAAACGCAAACACTGTTTCTGCTAGAATAAATGTGTCTTTTTATTCCGCCACAGAATACAGCAGGGCCACAAGCATGCACTCAATACGTGATGCTAAGTAAACACTACTTTTGAGCTCTTTGAGCTCGTGACACAGGACTGGAGAGCCATCAGTCCGAGCAGAGCAGCGTCAACGTGGCTGGGCGTCCGTACGCGACCCGCAGCAGACTCTACCAGACCGAAAACATGTTTTCGAAACGGGAAAGCCGCTCTCAAAACATGAGCTCGATGGAAAGCCGCTCTCAAAACATGAGCTCGGTCGCTCTCAAAACAAGTTATACAATTGATAAATGAAACACAAAACAATGATAACAGTTATACAACAGTGTATTAACAAGTTATATAAGTGTCCCACTTAGCTGTTGTCAAGGAGCATAATGCAAAATAAACTTTTTCCTCCACACCTATGAATCTAGAAAATGGAAAAAACAATAAAGTTGTTAGGGTTTTTATTTTTTCATTAGTTAAAATTTTAGTTTTTTATCGTTTTACTGATGGTTGGGTTTTAAAGAAGAAAGGACGAGGTTCTGATTTGGATCCATGTCCAGGTAAAGAAAATAGAGACTCTCCTCCCCCGAAAAACGCCCACATAAGTCTTTTTTCAGCCAGCAATTCCGCCGTTTAGTTAGGGTTATGGGGGGTTGTAGTAGTTATGACGGAGCAAAGCAGGAAGTAAGGTGATGAAGTATAAGAGCGCCAAGTTCTGCATAAGGAGGAAGGTTGCAGGGTTATTATTGTACCACGTAACTTCCAGGCAAGTCCCGCCCTACGAAGCAGCTCGATTGGTTGAGGTTAGGTATTGAACTCGAGTGGTTAAAATAGCCGACTGGCCAGGGGATAGGACCTGAACAAATCAGGTTCCATTACCTGCGTTAGCATGGACACCTGGCCAATAGAAGCGTGTGAATGCTATTGAAGGGCGGGTCTTGGTTCCGTGGCCAGGTTGGATCAGTGGTACAGCGGGCGCACATGCACTGAGAGGTTTATGCCTCGACGCAGAGATCCGGGGTGTGAATCCGACCTGTGACAGTTTCTTGCATGTCTCCCCCCTTTCTCCCCTTTGTCACCTAACTCAGTGATTCCCAAAGTGGGGGTTGGGACCCACAGGGGGGTTCGCGAGCCAGAGAGGGGAGGGCGGGGGGGTCGCAAGTTGATTTCCAGAAATAAAATAAAAATGTAAAAACGATTAGAAATAGCATATGTTAGCCAGGATTTTAACACAAGATAAAACCAGTGGCTAAAATTAAAATAAAACCAAGAACATGAATAAAAAGGGAACGGCTCTTTTGATTTGAAACGAGGGCGAATTATCTGACATCCGAGCTGGAGGACGCATCGGTCGAGCTGGAGGACGCATCGGTCGAGCTGGAGGACGCATCGGTCGAGCTGGAGGACGCATCGGTCGAGCTGGAGGACGCATCGGTCGAGCTGGAGGACGCATCGGTCGACCTGTCCAGCGACCGAACCTTGAAGACGGCGTTTAGTTCTGAGACGCAGGCTGAGTTTTGGACCCACGGCTGTCCTGGTGCCGTTTGGCACTACCTACTTGTGCGACAAGACTTTCTCGGCACTGATGTCCCTTAAAAATAAATAGAGAAGGCGACTGGATGTGGAGGATGATCTCCGAGTAGCGGTCTCCAACATTAAACCAAGACTGGACTTGCTGGGCTCCAAACATGTTGCTCATCCATCTCACTAGGTATGAGTGAATTACTGTAGAGTAATGTTATGGCTGTTGTGTTATTTTGTGTTGTCTATATGCTCGTGTTTGGATACTCCTGTAGTGCGTGCGCGGTTGCGCGCAATGTTTATATACGAATATATAGTGGGGGGGGTCGCAAGTCACTTGCACCGTTACTTTGGGGGTTGTGGGCTGAAAGTTTTGGGAACCCCTGATCTAACTGACCTAAAATAAAAGGCGGAAAAAGCCCAACAACTAATCTTTAAAAAAATAAATAATAGTAACTAAAGAAGTTGCGTGGGTTCCATATTAATGCTGGGAGGGGGGGATTTGAACCCAAACCAAGATCTTCTTCTATACTTAGTGTATTAGCGCTGTTGCCCAAACGTGCGTTCACAACGTTAATGATGTGTTAATGATGTGTTTCAAGCCCTGACTGCATTAGACCACCAAACGCTCCTGTGGGTCGACTTACCCCCAAATTCCACAGGATCCGGAACGGCGGCGGAGTCGTTTGGTTTCCATTAAAGTCGATGTGTGTATTTCCACAGACTGCAGAAGGGCTGCGTCCCAGCTGCATCGCCGGAGAGCTCCACAGCAATTCAGCACACGGCAGACAGGAAGTGGAGCGCAGAACCAAATAAAACATCCGGTTAATTTTCAAAATAAAATAGAGAGTGCTCATGGCGGATCATATCTCCCTGCACTACACCTTAAAAACAGCACAGAGTTGTTTCCTGTCTACTCCTCTGGATGGAAACTAACTGTTGTTGGTTGTGTGCCGCAGCCGTTCCGCGACAAATCCGGACCTGGTGGGTGTTGCCGGACAGCGGAGCCGGTCCACGTCCTGTGGAATTTGGGGGTCGGAGGATAGAAATAAAATACCTATATTTTTGTATGGTTTCGGAGCACTTGGTGTTTGTAATCTTTACATTTTGAAGTGTTGGTTAAAAAAAAAGACTTTTTTTGTTATATATTTAAAGCTACAGTGCGTAGTTTCTATCTCCTCCATGAGGAATTCTAAGTATTGACAACAAAACTGTTGGCGCGTCCACATGTATGTACACACCTGCTCTCCGGACTCAGGACTGTGCACCAGTTCTCTGCACTACCTATACTTTATATTTTTGATATTTTATATTCTTATATCTTATATTTTTCATATTTTTGTGTCAACACTGTAAAGGGATTGCTTCAATCTCGTTGCACAGGTACTGTGTACTTGTGTATAATGACAATAAAGGCTTTCTATTCTATTCTATTCTATTGATGCAAGCCTTCCGTGATGGCCCACTCTTCAGAAGAGGTCGTTATCTTCTCTTGATTCTCTGCGCAGGAAAGTCTCCGGTAGACACCCGTTTCTGAACACAGTCATACTGAGAAAGAGAGAGTTGCTTTGTAACAGTTCATTTGGAAATGGCTTGAATGAAACGGACGTTCATTTATGTCAAAAAAGGTTAGACACTTAAGCTTTAATTATCAATTTATCTGGGCGCCCGGGTGGCTCGGTTGGTGGAGCGTGCACCCACATAATTACACGACGCAGAGGCCCAGGGTTCATATCCAACCTGCGGCAATTTCCTGCATGTCTTCCCCTTCCCTCTCCCCTTCCTGTCTAAGCTACTCCAAAGAATAAAGGCATAAATATCCCAAAAAATGAAAGAACAATCAATTTAGCTGAAAAAATATCCACTGATATTCACATAATTTCAAAATTAGTTGCAACCCTTATAATAATCTTTTTACACGTAAAAAATGATGCTAAAACATCAAAAAAATCAGCAAAATTAAAGTGAATGTCCTGTCAGAGTGTCGGGACAGATTCAGTTCAGCACATCTCATTCTGTGGTGCCATCAAAACCCATAAAAAGGCCCTCATAACAACAAGTATTGCATATGCCTACCAGTAGAAAGCCTACACAGTGTCATTAAAGTAACTGGAGCATCAAATGCTGCAGAGGAAAGGTGTGTTTTTAATTATCGCAGGCTTAAACGAGAAGTATCTCGGCTGATTTAGAACAAGAATGTCAGATAAATACAAAACAATATAAAGTTCAAACTTGCTCCGGAGACCAGGGATAAGAGTGTCAACTGAATAGCTGTACACAGTTGGAGAGAGACAGGAAGCCCTGAGGGACTCCGATGAAAACCTCTCACCCATAAAGACAAAACAAGAGAAAAGAATCAAGATGACAAGCGGGGAAACGGGTGAATTTTTGGCAACCGAGAGCGAATGACAGCAAAACTTTAAATGACAGAGAAACACCAAAGTGAATAAATAACATTAAGGGGAAGCGAGTAAATTCAGATTTCATTGATGCAGGTAGACATTAGTTCAAAGAGAGCTCCTGTCATTCTCTATTAGCTTCAAACAAAGCTCGCAACTTCAATAATAAGTTTGTTAGTTTGGTGTTAGTTTTAGTTTCCTTTATATTCACCCCAGCTCAGAGGGGGAGTGTGTATACATTTACTCAAGGTACTGTACTTAAGTACAAAAGTGAGGTACTTTACTTCAGTCTTTTCTTTTCCTGCCACTTTCTACTTGTAGAAATATTGTTCTTCATACTCCATTACATTAATCTGAATCATTCAGATTTAGATTTCTGCACACAAAACACATGTAGTTTATAAAATCTGATATTTTACTGTGTAACAATGATATTATTTGTGTATATATAACACTTATAATGTAAACTAGCCAACAATATAACCTCCCGCCTCCAAGTCCAGCCGAGGTGATGAGACCATGGTTGGATCCTTTACACTTTCTAAAATGGAGTACTTTTACTTTTTTTTGTTTTTGCTGGTGACTGGACTGTAGGAGAGATTTTGGAGGAATAAATGCCCGGGATAAAGGGGGTGAAATACGGGAAGAAATCTAAGAAAGACTGGGAGAAAGAGAAAGGAGGAAAAGAATGGATTCAACCCGTTGTGGGGAACAACTCAAAATCACTGTGAAAAAGTGTCTATATTTGATATCCCATCATTTTTATAATGTTAAATAATGTTAAAGGTGGTTTAACTCCCTCCTGGGGTCATGGTCCTCAATCTGTCCCCATGGATGGAAATGGACAATCCGTCCCCACAGATTGTAAAACCGTGCACACAGTTTATTTATTTTTCTCTTCCAGGATCTTAGGGGGGCTCCGTAGAAAAAGTCGCTTGTTTTGGGCTTGTTTTCACAGACCTGGTTGCGTATTTGTCTCGCGAGATCTGGCAACACTGGTAGCGACTCTAGAGTAAGGTGACCAGATTTCTCAGACAAAACCCGGGGACATTTTCAGCTCAGAAGCGTAAATACCTCCAAAACACGTCATGTTTTTAATGTTTGTAAAAGTTAAAACGGGGACACTAGACCTAGAGCTGAGTATCGGATACAATATAAACTATTGAGGAAAGATGTTCCTTTGACATTGATGCAGTATGAAACGAGATCACTGCAGTCGGCAGCAGAGAAACAAGCTACAATGGAAGTTAATGGGAGAATTGTCCAGCTTGTATTTACGTTCATAAAGTGCTCGTTTTGCTGCTGACAGACTCAGATTAATATTCTAAGTGTCTGATAACATTATGGAAAGGATTTCTAAGGAGGCTGACCTTTCTGTTAAAGATTAAGATCATTTTTAAAACATAAAAGTCCAAACTCCATGTAAATAATCAGTGATTTTAATAGAGCAGCATATCTCCACCAGACTCCATGTAAATAATCAGTGATTTTAGCGTGTATAGAGCAGCATATCTCCACCAGACTCCATGTAAATAATCAGTGATTTTAGCCTGTATAGAGCAGCATATCTCCACCAGACTCCATGTAAATAATCAGTGATTTTAGCATGTATAGAGCAGCATATCTCCACCAGACTCCATGTAAATAATCAGTGATTTTAGCGTGTATAGAGCAGCATATCTCCACCAGACTCCATGTAAATAATCAGTGATTTTAGCGTGTATAGAGCAGCATATCTCCACCAGACTCCATGTAAATAATCAGTGATTTTAGCCTGTATAGAGCAGCATATCTCCACCAGACTCCATGTAAATAATCAGTGATTTTAGCATGTATAGAGCAGCATATCTCCACCAGACTCCATGTAAATAATCAGTGATTTTAGCGTGTATAGAGCAGCATATCTCCACCAGACTCCATGTAAATAATCAGTGATTTTAGCGTGTATAGAGCAGCATATCTCCACCAGACTCCATGTAAATAATCAGTGATTTTAGCGTGTATAGAGCAGCATATCTCCACCAGACTCCATGTAAATAATCAGTAATTTTAGCATCGTAAAATACGGCTTTCTAAAACATCTCTGAGCTCTGGCTGTCTGGAGCGACTATCGGCTCCGTTTGGTCAATGTTTTCTTTCTTTAATTCCAATTTTGAGTCTGTCAGTCACAGTGAAAACCGGGGACAGATCCAGCCGGGGACAGGTCACCAAAACCGGGTCTGGTCAGCCTATTTTAGCCTAGTTTTAGTTTGGTTATCTCCATGCATTTTGTTTTGGTTATATCCCAGTTGATGTACAAACATTTCCCACTTCATTCTCTGCTTTTTAACATAACCTTTCCGTGCATCATCTCTTATTGTATCCCCTGTAGTTGGAGGCCATGTTGGGCGTGTCCCTCCTTCAGGTGGGCGTTGACGAATGTCCCTACACAGACTGCAGTGTGTCCGGCGGCTGCAGCACCGAGGTTTCTTTCAGCCAGGCCCCGGTGGCTCTCAGCACCGGAAACACCTCTCTGGTGTCGCTGTCTGCCTCATCAACAGCGCGATGCGGCTGCCGAGGCCGAGAGGCGATTCACCTGCCCTGCTCCGCTTACCCCACCAACCCCTGCCTCAACGGGGGCACCTGCCAGGACGGGCCACTGGGATACGGGTAGGTGCAGGGACGGGTCTCAGACTGTCCTCCCCTGAAAAAAGTTTATAATGGCCGTGCATTCTAATGGCTAGGGTTTAGCCATTAGATGGCAACAAAGAAGAAAGTAAGATGATGAAGTGTAAGAGCGCCAAATTTCCATGTAAGGAGGTATGTCACACAGGATTTTGTCTCAAGAGACAAGGAATCATGTCCCCTGGTTCTAATAGATGTTTAAAGTTACTGATCTTAACTCAAATTTGAAATAAATTGAGTGGGTTTTTAATCTTGTTTAGAGCCGTTGGTAATATAATCCTGTAAATGATAATGATGGGGGTGGCAGTAGCTCAGTCCGCATGTACCGAGAACCGGAGATCCAGAGGGTTGCTGGTTCAAGTCCACATAAGGCACCGAACCCCTAACTGCTGGGGTGCTTTTCCATGTGCAGCCCCCATGACATCTCTCTATTTGGTGCATGTATAGGTACTGAGCATATGTGTGTAGTTCAGGCCTGTGTGTAATGTGTGTAATAACAACAGAGTGTAAACTGTAATTACCCCTTGTGGGACTAATAAAGGAATCATTATTATTATAATTATTAAAATCTCTGTTTGTTTCAGGTGTAAGTGCCCGCCCATGTTTGACGGGCCTGAGTGCCAGCAGACCAAACACAGCTTTGGCGGCCAGGGCTATGCCTGGTTTCCTCCCATCATGCCTTGCTTCCAGAGCCACATATCCCTCGAGTTCCTGGCTGAGGCAGCGAACGGGCTGCTCCTCTACAACGGGCCACTGGGCCCCACCCACTCTCGGGAGCAAGAGGACTTCATTGCCGTAGGTGAGTTTGCTGCTGAGATGAAGCTCTAAACTGCTCAAAAGATTATTATGAGTGCAAAAGATATTTGTTATCATTATGGCATTAAGGTTGCTTTCAGTCCTGAGCAGTTTGTTCAGTTTTAACTGAACCCTGCAACGTTTTCGTGGGATAGTTGGGTTCGTTTGGGCTGGTGTTGAGGCTCACTCAACCCCTATTTGGCTCTGGTGCGGCTCAGACGACCAAATGGGGGTCGCAGTTTGTTTCCAAGCGCTCTACAGTTTGGTTTGCTTTAGGTGAGAATGCAATCTGATCTTAGCCTAGAAATCTAGACACGCCCTAGCGGCAGCAAATGTGATTTGCAGCTTGGGTCAGTCTAGCAGCTCTCTGTTGGCTTGCGAGCTGGAAAAACCAAACAGTAGTCAGGCCAATCACATCGTGTATAGAGTCGGTGGGCGGGCTTAACATAAGGACGGCAGAGTTACGACGGGTGAATTCCCTGCTAATTGAAAACAAAGAAGATGGCTGCTGCTGCTGGCGAACAGAGGTCTTTCAAAGCTTTGGCTGCAACTCTGGAAGACTTGGAGTTGAGCTCTGAAGTCATTCTTAAAAAAGGAAGATGTGTTCGGAGTTCTGCCGACCGGATACGGCGAAAGTTTAACATATCAACTAGCATTGCTCTGGTTGGTTGTAGCGCTGTCCTACTGCGTGCAGAGGGAATTTGAAAGACAACCATGTATCCCGCCCCTCGGATTGAGGCCTGCCAATAGTGAGTTCCCAGACCCAACATCTTGATGTGGGTCTGGCTTGTCAGGCTATATCTATAAATATAGGAAGCAAATTTAAAAACAGTGCTTTTATTAGCCGATGTAGCGCCTTCTACATGATTTAAGATAACTTTCAGATCCATAACCTATTCCCATCTTCATCTCATGTTGTTCGCCGTCTTCCTAAATATTAGAAACACGAAAGCCAAAGCAGAAAACCCAAGATGTTATAAATTTGGTGTTATTATTTCTGAGATAATGTGTCCAATAAGTGAACACACCCCAAACACATTTTTTTTTCTTTTTTATGAATGACTTCCAGTCTTCCAGAATCACGGCCAAAGCCGATTGGAAAGACTGCTGTTCGCTAGCAGCCTAGCAGCCAAGTAGCAAGGAATTCACGCTGAACCGTCGCAACTCTGCCGTCCTTATGTTAAGCCCCGCCCATTGACTCTATACACGATGTGATTGGCCTGGCCAGAATTTAGTTTTTCCAGATCGCAAAGCCAACGGAGAGTTGCTAGACTGACCCTAGCTAGGGTGCGTCTAGATTTCTAGGATATCACTAAGAACTGATAAAGCCTGGATACCATACCACAGTTTTTTGGCTGCATAGTAAATAACCTCGGATAGGATGGATGGGCAGAGCCCTCTCCCATGGGACACTTTACGCCTTGAGTGCTGATTTTAATTGACGGTAAACGAAAAAAGAGGAACGTGTTAGATTGAATGCATTTTGTAAGTCAAACAAGGGTAACAAGCCAACCTCACCAAAAATGTCTTTTAGACAATGGACCCCCTCTGTTCCCACTGTTTGAGCTGTTGTAAGCCTCCCACCAATCAGGAGGGCTGTATTATTGAATAATGGAGAAACAGTGTGCCAGTTACAAGCTATATGGGAGTAAGTTTCTACCAATCTCCAAGTTTTGATAAAATGTGAGATAATGGGGCCACAGCGTAGTTTGGCACTGTTCATTGGTAAAAAGAACGTCATGGAGTGACCAAGACTCTGTCATAGCACTTTCAAAGGTACGCCAGCAGACAGACATATCTGGGTTGAGACATTATTTTTAACTTCTAAGCGCTCTAACAAACATGCTAATCCTGCAGTGCTCATGGGAACATGTTGCCAATCGCTCGTTATTTTCAACAAACACAAAGCAGGAATCAATCTGGCGCTGTAGAGACAGTTTTGCAGTGGACAAAAGAGCTATATAAAGTCTAATGTCAGCTCCCGGCAGTCCTGATGGGGTGTTAACGGATTAGCCCGCGTATGGTCTGTCTGACGCTTCTTGCATAATCTCGTGGCGTTACAGTAATGTAATTATTGAACCCGGTCTGTTGCTGCTTGAGTACGTGGATGGGGGAAATCAGAGCACGGCAGCAGCATCGATCGCTGTGGAGCAGTTTTCACTTACATGTTCAATACCAAGGCTGTGAGGTTGTTCAGGTCATGCTCACACCTGACATGCACAGCACACACATACACACAGACACACATACACACACACACACACACACACACACACACACACATACACACATACATACACACACAAACATACACACACAATTGACTGGGTGGATTCCTGCAATTGTTGATGGGATTCAGCAGCTTACAAAGCGACAGAGAGACGTGATGTTGAATCACCAACGTTAGTCCAGACACATTAATTGCTTGCAGGTTTCTCTATGGAGCTCCACCTACAGGTTTCTCTATGGAGCCCCACCTACAGGTTTCTCTATGGAGCTCCACCTACAGGTTTCTCTATAGAGCCCCACCTACAGGTTTCTCTATGGAGCTCCACCTACAGATTTCTCTATAAAGCTCCACCTACAGGTTTCTCTATGGAGCTCCACCTACAGGTTTCTCTATGGAGCTCCACCTACAGGTTCTCTATAGAGCCCCCCTACAAATTTTCTTTATAGCGCCACCTACAGGTTTCTTTATAAAGCTCCACCTACAGGTTTCTCTATAGTTCTCCTGTTTCAACAGCCAATAAAGAAGTCAATGGTGGAGTCAGCTACAAACTCCAGAAATAAAATTTTTATGTTACAAGCAGCTGGTCGAGTTTATATGGTCAAGCGAGATAGAGAGTGCCTGAAGAGAGGGACTAAAACAAAGCCGTAAATCAGAGAAATATGCGTACTAGACGTGTTTTCGCGATTCATCACTAGAAATGTAGAGCATCTCACTATCACTAACGTCATCCACATTCATATTTAGATGAACAAATGATATATCCAGCTATAAACGGAAGCACAAAGAGACGTTGTCATGGAGATGATACACTGTCTCGTCTCGTCTCATTGATGTGAACCTGCAGACCGGCTCGTCTCGTCGCAAATCTCAGGTCTGAACTGGGCTTAACTGTTCTGGCCTCCATCGAAAAAAGAGATTCTGAATCTTTATGGGACTCGGGTTAAATAAAAATAGTTAATAGATCAAGGCCACTCGCGTGTTTTGGCCGTGGGCAGGAACGTAGTAAACTAAGACTCTCATCCTCCCATCCAGAGTTGAGGAACGGCGTTCCAGCCCTGAGTATAAACCACGGATCAGGAACCCTGACCCTGCAGCTCCCGCCCAAGTCCACCGTCAACGACCGCCGCTGGCACCGCCTCGACATCGTCAGCGACGGAAAGGTAGGACAGACCGGCGGGCGGTTGGATAGAGAGATGGAAGGGCTGGATGCATGAATGGATGAATAGGTGGATTGTTATGTGTATATTTCCTTTTTTTTTAAGATCATGTTTTTGGGGATTTGTTCAGTGGGGGGTCCATATGTTGGGCATGGGGATTCCTGACTTTATTTTATGCACCGTTTCATAGTCAAGTCTTTGTTTTTTAATATTATTTGGGATCTTTAACATTTCTTTTTGTAATTCAAGTTAATTCAATGGAAGTTTTTGACGTGTGTGTGTGTGTGTGTGTGTGTGTGTCCTGTCTTTGTGTGTGTGTGTGTGTGTGTGTATGTGTGTGTGTGCAGGCTGTGCAGCTGATCCTGGACCAGTGTGGGGGCGGCAGTGAACGAGCTGGAGGGTGCCGGCGGGGACACTCGGGAGACGGACGAGTCCGGCTGCAGAGCTGCAGGAGAGACGCCAGGAAACCAGAGGTGGGAGCAAAACCTGGAGAGAGCAACGAATCTTAAAAGGCGTAGTAGGCGTCCTTCTCTTATAGAAAAGAGAAAAGAGAAACCAAAGCAGGATCATTTCTTTACAAACAATTAAAAGTAAAAACAAACCACGCCACTGTACACATAGACTGTACGTTTATAATATAATATGTTAAATAAAGAGACTCACCTCGCCTCCTCCACTTCCTGTTTGTCTCTTTTCCCGTATTTGACATCCTCCTCCCCTCTACTCACTCCTTATCTTTCACTTTCTTCTCCTCTTTCCCCTTTTACTTCTTTCCTCTCCCTGTTTTTCTTATCCTCTTACTCCTTCTCATCCTCTACCCATTTTCTTCTCTCCATCTCCTCCTCCATCTCCATCATCCTCATGGCTTCATCCTCTTTCAATCTTTTTCTTCCTTTCAAACCTCCTCTTTATCCTTTTTCCTCCTCCTCCTCCTCTTCTCTTCCACCTACCCCAAATCCTTTCCCCCTCTTCTTCCTCCTCCTCCTCCTCTTCTCTTCCACCTACCCCAAATCCTTTCCCCCTCTTCTTCCTCCTCCTCCTCTTCTCTTCCACCTACCCCAAATCCTTTTCCCCCTCTTCTTCCTCCTCCTCCTCCTCCTCTTCTCTTCCACCTACCCCCAAATCCTTTCCCCTCTTCTTCCTCCTCCTCCTCCTCCTCTTCTCTTCCACCTACCCCAAATCCTTTCCCCCTCTTCTTCCTCCTCCTCCTCCTCCTCTTCTCTTCCACCTACCCCAAATCCTTTCCCCCTCTTCTTCCTCCTCCTCCTCCTCCTCTTCTCTTCCACCTACCCCAAATCCTTTCCCCCTCTTCTTCCTCCTCCTCCTCTTCTCTTCCACCTACCCCTAATCCTTTCCCCCTCTTCTTCCTCCTCCTCCTCCTCCTCTTCTCTTCCACCTACCCCAAATCCTTTCCCCTCTTCTTCCTCCTCCTCCTCCTCCTCTTCTCTTCCACCTACCCCAAATCCTTTCCCCCTCTTCTTCCTCCTCCTCCTCCTCCTCTTCTCTTCCACCTACCCCAAATCCTTTTCCCCTCTTCTTCCTCCTCCTCCTCTTCTCTTCCACCTACCCTAATCCTTTCCCCTCTTCTTCCTCCTCCTCCTCCTCCTCTTCTCTTCCACCTACCCCAAATCCTTTTCCCCTCTTCTTCCTCCTCCTCCTCCTCCTCTTCTCTTCCACCTACCCCAAATCCTTTCCCCTCTTCTTCCTCCTCCTCCTCCTCCTCTTCTCTTCCACCTCCCCAAATCCTTTCCCCCTCTTCTTCCTCCTCCTCTCCTCCCTCTCTCTTCCCCTACCCCAAATCCTTTCCCCTCTTCTTCCTCCTCCTCCTCCTCTTCTCTTCCACCTACCCCAAATCCTTTCCCCCTCTTCTTCCTCCTCCTCCTCCTCCTCTCTTCCACCTACCCCAAATCCTTTCCCCTCTTCTTCCTCCTCCTCCTCTTTTCCTCCTCCCCAAATCTTTCCCCTCTTCTTCCTCCTCCTCCTTCTTCCTACCCCAAATCCTTTCCCCCTCTTCTTCCTCCTCCTCCTCCTCCTCTTCTCTTCCTCCCCAAATCCTTTTCCCCTCTTCTTCCTCCTCCTCCTCCTCCTCTTCTCTTCCCCTACCCCAAATCCTTTCCCCTCTTCTTCCTCCTCCTCCTCCTCCTCTTCTCTTCCACCTACCCCAAATCCTTTTCCCCTCTTCTTCCTCCTCCTCCTCCTCCTCTTCTCTTCCACCTACCCCAAATCCTTTCCCCCTCTTCTTCCTCCTCCTCCTCCTCCTCTTCTCTTCCACCTACCCCAAATCCTTTCCCCCTCTTCTTCCTCCTCCTCCTCCTCCTCTTCTCTTCCACCTACTCCCAAATCCTTTCCCCTCTTCCACCTCCTCCTCCTCCTCCTCTTCTCTTCCCCTACCCCTTCCTTTCCCCTCTTCTTCCTCCTCCTCCTCCTCCTCTTCTCTTCCACCTACCCCAAATCCTTTCCCCCTCTTCTTCCTCCTCCTCCTCCTCCTCTTCCACCTACCCCAAATCCTTTCCCCCCCTCTTCTTCCTCCTCCTCCTCCTCCTCTTCTCTTCCACCTACCCCAAATCCTTTCCCCTCACTTCTTCCTCCTCCTCCTCCTCCTCTTCTCTTCCACCTACCCCAAATCCTTTCCCCCCTTCTTCCTCCTCCTCCTTTCTCTTCCACCTACCCCCAAATCCTTTCCCCCTCTTCTTCCTCCTCCTCCTCCTCCTCTTCTCTTCCACCTACCCCAAATCCTTTCCCCCTCTTCTTCCTCCTCCTCCTCCTCCTCTTCTCTTCCACCTCCCCAAATCCTTCCCCCTCTTCCACCTACCCCAAATCCTTTCCCTCCTCTCCTCTTCTCTTCCACCTCCCCAAATCCTTTCCCCCTCTTCTTCCTTCCTCTTCTTCTTTTCCACCTACCCCAAATCCTTTCCCCCTTCTTCTTCCTCCCTCCTCCTCTTCCTTCACCTACCCCAAATCCTTTCCCCCTCTTCTTCCTCCTCCTCCTCCTCTTCTCTTCCACCTACCCCAAATCCTTTCCCCCTCTTCTTCCTCCTCCTCCTCCTCCTCTTCTCTTCCACCTACCCCAAATCCTTTCCCCCTCTTCTTCCTCCTCCTCCTCCTCCTCTTCTCTTCCACCTCCTTTCCCCCTCTTCTTCCTCCTCTCCTCTCTTCTCTTCCACCTACCCCAAATCCTTTCCCCCTCTTCTTCCTCCTCCTCCTCCTCCTCTTCTCTTCTCCTTTCCCCCTCTTCTTCCTCCTCCTCCTCCTCCTCTTCTCTTCCACCTACCCCAAATCCTTTCCCCTCTTCTTCCTCCTTCCTCCTCCCTACCCCCAAATCCTCTTCCTCCTCCTCCTCCTCTCTTCCTTCCACCTACCCCAAATCCTTTCCCCCTCTTCTTCCTCCTCCTCCTCCTTCTCTTCCACCTACCCCAAATCCTTTCCCCTCTTCTTCCTCTTCCTCCTCCTCCACCTACCCCAAATCCTTTCCCCTCTTCTTCCTCCTCCTCCTCCTCCTCTTCTCTTCCACCTACCCCAAATCCTTTCCCCCCTCTTCTTCCTCCTCCTTCCTCCTCTTCTCTTCCACCTACCCCAAATCCTTTCCCCCCTCTTCTTCCTCCTCCTCCTCTCTCTCCCACCTACCCCAAATCCTTTCCCCTCTTCTTCCTCCTCCTCCTCTTTTTCTTCCCCTAAAATCCTTTCCCCTCTTCTTCCCCTCCTCCTCCTCCTCTTCTCTTCCACCTACCCCAAATCCTTTCCCCCTCTTCTCCTCCTTCCTCCTCCTCTTCTCTTCCACCTACCCCAAATCCTTTCCCCTCTTCTTCCTCCTCCTCCTCCTTCTCTTCCACCTACCCCAAATCCTTTCCCCCTCTTCTTCCTCCTCCTCCTCCTCTTCTCTTCCACCTACCCCAAATCCTTTCCCCCTCTTCTTCCTCCTCCTCCTCCTCCTCTTCCTCCACCTACCCCAAATCCTTTCCCCCTCTTCTTCCTCCTCCTCCTCTTCTCTTCCACCTACCCCAAATCCTTTCCCCTCTTCTTCCTCCTCCTCCTCCTCCTCTTCTCTTCCACCTACCCCAAATCCTTTCCCCCTCTTCTTCCTCCTCCTCCTCTTCTCTTCCACCTACCCCAAATCCTTTCCCCCTCTTCTTCCTCCTCCTCCTCTTCTCTTCCACCTACCCCAAATCCTTTCCCCCTCTTCTTCCTCCTCCTCCTCCTCCTCTTCTCTTCCACCTACCCCAAATCCTTTCCCCTCTTCTTCCTCCTCCTCCTCCTCCTCTTCTCTTCCACCTACCCCAAATCCTTTCCCCCCTTCCTCCTCCTCCTCCTCCTCCTCTTCTTCCTTTTCCCCCTCTTCTTCCTCCTCCTCCTCCTCCTCTTCTCTTCCACCTACCCCAAATCCTTTCCCCTCTTCTTCCTCCTCCTCCTCCTCCTCTTCTCTTCCACCTACCCCAAATCCTTTCCCCCTCTTCTTCCTCCTCAGGTATCTGAACGTCTTCCAGCCTCTTCAGTTGGGAGGAATGAAGGAAACGTCTCCGCATCGGGGTTACCGCAGTTTCACCGGCTGCATCCGAAACCTGGTGGTCGACAGTCAGGTGTGTGTGTGTGTGTGTGTGTGTGTGTGTGTGTGTGTATAATATACATGGAAAAGGACCTGAAACTAAATGAGATGATTTGATTTTTCTCCTGCTGCTCAGAGAAAACCTCAACAGCCTCCCGAAAGTTCCCACAATATTCCCCAGGAAAGTCTCCCACAATCCCTTGTGTGTTGGGGTTGTTTTCTGTACTCAGCTGTGGTGTTTGGGATGTCTCAGGTCGTTAAATTGCATCCTCGTTTCCTTCACTTGCTTCCCTTGCTTGAGTCTTAGTCCGTCCCACCGAGGAAGCACGGGAGGGACACAAGGAAATCATGCAAGGAGAGAGGAAATGTGGAAAGGGGACAGGAAGTCCTGTCCTCGGAAGCGTCACGTGAACGAGTCGTCAGGTGCCTGGGAGGAGTTAGCATCGGCTTTCAGTCGCACATTTCCATTGTATTCACTTACAAATATATATATATGATATATGATTCCCAGAGGATGGATTATGATGCTTTGAGAACGTTCCTCTGGCGCCACCATCAGGACAAGATTACCACGTCAGCATCAACATGTTCGCACTCACTGGAGGATTAAATCTTTTGATTTTGGAAATTGAATTAGCTTTCACATGGCCAAATGTTTTATAACACTAAATAAAGAGAGAGCAGCATAATCCCCCCTTGACATGCTTCTGTTTGCTCTGTAATCAGAGCCGCTTTCTTGATTGCTTCAGAAATTCAAAACACATTTTGTAGTTAATGCGTTAAGGTGCTTCTGACACACCACAGAATCAAAGCACTGCACAGCTGTTCAGACATTTGGTGCATGTCAAATTCAGTCTTACTGCAATTCGGTCTGAGAGGAGGAAAACTATAGGATTTCTAAAAAGTGCTTTAATCATGTTTGCACGCTTTTATCAAGGTTGTCTCACACACAGGATCATGGTTGATAATTTAGAATTAGAGAGAGAAAAAAAATCACGTTAATTTTCTTCCCTCCTCCCTCCATCCCTCAGGTGTACGACCTGGCGTCTCCAGGTGAGAGCGTGGACAGCACCCCGGGGTGCAGGCTGACCGACGGGGTGTGTGTGACGGCGGCCGGTCCTTCCTGCGGCGCTCACGCCTCCTGCCTCGCCGACTGGGGCTCCTTCAGCTGCGAGTGCCACCCAGGATACACGGGACACAAGTGTGACAGCGGTGAGAGAGCCTGACCGTGTGTGTGTGTGTGTGTGTGTGTGTGTGTGTGTGTGTGTGTGTGTGTGTGTGTGTGTGTGTGTGTGTGTGTGTGTGTGTGTGAACCAGGTTTTACTACATTTGTGGGGACCAAAAACTGGGAATACAGTATACTTACGGGGTCCTGACAGCTTTGTGGGGACAAAATGCTGGTCCCCATAACGTTAAAGGGCTGTTTGAGGGTTAAGACCTGGTTTTTGGATCAGTGTTAGAATTAGGTTATGGTTAAGGTTAGGGTAAGGGTTAAGACCTGGTTTTAGGATCAGGGTTAGAATTGGGTTAAGGTTAGGCATTTAGGTTTGATGGTTAAGGTTAGGGTAAGGGGCTAGGGAATGCATTATGTCAATGACTGGTCCCCACAAAGATAGTGAGAGTGTGTGTGTGTGTGTGTGTGTGTGTGTGTGTGTGTGTGTGTGTGTGTGTGTGTGTGTGTGTGTGTGTGTGTGTGTGTGTGTGTGATGGGTGTTTCCCAGCCTAACTCTCGGCTACATATGTTGTTTTTAAACCGCCTGATGAATGAACTACAAGCTGGCGGTAAAAATGTAAACAGTGAAAAAGTACTTATTTAAGTAAATAACCCAAAAGTATTGTCTTGATAATGTCATGCATAAGACTTTTTTTTCCTGTCCTGAACTCAGTCTTGTCTTGGACTCAAACCTCTTTAGACTCGGTCTTGACTTGGACTCAACTAGTCCTGGTCTTGGACTTGTCAAAGGTGGTCTTTAACATGTTTTCATGGGTTACTTATGGTTATTGGTGCACCTGGTGGTGGCAGGGGAAGCAATAGTAATATCATCTGTTTGCTTAAGTTTTATGTTGCATTGTGTGTGTGTGTGTGTGTGTGTGTGTGTGTGTGTGTGTGTGTGTGTGTGTGTGTGAATGGAAAATTAGATCTTTGTTATTCAATTAAATTTTATTTATATTGCGCCAAATAACAACAAGAGTTATCTCTTTGCGCTTTCCATAAAGAGCAGGTCTAGACCAGACTCTGGGATGTTATTTATCTCCCAGATCTTTCCATAAAGAGCAGGTCAACCGGACTCTGGGAGGTTATTTATCTCCCAGGTCTTTCCATAAAGAGCAGGTCTTCCAACCGGACTCTGGGATGTTAATCTCCCAGGTCTTTCCATAAAGTCTAGACCGGACTCTGGGATGTTATTTATCTCCCAGGTCTTTCCATAAAGAGCAGGTCTAGACCAGGACTCTGGGATGTTATTTATCTCCCAGGTCTTTCCATAAAGAGCAGGTCTAGACCGGACTCTGGGATGTTATTTATCTCCCAGGTCTTTCCAGAGCAGGTCTAGACCGGACTCTGGGATGTTATTTATCTCCCAGGTCTTTCCATAAAGAGCAGGTCTAGACCAGGACTCTGGGATGTTATTTATCTTCCAGGTCTTTTCATAAAGAGCAGGTCTAGACCGGACTCTGGGATGTTATTTATCTTCCAGGTCTTTCATAAAGAGCAGGTCTAGACCGGACTCTGGGATGTTATTTATCTCCCAGATCTTTCCATAAAGAGCAGGTCTAGACCGGACTCTGGGAGGTTATTTATCTCCCAGGTCTTTCCATAAAGAGCAGGTCTAAACCGGACTCTGGGATGTTATTTATCTCCCAGGTCTTTCCATAAAGAGCAGGTCTAGACCGGACTCTGGGATGTTATTTATCTCCCAGGTCTTTCCATAAAGAGCAGGTCTAGACCAGGACTCTGGGATGTTATTTATCTCCCAGGTCTTTCCATAAAGAGCAGGTCTAGACCGGACTCTGGGATGTTATTTATCTCCCAGGTCTTTCCATAAAGAGCAGGTCTAGACCGGACTCTGGGATGTTATTTATCTCCCAGGTCTTTCCATAAAGAGCAGGTCTAGACCAGGACTCTGGGATGTTATTTATCTTCCAGGTCTTTTCATAAAGAGCAGGTCTAGACCGGACTCTGGGATGTTATTTATCTTCCAGGTCTTTCATAAAGAGCAGGTCTAGACCGGACTCTGGGATGTTATTTACAGAAACCCAACAATTCACAAAAGCAAGCACTAGGCCACAGAGGCAAGGAAACACTTCTTTTAAGAGGCAGAAACCTGGAGCAGAACCAGGGCTCGGGGTGGGGGGGGGGGGGGGTATCTGCCTCAACCGGTTGGGGGTGAGAGAAAGAGAAAGAGAGAGAGAGAGAGAGACATTAACACCTGCAGGAAGCAATAGGAGGCTAGCGGAAAGGAGCGAGAGAGCAAAGTAAAGGAAAGAAGTTGAGTTAGTAACATGCATTAATGGAGTGAGGTTGCATACAGATGGAGGTCTTTGAGTCTGATGTAGTACCATTTTACTACAAAGCAAAAAGTGACCTTTTTATTCCGTCTTACACTCACAACTAGTTTAATTTTTGGCTTATCTGACCGGCTTGTTGTGGTCATTATTAAACTCAAAACAGAGGGATATGGGACTGTTAAGCCATCTGTTTCAGCCTAAAAAAACAACAGAAAACCCCCAAAAAAATCTCCTTTCAATGGAACCCTAAGGGTCGGGATTCAAAGGCTAAAAACAAACTGGGTCAAAGGCCATTGAAGGTTCTGTATGTATACATGTATTAATGTATTTTTTCCGCCAGTGGGTGAACAGATTGTAACATAACTTAAGAAGTGAGACCTTTGTAAACTTTATTGGTTGCTCGAGGAGGAGGACTCTTTTTATCGGGCCAGGGATTAAAAAAGATGTGACGTTTCTGTGCGCTCTTGAGTGCTGGTAAATTTGAGTTTTTATTCATGTGAGTGAGTTACCATGGCTTCATATCTCCCCCTTCAGCCGTCCCGGAGTTCTCCTTCGACTCGGGTAGCGTTGTGCGTTATCAGCTCAGAGCAGGCGGCAGCTCTCGCCGCACAAGCGTCCAGCTGCTCCTCCGAACCAGAGCCACCTCGGGCACCCTGCTCTCCGTGACGTCCCGGGACGCCAGCGAGTACATCGTCCTGGAGGTCAGTCCACCTGCCAGCCCCTTCATTAGCTCTCTGAGGTCTAAGCCATTTCCTTCTATCTTTGGTATATGTCGCAGTGAAGAAGGTAGTCAGGAAGACAGCCTCTGATCTGGGAGTCGGGGTGGTTGGGGCTGGTAAATAAAAGTATTGTGCAACAATTATGAAAAGTGTCTGCAGCTCCAAGACGGATGCTGAGATCATCTTCTCTCCTTCAGATCATGGAGGGTCACCTCTCCGTTCGGGCCAACCTGGGCGACGGCGCCCACGCCCTGCGGCTCCCCGGCCAGCGGCTGGACGTGGGCCAGTGGGTCCTGGTCGGCCTCGTTCGCCATGACAACCTCTTCACCCTGCGGCTGGAGCAGGGCGGGGGCTCGCGGGAGGTCCAGGCTCGGCTGGGGAGCCGCAGGGAGATGGTGGTTCACCCGGCCAGCGTGGTGGTCGGCAACGAGCCGACCGCTGGAGACAAGGCCGACTTTCAGGGTGAGACCTGGATTCTACTGGTCACATATTTGTTTCTTAACCCTTGTGTTCAATTAAATTTTTCAATTCAATTTTATTTATAGTATTAATTCATAGCAAGAGTTATCGCGAGACACTTTACAGATAGAGCAGGTCTAGACCACACTCTAGAATTTACAAGGACCCAACAGTTCTAGTAGTTTCCTCCAGAGCAAGCAACAGTGCGACAGTGGAAAAACTTCCTTTTAGGAAGAAACCTGGGACAGATCCAGGTCCAGACCAAGGCCTAGACCCAGGCCCAGACCTAGACCCAGGCCCAGACCCAGACCCAGACCCAGACCCAGGCTCTTGGTAGGCGGTGTCTGACGACCGGTTGGGGTTAGAATGAAGAGTGGCAATAACAGTCCCAAAAAATAGTAGTTTGTAGTAGTTCATGGCATAGCAGGGCACTGTGGGCATTGCAAGGCACAGCAGGACGTAGCAGGACGTAGCAGGACATAGCAGGACACAGCAGGACGTAGCAGGACGTAGCAGGACGTAGCAGGACGTAGCAGGACACAGCAGGACGTAGCAGGACGTAGCAGGACATAGCAGGACACAGCAGGACGTAGCAGGACGTAGCAGGACGTAGCAGGACACAGCAGGACGTAGCAAGACGTAGCAGGACATAGCAGGACACAGCAGGACGTAGCAAGACGTAGCAGGACATAGCAGGACACAGCAGGACGTAGCAGGACGTAGCAGGACACAGCAGGACGTAGCAAGACGTAGCAGGACGTAGCAGGACACAGCAGGACGTAGCAAGACGTAGCAGGACATAGCAGGACACAGCAGGACATAGCAGGACGTAGCAGGACGTAGCAGGACACAGCAGGACGTAGCAAGACGTAGCAGGACATAGCAGGACACAGCAGGACGTAGCAGGACGTAGCAGGACACAGCAGGACGTAGCAAGACGTAGCAGGACGTAGCAGGACACAGCAGGACGTAGCAAGACGTAGCAGGACATAGCAGGACACAGCAGGACGTAGCAGGACGTAGCAGGACGTAGCAGGACACAGCAGGACATAGCAGGACACAGCAGGACGTAGCAGGACGTAGCAGGACGTAGCAGGACGTAGCAGGACACAGCAGGACGTAGCAGGACGTAGCAGGAGATAGCAGGACACAGCAGGACGTAGCAGGACGTAGCAGGACGTAGCAGGACGTAGCAGGACACAGCAGGACGTAGCAGGACGTAGCAGGAGATAGCAGGACACAGCAGGACGTAGCAGGACGTAGCAGGACATAGCAGGACACAGCAGGACGTAGCAGGACATAGCAGGACGTAGCAGGGCACCGCACAGCGTAGCGGGATGTAACACGGCATCGCAGAACGTGTAGCGGTACCATGGCGACAGCTGCGAATATGATTTTGGAGCCTCCCTGATCTTCTCCTCCTGTTGACCATGCAACTTTTAGTTTTTTACGCGTCAAAATTGAAAATGAACGATCTGCTTGGGTAAGTTCACCTTGTAGGGCGTACGCCCCATGTACAGAGGCTCCGGGCTCGCCGCATCGGCTGCAGGTTCAAATGTCATTACCCCTCTCTCTCCTCTTTCATGTCTAAGCTGTCCTGTCAAATAAAGGCCTAAAATTAATTATTTTTGGACATTTTTAGGCCTTTAATTCCACAGGACAGCTAAATACATGATAGGAGAGAGGAAAATGACATGCAGCAAAGGGCCACAGGGTGGAATTGAACACACGGCTGCTACATCCAGGAGTGAACCTCTATATATGTGCGCCTGCTCTACCAACCGAGCTAACCCGGCCACGAAATTAACAACAATTTGGTCGTCTTTTTAAACACTTTTGTGTTTTTTCCCCGCTGTTTTTGACACTTTCTTTAATGTTTTGGTCGATTTATTTCGGCTCTTTTTTGGGGATATTTTTGGTCACTTTTTTCAACACTTCTTTCATTAATTTCAATTTTTTTTTTCAAATGCTATAAAATGAAACAAAACACCCACATTCAATGCAAGTAGTGAACTGATCATTTATTTATATTTTTATATATATTGTTTCTTAAAACCACTAACTAACTTTTTTAAGACTTTTAAGATCCAGTCTTGGTTTGGCATCGTTCTGCTCTACTCTTTAACCCAGTGTGGGAAATACAAAGTAGGCAGAAGTGCATATCTTAAATACAGAAATACATTGCTATCGTCAGCATCCCAAAATCTGATTTAAATCTGATGTCAGCAGAGCCTAAGTTACCAGCTGTTTTGATTTTTGGCAATATTATTGTTGCTTTTTTTTTTTTTAAATTAAGCTTTTTTGACAATTTTGTTGTGGTTTTTTCAAGTTTTTGTTGCCTTTTTCAATGTTTTTGTCTCTCTAATCAGCTTTTTTTTTTTTTACAGTTTTGTCGCCTATTTCCACTTTTCTGTGCTCATTTGGACTTCCTGCTCCCCTAGCACTTGCCTATATGACTCTGCTACCCTTAGACAAGTAGTAGGCCCCTTAAGTAGTACTACTTCCGGGGCAATACTCCGCTCCCCTGATTGACAGCTCTGTGTTTTAGGACCCAATCATCCCCCCCCAACCTCCTCCTTACGAGGATCTTCACGCTCTTATACAGCAGCAATCAATGTGCTAAATAAATACATGGAATACACACAGATTACAGTACTTTTCGTAGCTGAATGCACAAATGGTTCATGAAACAGCCTGCCTTGTTTCACCTCTTGACATGTTACGTTATCTCAAATGAACTGCTCATCCAAACCAAACTGAACTTCTTCCTGCAGGCTGTCTGCGGGACGTTCGTTTCAACGCTCAGGTCCTGCCTCTGGACGGGCAGGGCCGGGACTCGGTGACGGTGCTGGAGAGGCGGGGCGTCACCTCGGGGTGCTCTAGCAACGCCTGCAGCAGCCAGCCGTGCCTGAGCCCGCTGCGCTGCATCGACCTGTGGAGGAAACACCAGTGCAAGTAAGACCCACAAACACACATCCGGCTTTCAGCTGTTTTGTCACTATTTTTGTCTTTTATTTTTTATTTTTGCAATATTTTTGTTGCTTTTTAGGACATTTTTGAAGCTTTTCTGAGATTTTTGTTGTTGTTTTTACGTTTATTTTTGATTTTTTTGTATCTCTTTCCAGCATGTTTGACATTTTTGTCGCCTATTTCAACAGGTTTTTAGCTTTTTTTTCAACTTTTTTTGTTGCTTTTGTTGACAATTTTGGCGTTGTTTTGTTTTTTTTTTGTTAACTTTTCTTTACCCCTGTGGACTTCCTGGTCCCCCTTCCCTATATGACTATGCTACCGGTCGTTAACCCTTAGAGAACGAACTGCCCGCCCTGCGGCCACAAGAAATACGCAGAAGGCCGTTATTTACATTAGACGTGACATGAGCCTGTGTAAAACGATCTAAAATGAAAACCATAACAGCTAGTGCGTTCATTCTTCTTGCAGCAGAAAGCTAACGCTTCTGTTTTTCATCCCATCACGTTGTACACTCATGATGACGTCATCGCATTTCTATTGCAGAAGAAACTATCAAACCGCTCTCACCAAATGTACGTCATCTCAAAAACTAAATAACGTCTAAGGTGTTAAGAAATATTTTGTTTATGGTTCTGCACTTATAAATATTTTGGATCAATATGTTTTTTTGTGCTGGGATGAGGATCAGCACCTCTAAACAGGGCTGTAGTCAAGACCACCTTTGTCGAGTCCAAGACAAGACCGAGTCCAAAATGGTTTGAGTCCGAGTCAAGACCGAGTCCAGGACAGGATAAAAAGGTCTTATGCATGACAGTATCAAGACAATCATTTTGGGTTTCTCTTTCCCTCCAATATTATTATTATCAACATAATAAAGACACCTGGACTCGGTCCAGACCAGAAGCCCAAAAGCCATATTTGGCAAGACCAGTGGCCGAGACCGAGACAAGTCCGAGTCCAAATACTAGCGAGTCCGAGACAAGTCCGAGACCATAGAAAAACGGTCTTGAGTCCGGACTCGAGTCCAAGACCGGACTCGAGTCCTACAGCCCTGCCTCTAAATCTGAGGCCATGGTTCTCAGCAGGAAACCAATGGAGTGCCGTCCACGTAGGGAATGAGTGAATAAGCGGACGAAGATGGATGTTTTGTGTGTTTATGACACAATTTTACTACTTTTAATAATTGTTATGTTTTAGTGACTTATTTAACCCTTTAGCTTAGATTGTGCTGATTTTAGGGACATGAAGCATTTGGAGATACTCCCAGGAAATGACATCACATAAGCAAAAATACCAATGTAGGTGTGTAGTTTTGTAGTTTCTTCTGCAGAGTTCAAAGGGTTAACTATCTACCTGTCTATCTCCCAGGTGCCTCGGCGGTCAGGTGACGGTGACGGACGACTCCGGGCAGCAGCGCTGCGTGCCGTCGCCGTGCCGACCGTCTTCCTGCCATAACGCCGGCACGTGCCTGGCGCTGTCGCCGGACACGTACCAGTGCCGCTGTCAGGAGGGGTTTAGGGGTCAGCGCTGTGAGATGGGGCAGGTCAAAGGTCACCGGCTGCCCGCCCTCAGCCCCAGCTCCATCCTGGCCATCAGCATGTGTCTGCTCGTCTTCTTCGGTAAGAGAGAAGAGAGTTGTTCACCTGATTGAATTGAGGTGAACCGTACTGAGCTTTGAAACAATATTCGCTTCACTGTCTTTAGGTAACTCAAAGCCAACACTTTAACTGATTTAACTGATCTCTTAACTGATGTCCATATGTAAAACGCTCCGTGTGTCGTAGCTTCTTTCTGACTCACAGGCAGTGATAGGAATCCACTTGCTCTGGAGTACAGACAGTACAGTAGTCTGTGATAATTCTACCCTGGAAACACAGAGGTCTCACAACAGCACAATTTGAATTAGCTCAGCGAGTTAGCCTGGCATCGAGTAATGCTGCTCATTAACTATGCCCTGGTAGCCGAGCTGCACCAATCACATCGGTGTATCTGATGATCATATCTTGCTTAACGTATATTCATGTATGCTTTATATTTTATAATCTTATATGCACATTTAACCAACTATGTTTTCCTTAAAGCTGTTAGCACCGCCATAAAGTCTACTCTGTTGTAAATCCTTTAGATAGTATGTCTTAGTTTCGAGGTCAGGCAGAGAGCACGTTGCCCCGCGACCTTTCTCTGTGTAGGCATAAACCAAACACCAGATGCTTTAGACTCAACAACTGTAAATCTTTGTGTGTGTGTGTTTCAATAAAGAGACTTTGCTTTTAGTTTTCTAGCTGTAGTTCCGTGGAAGCAATGCTGGCAGGAAGGTTGCTTTTTCGGTGCTCCCCTTTTGCAAAAGTTTTTAACTGCACATTTTGCCGTCTGCGTCTCGTTTCTTTGCTTGACCATGTTTATTTAGTAAGATAAAGTGTCCTGAACCTGACACCGACAGAGGAGGATGTGGACAGCGAGGGCAGGGACATGATTTTCAGCAAACCACAGTACATTTTAGTGGTCACATGGCTTTAAATGGCCAACAAGACCCGCCCTCATGTGTATTTGAACCAATGACAGTGCGTTCTCTGCTGCACGCGTCATGAAAACACCGACGAATACAAAATGCTGCGCCATGCAGCGGCCGGCAGGAGGTTCAGAGCTGCAACGCAGTAACCGGCGGTAGATGTCATGTGTCGGCGCGAAAGACAGGGAGGAGTGTGTAACTAAATGTGATGTAAACTGCCCCGTGTCCTTTTAAAGACCTTTTGTTCTAACGTTGTGTGTCAGTGTGCACAAAAGATCAATAGGTTTTCCATTTGCATCGATCAATGAATGGACCTACAGAGCAATCGTGTCATTTGTAAGACCTCGGTGCATCTGATTAATTAATACAGATGTTAGTTTTAATTAGTTTTCCCACATGGCAGTAAAACCCTTTCCCTCTGTACAAAAAACAAACAGCTGACATCTGTCTTTTGTCTACAATGGGAAAGGTTACAATCGGCATTCACTCACTGGGACAAATAACTAGTAACTAGTAACTAATAACTAATAACTGGGTATTTCTCAGCTCCAGCTCTGATCTCCGGGGAATGTACAGCTGCAGTTTGCAGTTAGGTGCACTTGTTTTGGAAAAGCTTTAGCAGGAAAAACACTGGTTTCCCAGCGTATTGGTGACATTGAACGTGAAACAAACAGACAGACAGACAGACAGACAGACATACCCGTCTACTGGCATCGGAAAGGTGTCAATCAGATATTTTTACCGCATGTACAAGTGATTTTTGGTGGAAAGAGGGTATAACATTTAATTTCCCATCAGCCCTCTTGCTTCCTGCTCTTCCCCTGAAGAGAACAGACATTTTGACGGAGATTTTAGAAACTTGTTTTCTTCTAAATTTGACGGTGTGGCTCACAGCGTGATGGAAATTAAGGACCCCATTATGGGCTCAATTGCTGTTCCTCCATTTATAGTAATTATACCAATATTTCTACATAATGTACTACTAATATATATATTGAGGTGTAATAACTCCGCTGAGTCGTTTTAATGAGCTTCTGCCGCTGCAAAGTAACAGGAAGGAAGTGAACCCTGTCCCTGGGTGCAGAGACACATTTACACACCGATGCATATTAATACTGTCCTCCTGTCTCACTGTGTGTGTGTGTGTGTGTGTGTGTGTGTGTGTGTGTGTGTGTGTGTGTGTGTGTGTGTGTGTGTGTGCAGCGGTGCTGGTGGCGGTGACGGTGTGGAACCAGAAAGGCAGCCGTAACAAGTTCAGGAAGCGAGGAGTTTACCACATCCCCGCTGAACACGAGAGCTGGGAGGACATCCGAGAAAACATCCTCAACTACAACGAGGAGGGAGGGGGGGAGCAGGACCAGGTACACACACACACACACACACACACACACACACACACACACACACACACACACACACACAATGGGTGTTCTACTTTTTACGTAACAGCTTACTTTTATATAAGCATGAAACTGAAACATTTTATTGACCAACAAACGTCAGTGTGGTCCAACAAAATGAGAGCTGATCGATGATTTTATTTTTTAATTAAAGTAAGCGAGCCGGGTTGACAACAATTCAAAGTGAAACAAATAGCAGCCCTAAACCCAGATAAAACACATCACTGCCGCTTTGTCTGTGTCATCTTTCTGTGTTATAGGCATGGGCCGCTTACCGGTTTCAAGGTATAAAAACCACTAACATTTTCTGTGGTATCATTCTTAAGGTAGGAGCTGTTTTTATGAGTGGTCCAGGACTCAAAGTGCAGTTTAGAAATCCCTCTGCCTGCCAATGGGAAGTGTGTTTGAAAACATATATTGTGTTCAATGGGAAGACGTTGATATACATACAATACATTTTAAAGAAAATCATTTTGTGACTCGAATCGGGAGTTGAGTGTATCTTTACATCTCTATTAATGAGGATTAAATGACACCTGGTCTACAGTATTTCCACAATGTTTCACTTCAGTTGGCGTTCTAACCTGCGGCTGATTTCTGAGGACTCTGGTTACCTGGTCCTCAGATCTCTGCAGAGTAAATCCAGACAGCTAGCTAGACTATCTGTCCAATCTGAGGACTATGGTTACCTGGTCCTCAGATCCCTCCTCAGATCTCTGCAGGGTAAATCCAGACAGCTAGCTAGACTATCTGTCCAATCTGAGGACTATGGTTACCTGGTCCTCAGATCTCTGCAGAGTAAATCCAGACAGCTAGCTAGACTATCTGTCCAATCTGAGGACTATGGTTACCTGGTCCTCAGATCTCTGCAGAGTAAATCCAGACAGCTAGCTAGACTATCTGTCCAATCTGAGGACTATGGTTACCTGGTCCTCAGATCTCTGCAGGGTAAATCCAGACAGCTAGATAGACTATCTGTCCAATTGGAGTTTTCTGTTGCACAATGTCGTGGAAGCTTCTGCACAGCGAGAGAGGAATTGTTTTGGTTACCTGGAGAGTGTGACTTGTGTAAACAAAATAAAGACACAGCTGTGCAACTGAGTCAAGGTTTAGAATTCGGTGAGATGTAATTATTCCTGCAGAGAATAACCAAGATGGAAGACAGTGGCATACCCTTCTAAGATCCTGTTTCCCCTAGAGGAGAAAATACCTTGTTTGGAAAAGTCTAATCTTAGCATAACAATTCATCTTTCCAGGCAGACAAGTTGGAGCTTTTACGTCTTTCTGAATCTGCCCTTTATGTGTCAAAGTGCTCGGTTAGCTTCGTTACTCAATGCCAGACCCTTAATGCTTTCGGATTTGGGTCTGCATTTCCAGGTTGTGATAATTCAGCAAAGAGGCTAAATGAAGAGCAACATCTAGGCTACTGTAGTCTGTAGTCTGGATCAACAGCTAAAGTTCTCTACCGGTCTTTCTATCTTAGCTGGACAAGAACAACCTGTGTCTTTAGGAACATGGCTCTGGACACCTGTTTCTGTCCAATTTTATGGCATTTGTCCTTGGAGGAAAAATGCAAAGACTAAACAGTCATCTTCTCCTTCAGGGAGGACACACAACGAGAGATTTAAAAGTCATACACCCTGAAAAGCATTGTGAATAATTATGTAAATAATCAACAATACATGCATATTATAGAAGGATATATGAAATCATGCTTCAATGTAATTTTTCCCATTGCAACAACTGAAACTACTTTTGAACGTCCATCAAAACCAGATCCTTCCCGGGTAGGGAAGGAACTGGTCCGTGCGGTGCACCGCCCACGATGATTGTGATTGGCTTAACCCTCATGTTGTCCTTGGGACAAATTTGACCCGTTTTCAGTTATTTATTTATTTTTGGCACAACAAATGGGCCGTCGAAACAAGCGCTGAATATGTCCACAATAGAAATATCAAAAAACTTTGGCAAAAACATAAAAAAAGCACCCACAACATTGAAAAAGGGACAAAAATGTTGGAAAAAGCGATCATAGTGTTGCAAAAAAGACGAGAAGACAACACGAGGGTTAAGAAATGCAAAATAAAGCCTTCCCAGAATGCTGTGGGGGAAGGTCTGGCGAAGCAATGCTAAATTATCACTGACGGTGTGTGTCCCGCCCTCCTTCCTTTTCTTCCAGAAGGGATATGACATCACGGAGCTGAAGCGCCCGCTGTGCTCCAGTCTGTCCCAGTCCTCGTCTTGCACCACCGCCCCGCTCATCAAATCCTCGCCCGGCTCCCAGGAGGAGGATCACCCGTGCGGCTCTTCCTGCAGCTCCGGCGCTCCCTACCTCAGCATCCCGCATCACCACCACCACCACCACCACCACCACCAGCACTACCAGCACCCCAACAACTACGCCGGCGACGCCACCTACGCTAACTACACCCCTCATGTAGGCCGGGACATCCCGCCGGAGACGCGGGACGGTCACGCCGCGGACGCCCCGTCGGGGTCGCGCTCTCACGTGGACTTTAAAAGCTACGTGGCGCGAATCATCTGGGAGGCGGACAACGACGGCGAGGCGCTGCCGCCGGACGCCTACCACGTCTGGTGCGTGGAAGGCTCCGGGTCGGCGGCGGGAAGCCTCAGCTCGCTGGGGTCCGCCGCGTCACGCAGAAACATTGTCGCCGGGGACGACGTTGACCAGGAAGAGGGCGACGGAGGATTTGTTTGCGACAGGCTGTCGCGCTGGGGCCCAAAGTTCCAGGCTCTGAGCGAGATGTACGACCGGCCCCAGCTGGCCCTCACGTACAGGGACGCAGTGGCGTACATACAGCGGAGCCACAGCCACGACCCGCTGCCCCACCACCACTAGGGGGCGATGTACACACAGTTACAGAGCTCAGTGACTGCACATGGATCTGGTTCCGGATAGGGCTGGGTACCGGATTTGACATTTTAGGCACCAACCGGATTGTCTTTGCAGTATGAAGTCATTCAAAACCAAACTTCAATCCCGGAAGGAGTCTCATCAGCGTCAGGGAGCCAATAAGCACGCAGCACGCTTCTACGAAGAACTAATAATGCTTGTGATTGGTTGTCAAGCGTTACACGTCATACGTAGAGTCATGGAGCTGTAAAAAAATGATTTTTGCCATAATATGTAATTGATTTTGGTTAAAAATGGATTTTATAAAATTTGTGTTGAAAAATGTACCGGCATCAAAGTCACGGTACCGGTACCGAACATTTCTGCACGACACCCAGCCCCAGTTCCAGAAGTGTGACAGAGATATGTGCCAAAACACTTAAAAGTGTAGTTTTTTTCCACAGATCTCTCCATCCTCACAATAGAAATCGAACATTCATACATTACCAGCCTCTGCAGAGTTTAACAGACAAAAGGTTAAAGATAAGGACGCCCTGGTAGCTCCTCTGGTTGGGCGTGTGCCCAATATGCCAAGTTTTAGTCCTTAACACTGCGGCCCGCATATATGTGCACGTTCAAAAGAGTTAGTTTTTGGTCCCACGTCCTCTTAATTTTTATACTTTATTCGTAGATAATAGAAATTTAATTTGTATCTCGCGTCCATGTTCAGCTCAGTCGGATTCAACAAATCAAACCTTTGCAACTAAAACAAGAACAAAAAAATCATCTGAACCCAAAACCTCAAACGGTCAACAAACACCAGAAAACAACAACTCTGGCCCAGCTCATAGCCTTTCAGTAGTTTTTACTTGGGTTAAAACTTTCATCATTTTCAGTCATTCCACAGACTAACAAACGTCTGTCTATAATATAACAAATAAAAAGTAGAAAAAAGAGCAAAAAACTCAAAGATGTCCCACCCACATCCCCCCTACAGGTTTCTCTATAGAGCTCCCCCTACAGGTTTCTCTATAGAGCTCCCCTACAGGTTTCTCTATAGGTTTTCTCTATAGAGCCCCCCTACAGGTTTCTCTATAGAGGGTTTCTCCCCCCTACAGGTTTCTCTATGAGCCCCCCTCCTACAGGTTTCTCTATAGAGCCCCCCTCCTACCCTCCTAGATTTCTCTATAGAGCCCCCCTACAGGTTTCTCTATAGAGCCCCCCCACAGGTTTCTCTATAGAGCCCCCTACAGGTTTCTCTATAGAGCCCCCTACAGGTTTTCTATAGAGCCCCCTACAGGTTTCTCTATAGAGCCCCCCCTACAGGTTTCTCTATAGAGCCCCCCTACAGATTTCTCTATAGAGCCCCCCTACAGGTTTCTCTTTCTCTATAGAGCCCCCCCTACAGGTTTCTCTATAGAGCCCCCTACAGATTTCTCTATAGAGCCCCCCCTACAGGTTTCTCTATAGAGCCCCCCCACAGATTTCTTTAGAGCCCCCCTACAGGTTTCTCTATAGCCCCCCTACAGGTTTCTCTATAGAGCCCCCCCTACAGGTTTCTCTATAGAGCCCCCCTACAGATTTTTCTATAGAGCCCCCCTACAGGTTTCTCTATAGAGCCCCCCCTACAGGTTTCTCTATAGAGCCCCCCCTACAGGTTTCTCTATAGAGCCCCCCTACAAATTTGTCTATAGAGCGCCACCTACAGGTTTCTTTATAAAGCTCCACCTACAGGTTTCTCCCCTGTTTCAACAGCCAATAAAGTTTCCCCCTACAGGCCTTTTTCTTTTCTTCTTAAGAAACATCTCTTCCCGTCGCTGTAATCGGCGTTTTCTACAAATTAACCTCCAACAAACCTCTCTTTTCTACCTTCGTCTTGCACCAGCGGATGATCCAGAGTCCTCATCCGGCCCAGAGGAGTCTGTTGGCCAGGAACACCCAAGGTGGACAAATAAAAGCCTTTTTTACCCCTTTGGTTCCAACATGTAAAATAAGATTTAATACTTTTCAAATGAGAGATTATTTTTATACTGCGTTCCCAGAAGCTCCAGAAGGGCATAGAAAATCTGCTAACTAACTATAACTAAATATTGGTGCCATGGAATCACAATATTGGATAGTCACCATGGAAACATTGGGAAAACAAATGGAAAACAAGTGCTGGGAAATCAGGTGGACAAGTGACAGTATTCTGACCTAAATTGTCAGATGGAGAGCACTCTAGCCCAACGGATTGGGGGGGGGGCAGCAATCATATTTCCTCTAGCCCCGCCCCTCCGTGGCTCATGGTCAGTTTGCCTGATGACGGCCTCGCCGCGTAGCCGGTTGGAGGCCGCCGGCGGCACAGCTCAATCACACTGAGACGTTAATGTTGGCTGGGAGTGCCGGGCCTGTCGGCTTTTGGACAACCAAGGCCGCGTGTGTGTGTGTGTGTGTGTGTGTGTGTGTGTGTGTGTGTGTGTAGAGATTTATTAATGACAGAACTGTCGAGTAAGCACAAAACAAACTTTTTATTGTCTGCAAGTTCAGATCTGAGAGCGCACACGGTCAGATAACTGCAGAGCAACATCCTGATTTTACTAAAGGGAACTTTGGACTTCAGCCAGCTGTGTGTGTGTGTGTGTGTGTGTGTGTGTGTGTGTGTGTGTGTGTGTGTGTGTGTGTGTGTGTGTGTGTGTGTGTGTGTGTGTGTGTTGTCTTGACACCGCCTGATGAATGTAGTTTTGTACGTGTAGTGAGTCTGAGCAGGCAGTGAGTATAATCAGAGTTTTTTTAACTTGATAACAGTGAGTTTTTAAAGTAGAACCCAGATGGTTTAATGTTTAAGCTGGTAAACCAGACCACGTTTTCTCCCTGAATGCTGCGTGGACTTGCCGGTCCCTCCTCCGGCGTGCTTTGGAGGAGGGACTGGCAAAGCGAGACTACCCTCCCCCCCCCCCCTCCCAGTCTATATACAGGCATTTACCCCCATGTTGTCCTTGGGTCAAATTGACCCATTTTCAGTTAATTTTTTATTTTTTTTGTCACAAACAATGGGCCGTGGAAATAAGCGCTGAAAATGTCAACATTAAAAATATCAAAAAACACCAAGAGAAGCACCCACAACATTGAAAAAGTGACAATAATGTTGAAAAAAAGCGGCCAAAATGTTTTGTTTTTTCACGGTTGATGGGAAAACGTCTCGAGTTACGTATGTAACCCTTGTTCCCCGAGATAAGACAAGGGTTACATACGTAACCCTTGTTCCCCCTAGGGGAGCGAGACACTGCGTCGATTGCGACACTATAGCTTTCCCATAGTGCCGTAACCGACGCAGTGTCTCGTTCCCCTATCTCGGGGAACAAGGGTTACATACGTAACCCGAGACGTTACATACGTAACCCAACAAAAACAAGGGAGCCCACAGAGAACTGTACCCAAAGCTATGCATCCAAATGGAATAACACAGGTGTCCTTTTCTGAACTGAAGCTCCAGATGTTGTGAGGTTACTGTGCGTCACATCTGTGGACGTCTATGTGAATGTCATGTCGAGGTCACGCGCGTTTTGTGCGACACAGTGTTGTTGATGTGTGTGATGTGATGGACATATGGACGTTTTATAGTAACCTAACATGGAGTATTCCTTTTGTATATGACTTTTAATAAAAATGGCTTTTCCCCAAACGTTGTGTTTGTGATTCAGCCGAAGAGAAGAAAGAAATATGACAAAAAAAATACCACAACAACAACAACAACAACAAAGATCCCTGTACTGCATATTCATTTTTTGGAGGTTTGAAGTACACAGTGTGCTAATTTTGGGGAAATGGAAAAAGTACACTGCTAGAGAAAGTATTGAGGTACTTAAAACTATTAATACCACACAACAAAAATAACTATGTTACTGCTTTTTACTAATTATTAATTTATCTTGTGAGCAGCGTTGTTGGGAACCATCCACGTTACTTTTTTGGACAATTTGTTTGAAAGAAACCCAAATTTCTGATATAGAAACTTTTTGGAAAGGGGTCAAATCAGGGTTAATACAAATTTTTACCCGGGGTGCCCAAACTTTCGAGCCCCACTGTAAGTTGCATTGTCTCATGCATTCAATCATTTCCTGTTTGTATAAAACCGTTGAAAACGTTGTTGAGAAAACAATGTCTGAACCAAAAGGTCCATTTATCAGCTGTTCTGGAGCTTTTGATCAGCATCATAATCATGTGTAATCTTCCTCAACAGTACCCAGTTGCTGTCTCTCTTTCTATTTTTATTTTGAGGACTTTGCATCCAAGTACAGTAAGTATCAGCAACAAGGCACTTCAATGTGTTACATGAACCATTACAAAGCAATTAAAAACATTTATTATAGAAAATAGAACATAAAAACGCTCCTTAATTCCTTCCTAAACAACAAGAATGGAGTATTATGTAAAAATAGTATGTATTAAGTATGTTTTTTTTATAGTAAACATAAAAGGTTTACTGTATGTTGAGACACACTGATTGACTTGTAGAAGTTCATAGAGCCAAGTTTTATTTTTCTTAAGGTAAGGTAAGGCAGCTTTATTTGTAGAGCACATTTCAGCAACAGGGCAATTCAAAGTGCTTTACACAGAAACAGTTAAAAAAAGAGTTAAAACATGAGAATAAGCAGTTAAAAAAATAAAAAGAGATAAAACACAAGAATAAGCTTTTAAAAAATAAAAAGAGATAAAACACGAGAATAAGCTTTTAAAAAATAAAAAGAGATAAAACACAGGAATAAGCTTTTAAAAATAAAAAGAGATGAAACACAAGAATAAGCTTTTAAAAATAAAAAGAGATAAAACACAAGAATAAGCAGTTAAATAATAAAAAAGATAAAACACAAGAATAAGCAGTTAAAAAATAAAAAGAGATGAAACACAAGAATAAACAGTTAAATAATAAAAAGAGATAAAACACAAGAATAAGCAGTTAAAAATAAAAAGAGATAAAACACAAGAATAAGCTTTTAAAAAATAAAAAGTAAAACACAAGAATAAGCTTTTAAAAAATAAAAAGAGATAAAACAGGAAAAAGTAAAAGTTAAAAACACAAGAATAAAAGTTGGAGTGCAGACTGAGAAATGAAACATTAATGAAGCAGCGCTGCCGCCATGTGGCGACCTGCGGTGCTACAGCTCTGGATGCCTTGTTACAGGATTTTGGCTCAAATTTCACAATAATTTGACAAAGTTTTCGCCTCATTTTCTCACAAATAAACATGTCCTAGACAGATGTTTGGGGGACTGTAGGGGACACAAACATGGGCATATACCCCCCCCTAAATAAAAATATGAAATAGCAGGGGACTTTTATTTTGGCGAAATGCCAGATCGAGACTTTATCAACGCCTTCGGGGGTAAGATGCAAACAGGAAGAAGCTCCTTAACCCTCATGTTGTCTTCATGTTGTCCTCATGTTGTCTTCATGTTGTCTTCATGTTGTCCTCATGTTGTCTTCATGTTGTCTTTATGTTGTCTTTATGTTGCCCTCATATTGTCTTCATGTTGTCCTCATGTTGTCTTCATGTTGTCTTCATGTTGTCCTCATGTTGTCTTCATGTTGTCTTCATGTTGTCTTCATGTTGCCCTCATGTTGTCCTCATGTTGCCCTCATATTGCCCTCATGTTGTCTTCATGTTGCCCTCATGTTGTCCTCATGTTGTGTTAATGTTGCCCTCATGTTGTCCCCATGTTGTCCTCATGTTGTCTTCATGTTGCCCTCATGTTGTCTTCATGTTGCCCTCATGTTGTGTTCATGTTGCCCTCATGTTGTCCTCATGTTGCCCCCATGTTGTCCCCATGTTGTCCTCATGTTGTCTTCATGTTGTCTTCATGTTGTCCTCATGTTGTCTTCATGTTGTCTTCATGTTGCCCTCATGTTGTCCTCATGTTGCCCTCATGTTGCCCTCATGTTGTCTTCATGTTGCCCTCATGTTGTCCTCATGTTGTCCCCATGTTGTCCTCATGTTGTCCCCATGTTGTCCCCATGTTGTCCCCATGTTGTCCTCATGTTGTCTTCATGTTGTCCCCATGTTGTCCTCATGTTGTCTTCATGTTGCCCTCATGTTGTCCTCATGTTGTCTTCATGTTGCCCTCATGTTGCCCTCATGTTGTCCTCATGTTGTCTTCATGTTGCCCTCATGTTGTCTTCATGTTGCCCTCATGTTGTCTTCATGTTGTCCCCATGTTGTCATCATGTTGTCCCCATGTTGTCCTCATGTTGTCCCCATGTTGTCCCCATGTTGTCCTCATGTTGTCTTCATGTTGCCCTCATGTTGTGTTCATGTTGCCCTCATGTTGTCCCCATGTTGTCCTCATGTTGTCTTCATGTTGCCCTCATGTTGTCTTCATGTTGCCCTCATGTTGTGTTCATGTTGCCCTCATGTTGTCCTCATGTTGCCCCCATGTTGTCCCCATGTTGTCCTCATGTTGTCTTCATGTTGTCCCCATGTTGTCCTCATGTTGTCTTCATGTTGCCCTCATGTTGTCCTCATGTTGCCCTCATGTTGTCCTCATGTTGTCTTCATGTTGCCCTCATGTTGTCTTCATGTTGCCCTCATGTTGTCCTCATGTTGTCCCCATGTTGTCATCATGTTGTCCCCATGTTGTCCTCATGTTGTCCCCATGTTGTCCCCATGTTGTCCTCATGTTGTCTTCATGTTGCCCTCATGTTGTGTTCATGTTGCCCTCATGTTGTCCTCATGTTGTCCTCATGTTGTCCTCATGTTGTCCCCATGTTGTCCTCATGTTGTCTTCATGTTGCCCTCATGTTGTCCCCATGTTGTCCTCATGTTGTCCTCATGTTGTCCCCATGTTGTCCTCATGTTGTCCTCATGTTGTCCTCATGTTGTGTTCATGTTGCCCTCATGTTGTCCCCATGTTGCCCTCATGTTGTCCCCATGTTGTCCCCATGTTGCCCTCATGTTGCCCTCATGTTGTCTTCATGTTGTCCTCATGTTGTCCTCATGTTGTCCTCATGTTGTCCTCATGTTGTCCTCATGTTGTCCTATATCAATGTTCTTTTTAATCCCCCAAAATAACATGATTGATTCCACCCAACGCTCTTTGCCAAGTACAAATCTCTACTTTCATTAATTTTGGGGCGTCTTATTCAATTTTATAGCTCTGGGGAGTCATTCCCCCGAGTCCTTTTGTTCTTTTTCTCCCAGCATGTTTCAAAAGCCCTATGTTGTCTTCGATGGATGTTGTGACCCTGCCGGTTGTCCTCATGTTGTCCCCAGGCCTCATGGGCCCCCATGTCTGGAGCCATGTTGTCCTGGACCCCATGGATGTTGTCAGCGTTGTCCCTGGTGTCCTCATGTTGCCATGTTGCCCTTGTCCTCATGTTGTCTTCATGTTGCCCTCATGTTGCCCTCATGTGGCCCCCATGTCCATCCCATGGGCCCACCACCTGTGGGAGGAACCCTGGGGTCGGTTGTCCCACATGGGTGGCTTCATGCGAAGGTCATGGACCTCATGTTGACCATGTTGTCTTCATGCTGGCTCTGGGGTCGTGGATGTTGTCCCCTCTTGTGGGGTTGTCCCGGAACTTGTCCTCATGTTGTCCCCATGTTGTCGCTACCAGTTAGTCTGGTGGGGCTTGCCCCCATGTTGTCACAGTCTCGGTTCTGGAACCCATGTTGTCCTGGATATGGGTTGTCCTCTGTCCTATGTTGTCTCATGTTGTCCCCATGTTGTCCCCGGGTTGTCCCCATGGATACTCACATGTTGGCTGTTGCGCATGTTGTCCTTGGTCTTCATGTTTACCCATGTGGACGAGAGGGTCGCCTCCCTCGCCTGCGGGTGATGGGGGGAAAACTCTGACTGTTGTTTGTGCATATGCACCAAACAGGAGTTCGGTTGTATTCGGCCTTCTTGGAGACCTTGAATGGAGTCCTGTATGGGGCTCCAGTATGGGGTCTCCATAGTTCTGCTGGGGACTTCAATGTTGTCCGTGGGCAATGATGGAGATACTTGGAGGCGTGATTGGGAGGAACGGCCTCCCATGATCTGAACCAGAGTGGTTGTTTGTTGTTGGACTTCTGTGCTAGTCATGGATTGTCCATAACAAACACCATGTTGTCCTCATAGGGATGCTCATAAGTGTCGTGGTACCAGAGCACCCTGTTGCCAAAAAGGTCAATGATCGATTTTATAATCGTTTCATCATGTGATCTGAGGCCGTATGTTTTGGACACTCGGGTGAAGAGAGGGGCAGAGTTGTCTGTCAACTGATCACCATCTGGTGGTGAGCTGGGTCAGGGGATGGGGAGGACTCTGGACAGACCTGGTAAGCCCAAACGGGTAGTGCGGGTAAACTGGGAACGTCTGGAGGAGGCCCCTGTCCCTCATGGACTTTCAACTCACACCTCCGGGTTGGAGCTTTTCGTGCATCCCTGTGGAGGCTGGGGGCATTGAACCTGAGTGGACAATGTTCAAAGTTTCCATTGCTGAAGCTGCGTTGCCCGAGCTGTGGTCTTAGGGTCTTAGGTGCCTCAAGGGGCGGTAACCCACGAACACCCTGGTGGACACCGGTGGTCAGGGAAGCCGTCCGACTGAAGAAGGAGTCCTTCCGAGATATGTTATCTCGGAGGACTCCGGAGGCAGTTGCAAGGTACCGATGTTGGCCCCCAGCCTCTGCCGTGACAGAGGCAAAGCAGCGGGTGTGGGAGAAGTTCGGAGAAGACATGGAGAAGGACTTTTCGGTCGGCACCAAGGTGCTTCTGGAAAACCGTTGTCCCCACCTCAGGAGGGGGAAGTTGTCCTCAGGAATCATCCAAGCTGTTTACAGCAAGGATGGGACGTTGTTGACCTCAACTGGGGAGGTAATAGAGCGGTGGAAGGAGCACTTTGAGGAACTCCTAAATCCAGCTGGCACGCCCTCTGTGGTAGAGGCAGAGCTGGAGGATGATGGGGGATTGTCGTCAATTTCCCTGGTGGAAGTCGCTGAGGTAGTAAAACAACTCCACAGCGGCAAAGCCCCAGGGATTGATGAGATCCGTCCAGAAATGCTGAAAGCTCTGGGTGTGGAGGGGATGTCTTGGTTGACACGCCTCTTCAACATTGCGTGGAAGTCTGGGACGGTGCCTAAGTGGCAGACCGGGGTGGTGGTTCCCCTTTTAAAAATGGGGACCAGAGGGTGTGTGCCAATTACAGGGGTATCACACTTCTCAGCCTCCCTGGTAAAGTCTACTCAAGGTACTGGAAAGGAGGGTTCGGCCGATAGTCGAACCTCGGATTGAAGATGGAACAATGCGGATTCCGTCCTGGCCGTGGAACAACGGATCAGATCTTCACTCTCGCCCATAGGATCTTGGAGGGGGCCTGGGAGTATGCCCAACCAGTCTGCATGTGTTTTGTGGATCTGGAGAAGGCGTTGACCCCATGTGCCCCGGGATGTTGTCCCCATGGAGGTGCTGCGGGAGTATGGGGTGAGGGGTCCCTTCTCAGGGCCATCCAATCTCTGTATGACCAAAGTTGTCCCCAGAGCTGTGTCCGGGTTCTCGGCAGTAAGTCGGACTCGTTCCAGGTGAGGGTTGGCCTCCGCCAGGGCTGCGCTTTGTCACCAATCCTGTTTGTAATATTTATGGACAGGATATCGAGGCGTAGTCGGGCGGGGAGGGGTTGCAGTTGCCCCTCGGTGGGCTCGGGATCTCATGCTGCTTTTTTGCAGATGATGTGGTCCTGATGGCATCATCGGTCTGTGACCTTCAGCACTCACTGGATCGGTTCGCCCCCGAGTGTGAAGCGGCTGGGATGAGGATCAGCACCTCTAAATCTGAGGCCATGGTTCTCAGCAGGAAACCGATGGAGTGCTTTCTTCAGGTGGGGAGTGAGTCCTTACCCCAAGTGAAGGAGTTTAAGTACCTTGGGGTCTTGTTCCCCAGTGAGGGGACTATGGAGCGTGAGATTGGTCGGAGAATCGGGAGCAGCCGTTGTGCGGTATTACATTCTGTGTATCGCACATGTTGTGGTTGAAAAAGTTGCTGAGCCAGAAGGCAAAGCTCTCGATCTACCCCAATTTTGTTCCCTCCCTCACCTATGGTCATGAAGGCTGGGTCATGACCGAAAGAACGAGATCCAGGGTACAAGCGGCCGAAATGGGTTTCCTCAGGAGGGTGGCTGGCGTCTCCCTTAGAGATAGGGTGAGAAGCTCAGTCATCCGAGAGGAGCTCATGTAGAGCCGCTGCTCCCTTGTTGTCGTCGAAAGTTGCCAGTTGAGGTGGTTCGGGGCATCTGGTAAGGATGCCTCCTGGGCGCCTCCCTAGGGAGGTGTTCCAGGCACGTCAGCTGGGAGGAGGCCTCGGGAAGACCCAGGACTAGGTGGAGAGATTATATCTCCAACCTGGCCTGGGAACGCCTCGGGATCCCCAGTCGGAGCTGGTTGATGTGGCTCGGGAAAGGGAAGTTTGGGGTCCCCCTACTGGAGCTGCTGCCCCCATGTTGTCCGACTCCTCATGCGGATGAAGATGGATGGATGGATGGATGGATGTTTCCTCGGATCAGGAGGCTCCAAAATCATGGTTGCAGCTGTCGCCATGGTCCCACTACCCCGTTCCCTTCCCTTGCCATGTTGTCTTCATGTTGCGGTGCCCAGCTTTTCCTGCTTGTCCTGCTACGTCCTGTTGGGCCTTGTAATGCTGCACAGTGCCTTGCTATGCCATGAACTACTACAAAGAACTACTACAAACTACTATTATTTTGATTTATTTGATTTATTTTTTGTTGGGACTGTTATTGCCACTCTTCATTCTAACCTCAACATGTCAGACACCGCCTACCATGAGCCTGGGTCTGGGTCTGGGTCTGGGTCTGGGTCTGTCCCAGGTTTCTTCCCAAAGGGGAGTTTTTCCTTGCCACTGTCGCACTGTTGCTTGCTCTGGAGGAAACTACTAGAACTGTTGGGTCCTTGTAAAATGTCTTGAGATAACTCTTGTTATGAATTGATACTATAAATAAAATTGAATTGAATTGAAATATAGCATTGTAAAACAAATGGAAGTGTTTTTGAAATAGTATTGAGTAAAAGTTGACATATTCCAGTCTGTGATTATCATCAACATCCATTCCTTTAATTTTAGTCTCAATAATTCCTAATTTCTGCTTTTCTAACTCAAACATTAGGTATAATTTCCTATAAATGAGGTTTATTGACCATAAATTCCAAAAATAACTGTAAAACTAAAGTTAGTAAGTTAGTGTTATGTATTTCTTCAGATCCCACGCCAGACATTTATGGTGGAAACAAAAGGATGAAATAATATGCATATATATATATATATATATATATATATATATAAAAAGGGAAAAGTATAGGAGATGCTGCCAAATTCAGTAGTTAATACAAATATTTTAAGCGTTTTGTTGAAAACAGATTCAGTCGTTTTGGGGCGTTCGCTAGAAAATGTGAATCCTCATTATTAAAAGAAACAAAACAATTATGTTCTGGTAACTGAGGGCCAAAATTATACTGAAAAATAAAATAAATAGAGTGTCTTCTTGTAAAAATACTGTACTTTTCCATATTAAAAATACAGTTTCTAGCTTTATTTTTTTTAAATGAAGTATTGTGTATGTTTTGGCATTTTAATGGATATGTACACACTGGTGAATATAATGCTGTCTGATGGTCACATCAGTTTAATAGTCCCGCCCACAACTCTCAGACCCAGACTGTGACCTCTGACCCCAACCCCCCAACCACAGCTCTCAGACCCAGACTGTGACCTCTGACCCCAACCCCCCCAACCTCCGGCTTCCCTTTGTCTCTTCAGCATTTAAACCCGAGCACACGTGCAGGACGTAACATAAGCTTTTAAAAAGTATACATACACACATATAATCATATAATAAGTTGGCTGGGGAAATTATCTCTGACACCATGCAAGACACAAACAAAAAGTGTACATACACACATATAATCATATAATGTTGGTGGGGAAATGTGTGTGTGCACCCCCACAAACAAACTGTGTGTGTGTGTGTGTGTGTGTGTGTGTGTGTGTGTGAGAGAGAGAGAGCATTCTTTGTGGGGACCAGTATGATGTTTTCAAGGTCCTCACTTCTCTTTAAGAACAGTTTGAGGCCTTAGACCCTGTTTAAGGGTTAGTGTTAAAAGTAGGTTCAAGTGTGTGTGTGTGTGTGTGTGTGTGTGTGTGTGTGTGTGTGTGTGTGTGAGTGTGTGTGTGTGTGGTTGAGGCCACGCTGACACACTTTCCCAGGCCGACACAATAGACTTACTCTATGGAGGGAGGTGCATGTATTTGGAGGGGGGCCTCTGGTCCGCCAGGATACCCTATATATGTGTCACACACACACACACACACACACACACACACACACACACACACACACACATACACACACACACTCTCTCACACACAAATTTGTACACAGGAATGCCACGCAGCCAAACACACGGGTGAAAGCCACTGTCACTATTAGACCTTTTGTTGTGTGTGTGTGTGTGTGTGTGTGTGTGTGTGTGTGTGTGTGTGTGTGTGTGTGTGTTTTCTGATTCTCTAACGCTACATTTACACACTACGTTTTGGTAGTTTTTACGCCTCGCGTCCACACTACTCCGCCATTTCCGAGGCCCTAAAACGGAGACATTTGGAAACGTGGACAGTTCCATGTAATGCAACGCTCTTTTTACAAGTAAAAAAAAAAAGATCAGTTCTCTACTTTCATGGAATTTAGGGGTTTCAATCTGTTATATGGCATTTGAAGATAAAAATTGATAAAAAGCACATTTTTAAAAAATGACGAATGTCGTAGAAAAAGGACAAGAACATTGAAATACAGTGATAAAAACCTTAAATAAACCCTTGCCTGAAATGTCGCATGAGATGACCAAAACGGAAAAAATATTTTTAATTTTAAGAAAAACAAAAAGTTGCATGGTAGAAGGAAGGCTTCTTTGATGAAGAGGTCACAACAGAGGTCACGACAGAGGTCAATAACAACAGGGTTGTTCTTTACACACGCTGGAAGGCTTCTTTGATGAAGAGGTCACGACAGAGGTCACAACAGAGGTCATGACAGAGGTCACAACAGAGGTCACAACAGAGGTCACAACAGAGGTCACACAGAGGTCACAACAGAGGTCATGACAGAGGTCACAACAGAGGTCACAACAGAGGTCACAACAGAGGTCATGACAGAGGTCACAACAGAGGTCACGACAGAGGTCATGACAGAGATCACAACAGAGGTCACGACAGAGGTCATGACAGAGGTCACGACAGAGGTCACAACAGAGGTCATGACAGAGGTCACAACAGAGGTCATGACAGAGGTCATGACAGAGGTCACGACAGAGGTCACGACAGAGGTCACGACAGAGGTCACGACAGAGGTCACGACAGAGGTCACGCTCCACTGAGAGCTGCTGTCGGTCTGAAGGTTTCTAGAAACGTTACTTAGAAGCACAGATAATCCAGTATCAGGTCTTGGGGGCAGCAGCTCCAGTAGGGGACCCCAAACTTCCCTTTCCCGAGCCACATCAACCAGCTCCGACTGGGGGATCCCGAGGCGATCCCAGGCCAGGTTTTAGATATAATCTCTCCACCTAGTCCTGGACCTTCCCCGAGACCTCCTCCCAGCTGGACGTCCCTCCACCTAGTCCTGGGTCTTCCCCGAGGTCTCCTCCCAGCTGGACGTCCCTCCACCTAGTCCTGGGTCGTGCCTCCTCCCAGCTGAACGTGCCTCCACCTAGTCCTGGGTCTTCCCCGAGGCCTCCTCCCAGCTGGACGTGCCTGGACCACCTCCCTAGGGACCCCCCCAGGAGGCATCCTCACCAGACCCCTGAACCACCTCAACTGGCTCCTTTCGACGTGAAGGAGCAGCAGATCTACTCCGAGCTCCTCTCGGAGGACTGAGCTTCTCATACCTGATACCTGTTATCTGGTACCTGGTACATGGTACATGGCACCTGTTGGTACCTGATACCTGATACCTGTTATCTGGTACCTGGTACATGGTACATGGCACCTGTTACCTGGTACCTGGTACATGGCACATGGTACCTGTTACTTGTTACCTGGTACTTGTTACCTGGTACCTGTTACCTGTTACCTGTTACCTGGTACCTGTTATCTGGTACCTGGTACCTGTTACCTGTTAGGAACCGCTCTTCCGAGTTCCTTTAGTTGTGAAACTTTGAATTTTGCCTCACGTTAAATATATGTTTCCAACTTTCTAAACCCTTGTGTTCTCTTACATCTGTTTCCCAATCCAATTTCATTTCATTTAAAATCTCCACCAGGTTTGAGTACAAGGTCTCCCTCCTCACACATCAATGCATCCATGGACATGCCCGCTCACTCAAACCTCCTCCACCTTCCCAGAACCAGACTCAGGACAATGGGAGATCTGAGGAATGTCCCCCCCCCGACACCTTGAGGGCACCTCAATCCACCGAGTGGTTTAAAAAAGGCCTTAAAACATTTATTTTTAGCAAAGCTTTTGGTCCCCTTTAGATTCTTTTATTTTATTTTTCTCGTTTTTACCTGTAGTAGGCTACTTTGAGATCTTTTGATGAAAAGTGCATTGTAAATAAAATGTATTATTATTATTATTATTATTATTATTATTATTATTATTATTATTATTATTATCATAAAGCACATTTAACCCTCATGTTGTCCCCATTTTCCTACATCGATGTTCTTTTAGCAGCCCAGTCTGCAGGGGGAGCTGGGTTGGGAACCGGAGGGTCGCCGGTTCAAGTCCCCATACGGACCAAAGAGGGTCAGATCAATCCTGATCCTACCAATCCAAGTTGCTCTTGATCAAGTCATCGTAAGCTAAGATCAGAAGCTAAGAAGACCTGTGTCTTATTGTAGTGAAGGTATAGAAGGAGTCTTTGGCCTGGGATAGGTTAAACGTCTAATTAAAAGAGAAGGTGTTTGGTATTTTCACCTCGGATCACTTTTAAGGCCAGTGATTGACATGTGGAGATGGAGAAAACAATAGATTAAAGAGAGGAACAACCCTACAGCATTCTGGGAAACCTGCTCAGCTGGATCAATATCTATTACTTCATAAGACTATAGGACAGACTGTAGGGCAATCAAGCAGCGATCATAAAGCATTCTGGGAAACCTGCCAAACTGGAATATCTATATAATCCAGGAACATTCATCCCTTTGTTATTGAGACTTTAGGGGTTGGATTTATTTCTTGAAATATTGGGACTTTATTTAAGTTCGGAACATTGGAGAAAAATGGAAAGATGTTACTTCCCCAAACTAAAGACACAAAAGAGGTAGATCCTGCCTGAATGTGTGTTTCCTCAGCAGATAACTGTAAATTAGAACACGTACAGACTTTAAAGCAACACAGATGGCCTGAGAGCCTTACTGCATTATATCTGACTGGTATTATGTTTCCTTTCCTTTCCTGCTCCATCCCCAAATCTTCTCCCTGAAGCCCCGAATCATTTAGGTTTTCAGACATAATTGAGTAAATGTTCTTCTGCTGATCTAACATTTAATTCAGAGTATTTTAGACCACATTAACTTGGTGTTGTAGGGGGAACCTTGAATATTTACAATCACAGCAGCCCAGATTATGTTATGAATGTCTCTTTTTTAGGGTGTCTGGAGTGAAAATTAGTCATCCTGAATGTTGGTTGTGTGACCGTTGGAGAACAATTAAGATACAAAACAGGATGTTGACTCTACAGGAGGATTATTTTTTCTTTGCATCTATCATGTTTTCCCCCAACTGATGTACAGATTTTGGGCATTCGATTATCAAGTGGCTTGATCTTGGCTTGAAGAAAATCTTCCTGGACCGGTCTAGGTTTGGTTGACAACATGGTTTCAACATTCAGGATTTACCATGAAGCCATGAATAATCTTTTCCTGGACCAGTCTAGGTTCATCTTGAAAAAGCAGAACATTGGTGCAGAAAGATTCACCAGAATGCAGGAAATAAAGTCATTAATGCTCAAAAGTTGTGAGGCAGAACCTCCAGACCCCCCCGTCCCGACCGATCTATCAATACGCCCTTGGTTTCAACATTCAGGATTTACAAAACCATAAAAAGAAATCTGATATGAAAGGAAACAGGAAGCTGATACAGGTCTGCGTTAGGTACATTAGTGCAGGTATGGCCCGAGCCTTTGGCCGCATACCTGCTGTCTCTCACAAAGTGGTTAAAAGCACCTGAAGCTCTCAGTTAAACGTCATTTTGGACAAAATCTTGAGAAACCTGCGCAACAGAAACCAGGTTTGACTCAGATCAACCCATGCCACTAATCCTTCACGTGGTCAGCATCGTGTAGCGGAGGAACGGCCGTTGACACGGGCGACCGCTCATGGAGCTCTGCAGCTGGCGTCACATGACCAGCCGGCCATCCACTAAAATAAAATATAAAATCGATTTTAGTGAGCCCACACTAGTGAAATTCCCTTATTACAGCAGCTCAACAAATTCACAACAGAATAACAAATATAAAAGTAATGATAGTAATACGTAGCGTACACTATAAACACCTCTAATATATACAGACAGGTAACAAAATACACTAAGGAACATATGTGTATTAACAGTTTTTTGTCCATAGAGCGTGATTCACATTTGCATTTCAGTTCTTTACATTTAGAAATTACATTAATTGTTCTCCGTTGACTTTTGTCAACCTCCTAAGTTGGATTTAGGCTTTTTAACCTTTTCACAAGTTTACTAACTTCCCAGCTTGGTATGAGAGTATTTTTATTGGCGTAGCAGTAAACAGAAAATGTTCTGTATTTTAACTGTACGTACTACATATTATTGCAGGACAAATTCAGGGCTGCCAGTACCTTTTCTATAATTTCACAGGCTTATTTCTGAGAGTGACAGATATTCAGATGAGATCAGTCGCAGAGGAGTAAGAAATGGGAGATTTATAGAGTAGGAGGTGGCACAGAGTAACAAACAACCCATTAGACATTGTGCTATTCCTTGAGAACAAATTAATGGAAATGTGTTGGCCCGGTACAACAAGTCTGAGCTGCTGCTCCACTGGAGGGGTCAAATCCCTTGCTCAAGGGTTAGGGTCAGCGATGGCAGTGAGGGAGGAGCAGGCGCATTATCTTTCTACATTCTTCTGTGAAACAACGACTAAGTGAAGGGCAGTGACTCAGTGGACACTGGAGGCTGACAAAAAGCCAGTTTGGGGAGTTAGAACATTTTGAGAATGTTTTACGGACATCAGTCTTCAGGGGCGGGGCGAGAAAGTCAAGCATAAAAAGAGATGGAGAGAGACAGCGGGCACATCTAACAGAGGGTTGAGTGGTTCAACTCCGACATCCGTCTGCATAGCTCCATCTACCTGCTGCCACACGGTAAGATGCTCTGCACGCTCTCCCTCTCTCTTCCTGGCTTCATGTAGACTCTGTCTATTGGGACACTGCGTAAGGGGGACAGCACGATTATCTGAGTCTATCCAGAGTAGGTCTGCACCATATGAGGAAAATCTGCTGTGTTGTTATTGAATATCGCGATAATGATATTATTTGTGATAAATAAACATATCCCAATGTACTCAGTTCTGCATTTCTGCTGCTTTTAGTTTTCTAAAATACGACATACAATACAACCGACCCCACCACAGCACTGAGACGGCTCTTGTCAAAGTCTTTAATGACATCCACCTTAACACAAAATTTCAGTCTTAGTATTACTTGATCTCAGTGCTGCATTTGACACGGTTGACCACAACATATTACTAGAACGATTGGAAAACTGGGTTGGCCTTTCTTGCTCAGTACTAAACCTGTTTGAATCCTACTTACAGAATAGGGATTACTTTGTGTCAATAGGTAATTACACATCTGAGCATACAAATATGACTTGCGGAGTTCCCCAAGGCTCCATTCTGGGGCCTCTTCTGTTTAAAATCTACATGCTACCACTGGCTCAGATTATGGAAAACAACCAAATAAGTTACCATAGTTATGCGGACGACACACAAATTTACATAACCTTATCGCCAGGGGACTATAGTCCAATACAAAAACTGACTAAGTGCCTCGAACAAATTAACGGCTGGATGTGCCAGAACTGGACAGGGGGAACAGGACAGGTCTGCTTTCTGTCCCCAGAGCCAGAACCAAACAGGGGGAAGCAGCGTTGAGTTTCTATGCTCCTCATATCTGGAATAAACTCCCAGAAACCTGCTAGTCTGCAGATCCGCTGCTACTCTCAGTTCTTTTAAATCAAGGCTGAAGACCTTTCTTTTTGATGTTGCCTTTCTTTAAATGACTGTTCATTTCTTTAATGTTTAATCTCTTATGCTGCACTGTAACTTTTATTCTTGTGTTTTATGTGTCTTAATGTTCTTATTTTTAAGTGTTTATTCACGTGTTTTATCTGTTTTTATTTTTTTTAACTGTTTTTTAACTGATTTTGTGTAAAGCACTTTGAATTGCCCTGTTGCTGAAATGTGCTCTACAAATAAAGCTGCCTTGCCTTACAACTGATAGTTGAATTTAAAACAAATTAAAGAAATCATTTCCAACTTTCTTTTACTCAACAAATTGAGCATTGAATTGGATATAAAAGGCAGCAGAAGTGCAATTTACTAAGATATGTTTGTGGCAACTCAGTTTATCCACCAAAAAAGTCAAATTAAAAACCCACTTTGGGAATTCTAGTGACGTTGATAAGAAGGGAATAACGTGTTACTCCACTTCCTGTGTGAACTGTGTCCCTCCCAGGTCTCCGACACTCTACTACTACTACGTCATCATGATGAAGCCGGCTGCATTGCTCCTCCTGCTGGCAGGTAAGCAGCCTTCACACTGTTTTCTGTGCTTTACAATACATACAACCTTCAGTTTAAAGGTGTCTGATGAAAAACAAACTGTGCCAACCTGCACCACGAAGCTACACAAACAGTGTTCCAGCCAATTACCGACAAGAAGGATTTGGGGGGGGGGGGTTAGTGCGTGGAAGCACAGAAGGGAGGGGCCGGATGAGGAGGAGGAGGAGGAGGAGGGAGGAGGAGGAGGAGGGGGGGGAGTCTCGTCAACAAGAAGTACCGTCAGCACGGGTTAGAGCACCTAGAGGGTTTATTTCAGCCAGACCAGAGGGTTGATTGTTGGAAGGGTGGAGAGACGAACCAAGACGGCTTTTAATGGTTTTATTTTCTTTCTGTCGACTTTAAATTAAATTGTGTAATTGGATGGTAAAATAACTTTATTTAAATGGAGTCTGGTCAGTAACCCGCTCATGAGAATGGGTTGACATAGGATAGAACTTCTGTTTTCGTGGTCTCTGTGGACGTTGCTATTAGAAATGAAAAGACACAACACATCTGTCTGTTTCCATCTCCATCAGGTGTGGTCCACGCTGTGCCCATTTGGGCATTGTGACTGGCTCCACCATCATCGATATTTTCAACACAATCCATTCGATCCCGGATCGTTGTGTTTACAAACTGATGGGAAGTACAGAGTTTGAAATATTGGCGCGTTTCCAGGAGCGAAGCCGTACAGATGTGCCGTTTTTGGACTCCTTGACAATAAATGTTGGAGGTGTACCAATCTATCTTGGACAAGGTGGCATAGTTAAGGTAAGCAGCCACAATCCATTTTAAAGGAAGTAACAGTGTATTTATGGGGTTGTTTAAACAAATTCACAGTAGATTGTCTTGTTTGATCAATCAACGACTACGTTTCCATGCACATAATATTCAGTTTTTTGCCTTTATTCAAAAAAGACAATATTCTGACGAAGCCGTTTGCATGCATGCGCTGTATGTATGTGTGATGTGTTTTCCTCCACTCATCTGCTGTGATGTAGGTTGATGACCAAACACTAACGCTCAACACCACGGCTCAGCTGATTAACGATGCAGCGTTCTCCAAGGACCAGACCGGGGTCACTGTCCAGTTTAGTTTTGTCAAAGTTTCTTTTGATGGCAGCACTGCAGTAATCGCAGGTACACAAAACTAACTCTAGGACTGCCATTTCCATTTATTTTCATTGTTAATTATTTTCGCGTGAAGAAACCAGTAAATATTCACGTTTAAGTAATCTGAGAATTTGTACTTACTTATTTCATAAAAAATGACTCAGACCGATTAATCGATTATCAACATAGTTGGCGATTAATTTAATAGTTCACATCTAATCAATAATTCTTTGCAGCTCGTCTTCTCACAAAGTTGAATTGAAGAATGACATGCTGTCGGGTTAAAAGTCTATTGACTTGTGTTTATTTGTCTTCCACCAGGAATAGATACAGCACTACAAGGGTTGTGTGTCAACACCACGAGCTCCACTGGGACCCCCGATGTGGGTACAGAGAAGCATTCCTCCAGCCCGGCTGGGTATGGCCTAGTCTTAACGGGATGCACACACTGACATCACCTGCTTGTTAATGTTGGATAGAGATGGTAGAGAAATGGCCGCTGATTTGAACTGAGGAGAAATCATATCTTTGCAAAACATTGTATTCTAAATTAACTATTTATGACCGTTCACTAGAGCCCGACCGATATATCAGAGGGCCGATATTATTGGCCGATGTTGGGCATTTCCCAATTTATCGGTATCGGCATTTATAAAGGCCGATAATTTCATCAGAAGCATTTATGACAAATCAATGATAGTATAGCATAGTTTAAAGCACCATAGGACTCTAAAACTTCCCCGTTAGCAACACTCTGATTCTTTCTTCATATACAGTATATTGGTCAATATATCGGAATATCAAATTGTTAAATAACCAAATATTCGTATCGGTATCAGTCGGGCTCTAGTTTAGATGTGAAGATGGAAAGCGGTCCTGTGCGTCCTACTGGGAGGTGGGAACAGAGGAAGCATATCGGCGTATGGTTTGGAGGACCTGTTGGGTAAATTAGCTCCCCAAGCTAACAGTAGTGAACGTCTTGACATATGAATTCGTAATCGCCGTTAAATTGTATGTTAAATGTTAATTGGTTTCAAAATGAATGTGTCATTTTGTTTTCCCCCCCCTAGCTGCGAGGTCCTGTACAGCGACACCCCCAACAATACCACCAACTGCAACATTACAACTGAACAGTAAGAACCGACCCATCACTACACACTCCTTTCATCCTCATACATTTCAGTGATTGTCATGAGCCCGTGGATGAATCTGGAAGCTAAACACAGATACTACAGAAACCTCTTCACTGACTGTCATTGTTCCTCTCTGCATGGCTGCAACAGCTGTGATCTCCTGATGCAGGCACCCTTCACCGATTGCCACAACCAAGTTGACCCAGCTCCCTACATAACCGCCTGCAAAGAAACTTCCTGCAAATTCCCGACCGAGGAGGGCCTGGCTCTCACCTGCCAGTTTTTTGACGCTTACGCCAAGGTCTGTGCTCTGAAAACCAACAAGACACCAGACTGGAGGTCGCCGACCAAATGCAGTAAGACTGTCCTTCACTGTCACTGTTATTGACAGACACCGAGTAAATTGGGGTTAAATTCACTGTAGACACCTTTAAATGAAGTCGTTTCTACAGTACAAGTAAAATATGGTTACAAATATGGATCAGGGTTTGTTAGTTTGATTCTACTCAATCATTTCAAGTACAAAAAGTAAAAGTTACTTTAAGTGTAAGTTTGTGTGTGTGTGTGTGTGTGTGTGTGTGTGTGTGTGTGTGTGTGTGTGTGTGTGTGTGTGTAGATCTACCTCAGGTCTCCTGTTTGGATCTGTACTGCAGTGATAACGAGTTCTGCAGCGAGAACAACGGTGAAACCCAATGCATCTGTCGGGCTCTTTTTGCCGCCAAGTACAATCCAACAAACTCTTTAGGTACAGTGCAACACATGTGGCATGATAATGGAAGACCATACAGCTTTAAAAAGCACCTGGTGATACACATAAAAGATGCAAGTTGCTGTTGCTGAACTGCTGTAGCTCGTGGTCAGTCTACCTCGGATGGTTGGGACATCATGGCCGATAATCCCAATCCTCATGGTGAAAATCACTGGGGCTGTTAATCCTGAAACCACACTGTTGAGCTCTGTGTCTGCCTCCATTACAGCTCAGAATCTGATACATCTGACTTTAGAAAAACAACATCAGCTCAAACAAGCCATGACTTCATTTTAGTGAATCTATACTGAAGAGGTAATACTTCTTTTGACTTCTTCTTTGTCCCGTTGGGTGTTCAGGCGACCCGACAGTCTGCACGGATAACTCTGCCACCCTGACTCTGGCTGGATGTCTGCTCAGCGCCAAACACATCGACTACACCACCTTACACCTCCTAAACGAGAGCTGCAAAGGACACATGGACGACGAGACCCACATGGTGACGTTCAGCTTTGACAGCATCAACACCTGTGGGACCGAGGTCATGGTGGGTGCTCTCCTCCACTGTTCTGCTCCTGTTGTTGCTGATCACTTCACTGTGCCTTTATGGCAAAGTCATGAGGATTCTCAGCCAGGCCAGGGATTATATCTCTACAGTTTGGGCTTCCCTGTTTGGTATGAGAGCAACTAAACAGAGATTAAAAGTAGACGAAAGGCCCGTCATAAACACACTTTTACTCATCATATTCAACCAACAATGTCATCATAAAAAAACTGGGTCCTAAATCAATTTAGTGAGACCAACTCCTGCAACTGGAGTTCATTGTGAAGCTGATTCCATGCACATGGTGCTGCAAAATTAAAAGCCTTTTTGCCAAAGTCAGTGCAAAAAGGCATGAAAATAATGAAAATAATCTAACTGCTGTGATTAAATGAACCCGTCTGTGTTCCTGTCACAATGTAGAACACCAACGACAGCCAGATCATCTACACCAACACCATCTCGATGGGGAACAGCTCCGCGGACGTCATCACCCGCCAAGACCCAGTCGTGATTGACTTCTCCTGCTTGTACTCATTGCCAGACATCAAGAGTGTGTCCTTCAAAATCAAAGACAGGTGTGTGTGGAGGGTCACCTGGTTGTTAACGTGGTTTAGTTAAAGTTAAAGCAGTGGTGGATTGTAACTACGTACAAGTAAGTACTAAGTACTGAACACCGTTTGTTGAAATAGGGCTCATCACAGTCTCCCAAGCTGTAGATAGGGGGGGCCAACGCAGCTTTTGTCTCAGTGCATGCATTGTTTCAGTCGGGTGCAACACCGGCAGCGCTGCCGCTAGTTAGCTTAGCATACTGAATGGAATCCTATGTTGTTGGTTAGCATGTGTGAGTAAAAGTGAGTGAAAGTCTAGTCTTAATCTGCATTGCTATTTGTACTTGTTGTGAATACGCAGGCCACAAGAAGTTTTACTCACAGCATGCTAACCAGTAACATAGGATTCCATTCACTATGCTAAGCTAACTAGCAGCGGACTGAAACACTGCATGCACTAAGACAAAAAATGAATTGGCCCATCTATCTCCAGCTAGGGGAGACCGTGATGAGCCCTATGTACAAAAGTACAAATGTTGAGGTACTTCACATGGTCTGTTCTCCTCATGCCAGTTTCTACTTCCACTCCGCTACATTTCAGTATTAAATATTTTACTTTTTACTCCAGTACATAAATCTGACAGCTTTAGTTACTAAGAAATAAAAGGTTTTTGCACACAAAACACAATACGATGTTTTATTATAAATCAAACATCTCAAAGATATAACGGCCTACAAGTCCAGATGAAATGATTAGACCACTACACAAAGAACTGTTTGGATCCTTTACACTTTCAAAAATGGGAGAATATCCTGTATGAGTAAAGGGTCTTCCACCACTGAGTTTAAGACAGTTGAAATGTGTGTGTGAATTGGCTGTAAGTACATTTTCTTTACTAAATTAAGTAGGCTACATTTTCCTGATGAATCTTACAAACTTTCACTTGAGTAAAGGGTCTGCACGTCTTCCACCACTGAGTTTAAGTATGTGCGTGTGTGCGTGTGTGTGTGTGTGTGTGTGTGTGTGTGTGTGTGTGTGTGTGTGTGTGTGTGTGTGTGTGTGTGTGTCTCCAGCTCCGTGGTGAGGAGTGAGGAGATTGTATCAGGAACTTGGAATTACACTCTGATGATGAGAGCGTACACCGACGCCAGCTTCATGAACCTCGCCGGGCCGGACACTGAGCTCGTGCTGGACCAGAGGGTCTGGGTGGAGCTGGAGACGGACAGGGCTGGACGACAATATGGTCTCCATAGTAACCGACTCCTGCTGGGCAACCAACCAGCCGTCACCTGATGCAAGTCTGCGATACAACCTCATCATCAACGGGTGAGATGAAACTCTTAGGGTCAATCAATTCTGCAGCGAAATTACAAATAAAGTCAATGCAAAGATGCTAATTAGTGGCAGCCGTGAGAGTGGAAACGAATGGACTTGAGCAAAAAATGTGCGAGATGCTAAAAAATCTATCCCGTATAGGGTAATTGAAAACAATACTTGATTTAAAGTACAAGTATCTTACCGGAAAAATGACTTTGGTAGAAGGTAAAGTCACCCTGTAGAATATTACTTTTGAAAGAGCTGACATCAATTAAACAGAAACATGTCATTACATGTCATTTAGCTGACGCTTTTATCCAAAGCGACTTACAATCACTCTATGTCAGAGGTTGCACGCCTCTGGAGGGGTGAAGTGCCTTGCTCAGGGACACAGTGGTTGGTGCAATAGAATCAGAATCAGAATCAGAATCAGAATCAGAATCAGAATCAGAATCAGAATCAGAAATACTTTATTGATCCCCAAAGGGAAACTCTGTGTTGCAGTTGTACAAATAGTGGAAATATCAGAGTAGAAATAAAAATAAGAAATATAAGGAGTGTGGATATGTACGTGCGTATTTACATAGTTAAAGGAATATTATTATTATACATTATTTACATAATTAACGAATTGCAATGGTAAACTTGAGAATTGCACACATTTGAGGCATTTTTGCAGCGGGATTTGAACCCGAGTCTCCCACACCAAAGACAACATTTCTTGCAGATACAGCCACAGGATTAGCTGCTGATGCGTTCCATTATCACGTCTGATTTCCTGTTTCTGAGCAGATGCCCGAACCCCGCTGACACCACGGTCTGGGTGCAGGGAAACGGACTGGGAACATCCAACATCTTCTCCTTCAACATGTTCCAGTTCTCTGGGACGTCTGCTGCCTGACGGCTACCTGCACTGCAAGGTGGAGCTGTGTGCCCACCCTGCGCTCCGGTAAGCAGTGGTGGACTAAGTACTCCCCTTTACTTTTCTGACAGGAAAAGTAGTGCTACCACAATGTAAAAACACTCCACCATTCAACATCCACTTTCTACACTAAAAACTGTATTTTGCATACAAAGGGAAAAAGCCCAAATTCCCCCCCTTAGTCCTTACCTAGGTACTGTCAGGACCCTCATACTCTGCTTCTGACTGGCTAGTAGTCCTTACCTAGGTACTGTCAGGGCCCTCATACTCTGCTTCTGACTGGCTAGTAGTCCTTACCTAGGTACTGTCAGGGCCCTCATACTCTGCTTCTGACTGGCTAGTAGTCCTTACCTAGGTACTGTCAGGGCCCTCATACTCTGCTTCTGACTGGCTAGTAGTCCTTACCTAGGTACTGTCAGGGCCCTCATACTCTGCTTCTGACTGGCTAGTAGTCCTTACCTAGGTACTTGTCAGGGCCCTCATACTCTGCTTCTGACTGGCTAGTAGTCCTTACCTGACTGGCTAGTAGTCCTTACCTAGGTACTGTCAGGGCCCTCATACTCTGCTCCTGACTGGCTAGTAGTCCTTACCTAGGTACTGTGCATGTGCGGTACTGTCAGGGCCCTAGTCTCCCAACAAACATGGCTTTGAAGTGAGATGTCTCACTCTGTAGCTAAAACAGAGAGCTCAACACACAGGGTGAAATGAGGAGCTGCTGCAATGTGCTGTAGGAAAAAACACCCCCCAAAAAAGGGTTAAATACATTTGAATTACAATGCTTAACTTTTCAGAAACAAAATGTACGACTGGTTCATGAGAACAGCCTGCTAATTCACATGGGGTCTTACGAGAGATTTATGCATGTCCAAAATGTACTGCATGCTATATATATTTAATGGATACTCCTGAAGCTGAAGGGCTGACCTCCTCACCCTCCTCTCGTCCTGACAGGACTGCAGCGGAGCTGGCAGGAGGCGCAGATCTCTAAGGCCTAAATACACCGACGGTAAAGCAGCCCTCATCACTATGGCCTGGAATAATTAAAGACAGCTCCCCTTCATGATCGACCATCACATGGTATGTATGAACTTCATTTGCTTTGAAACGATGCATTACTTGTTAGTGAAGGCCGAGTTGGATCTCATACGGCTAATCTTCTTAGAGTTAAACATGTAAGGTGTGTCCTGCTAGTCTTTAAAACCTAAAGGCTGCATCCTGTCAGGAGCAGGAAAGTTAGAGTTGATATTTTAACCTACGTCAGAGACACAGTATGGATCATGGCTCATCACAGTTGTGTCTGCTTGTCTCCTCAGATGGATCCTGACTTAAACTTTGTCCCAGCAGAGAGCCTGAGATCTCCCTGAACATCTGGAAGTTTCTCGATGGATCCAGCTGAGATGTTATTTCTCAATGAATCCGTGGGCTGCTCATTCAATCCACGGATTCAGGAACATTTTGTGTGTGATTTTGAAATGAAACAATCATTTTTTATCTTCTTTTTTTATTGCTTTCACAACAGAACAGAGAAATACAAGGAAATGCAATGACATGTCTTCTGGTGTTTCTCCATGAGAGGGCTACTACTCTCTTTGCTATTAACACACTTAAGTCTACAAATGTCCGTTGATATTTCTTAATCTTCAAATTATCTGGGCATGAACAACTGTGGGACTAAGGGTATTTGAATCTGTAAAATATTTTCAATACATAGTTTTATTTCTTGTCATCATTTTTGTATTTCTGTGCATTTCTGTGCCAAATACAATGGAAAAATTTGCTATTTTTTAGAAATCATGGAGGGGTCTTAAATTGTCATCGTAGGTGCATGTCCACTGTGAGAGACATTTATTTGTATGATACAGCTGCAAATAAGTATTTGAACACCTGTCTATCAGCTAGAATTCTGACCTTCAAAGACCTGTTAGTCTGCCTTCAAAATGTCCACCTCCACTCCATTTATTATCCTAAATTAGATGCACCTATTTGAGGTCGTTAGCTGCATAAAGACACCTGTCCACCCCATACAATCAGTAAGAATCCACCTACTAACATGGCCAAGACCAAAGAGCTGTCCAAAGACAATAGAGACAAAATTGTCCACCTCCACAAGGCTGGAAAGGGCCAGAAACCTGACTGATCTAGAGAAGATCTGTGTGGAGGAGAGGGCCATAAATCCCTTCTGCAGTGTGTCAAACCTGGTGAAAAACTACAGGAAACGTTTGACCTCTGGAACTGCAAACAAAGACTACTGTACCAAATATTAACATTGATTTTCTCAGGTGTTCAAATACTTATTTGCAGCTGTATCATACAAATACATTATGTCTCTCACAGTGGACATGCACCTACGATGACAATTTCAGACCCCTCCATGATTTCTAAGTGGGAGAACTTGCAAAATAGCAAGGTGTTCAAATACTTATTTTCCTCACTGTACACTGATTTGTTTTTTTTTTTTAAACTTTAACATACTAGACTATGACTTTCCATTTTTCCTTTGGCATACTATGCCATTATTCTTTTAGAACTTTCAGGTTTAATATGAGTGCATAGTGGACCAGTAGTCCGCACTGTTAGCTCATAGCAAGCAGCAACTGCAGAGACTGATCCCTGTTGGATGTCAGGTGTTTTCTACTTTCTGGAGTTTAAGTTGCAGGTTACTCAAACTGCCAAATGCAATGATACAAAACTGTTGGAATAAACTTTTGTTATGTAACTTATGACTGTCCCTGCATACTGTGCATTTTTGAGCTATTATGACTTAGTAACAGACCAGTACACAGGACACCCAACATACCAAACTCCTTCCATTTATTTAAAACATTCCAATATAAAAGAAATTACACATTTCTGAATTATTGTATTTACAAAACATACATTCAACATTTACAGTTTACATTGTTCGTTCACTGCAATCTCGATCACGCTGCAGAGATTTCAGGTTTACAGTCACAGCTTTGTTCACACTTTCAGCTGTACAGTTCATATTCTTCTTTAAAAAGGCACTAAGAATGGACAGGCTATCGTACACCATTTAATGGAGGAACTGTAATTCAACAAAAAGATGTCAAATAGCAAAATCATAAATAGCTTTTGCCTTTGGCAGCGATCAAACTGAGCTCAGATTGTTTTCTTTTACATATACACAGACATTGTTTTTACATACTAAAGGCTTAATAAATACAAGCACTTTGAAACGCAAAAACTGCAGTTTTCCTATGCAAGTCAAGTTTCTCAGGAATGTAACACGAATGTGCAACCAGGTTGCAACAACAACTGGATCGAAGAGGGGAATTGTTGAGCCACAAAAACATTTCAGGCACGTTCAAGACACCCGCAGTTTAAGATGTTATTATTGGTACGGCTCATTTAGCAAAAAAAAATAAAATTAAAGCACTCTAGATAGTCGTCATCGTTTTGACAAATCAGACCGTAAACCTTTGTTTACATACATTTGAATGCAAATTTAGGAGAGGATATTTAAGCTTAACCCAGTTACAGGGTTGGAAAAAAATATATTTAATGTAGAAAATGAGATATGTCTCATTTTCATTCTCCTTAGAATCTGACTGAAGCACCATCTGGAAGAATTCACGCCTGATTTCAAGAATAGCACCAGTAAAACTCCCAGATTAATACTTCAAAATGTTCAGT